>CALYLW010000064.1:352786-827283 GCA_944989445.1 Ampullaceana balthica
CATTGTATCTTGTGTGTATTTATGTAAGACATTGTATCTTGTGTGTATTTATGTAAGACATTGTATCTTGTGTGTATTTATGTAAGACATTGTATCTTGTGTGTATTTATGTAAGACATTGTATCTTGTGTGTATTTATGTAAGACATTGTATCTTGTGTGTATTTATGTAAGACATTGTATCTTGTGTGTATTTATGTAAGACATTGTATCTTGTGTGTATTTATGTAAGACATTGTATCTTGTGTGTATTTATGTAAGACATTGTATCTTGTGTGTATTTATGTAAGACATTGTATCTTGTGTGTATTTATGTAAGACATTGTATCTTGTGTGTATTTATGTAAGACATTGTATCTTGTGTGTATTTATGTAAGACATTGTATCTTGTGTGTATTTATGTAAGACATTGTATCTTGTGTGTATTTATGTAAGACATTGTATCTTGTGTGTATTTATGTAAGACATTGTATCTTGTGTGTATTTATGTAAGACATTGTATCTTGTGTGTATTTATGTAAGACATTGTATCTTGTGTGTATTTATGTAAGACATTGTATCTTGTGTGTATTTATGTAAGACATTGTATCGTGTGTGTATTTATGTAAGACATTGTTTCTTGTGTGTATTTATGTAAGACATTGTATCTTGTGTGTATTTATGTAAGACATTGTATCTTGTGTGTATTTATGTAAGACATTGTATCGTGTGTGTATTTATGTAAGACATTGTTTCTTGTGTGTATTTATGTAAGACATTGTATCTTGTGTGTATTTATGTAAGACATTGTATCTTGTGTGTATTTATGTAAGACATTGTATCTTGTGTGTATTTATGTAAGACATTGTATCTTGTGTGTATTTATGTAAGACATTGTATCTTGTGTGTATTTATGTAAGACATTGTATCTTGTGTGTATTTATGTAAGACATTGTATCTTGTGTGTATTTATGTAAGACATTGTATCTTGTGTGTATTTATGTAAGACATTGTATCTTGTGTGTATTTATGTAAGACATTGTATCTTGTGTGTATTTATGTAAGACATTGTATCTTGTGTGTATTTATGTAAGACATTGTATCTTGTGTGTATTTATGTAAGACATTGTATCTTGTGTGTATTTATGTAAGACATTGTATCTTGTGTGTATTTATGTAAGACATTGTATCTTGTGTGTATTTATGTAAGACATTGTATCTTGTGTGTATTTATGTAAGACATTGTATCTTGTGTGTATTTATGTAAGACATTGTATCTTGTGTGTATTTATGTAAGACATTGTATCTTGTGTGTATTTATGTAAGACATTGTATCTTGTGTGTATTTATGTAAGACATTGTATCTTGTGTGTATTTATGTAAGACATTGTATCTTGTGTGTATTTATGTAAGACATTGTATCGTGTGTGTATTTATGTAAGACATTGTTTCTTGTGTGTATTTAAGTAAGACATTGTATCTTGTAAGTATTTATGTAAGACATTGTATCTTGTGTGTATTTATGTAAGACATTGTATCTTGTGTGTATTTATGTAAGACATTGTATCATGTGTGTATTTATGTAAGACATTGTATCTTGTGTGCTATTTATGTAAGACATTTTATCTTGTGTGTATTTATGTAAGACATTGTATCTTGTCTGTATTAATGTAAGACATTGTATCTTGTGTGTATTTATGTAAGACATTGTATCTTGTGTGTATTTATGTAAGACATTGTATCGTGTGTGTATTTATGTAAGACATTGTATCTGTGTGTGTATTTATGTAAGACATTGTATCTTGTGTGTATTTATGTAAGACATTGTATCTTGTGTGTATTTATGTAAGACATTGTATCTGTGTGTATTTATGTAAGACATTGTTTCTTGTGTGTATTTATGTAAGACATTGTATCTTGTGTGTATTTATGTAAGACATTGTATCTTGTGTGTATTTATGTAAGACATTGTATCTTGTGTGTATTTATGTAAGACATTGTATCTTGTGTGTATTTATGTAAGACATTGTATCTTGTGTGTATTTATGTAAGACATTGTATCTTGTGTGTATTTATGTAAGACATTGTATCTTGTGTGTATTTATGTAAGACATTGTATCTTGTGTGTATTTATGTAAGACATTGTATCTTGTGTGTATTTATGTAAGACATTGTATCTTGTGTGTATTTATGTAAGACATTATCTTGTGTTATTTATGTAAGACATTGTATCTTGTGTGTATTTATGTATGACATTGTATCTTGTGTGTATTTATGTAAGACATTGTATCTGTGTGTATTTATGTAAGACATTGTATCTGTGTGTATTTATGTAAGACTTGTATCTTGTTTGTATTTATGTAAGACATTGTATCTTGTGTGTATTTATTAAGACATGTATCTTGTGTGTATTCATGTAAGACATTGTATCTTGTGTTATTATGTATACATTGTATCTTGTGTTTATTCATGCTAGACATTGTATATGCTGTGTGTGATTCATGTAAGACATTGTATCTTGTGTGTATCATGTAACTTGTATCTTGTGTGTATTCATGTAATACATCTATCTTTTGTATTAGTAAACTTTGTATCTGTTGTATTTATGTAAGTCATTGTATCTTCATGGTATTTATTATAGACATTGTATCTATGTGTGTATTTATTGACATTGTTATCTTGTTGTATTTATGTAAGTCATTGTATCTGTGTTATTCTGTAAGCATTGTATCTGTGTGTATTCATGTAAGTCATTGTATCTTGTGTGTATTTAGTATGAATCATTGTATCTTGTGTGTATTCTAGTTAAGTCATTGTATCTTGTGTGTATTCATGTAAGTCATTGTATCTGTGTGTTTTCTGTAAGTCATTGTATCTTGTGTGTATTCATGTAAGACATTGTATCTTGTGTGTATTTATGTAGACATGTATTGTGTGTTATTATGTGGTCATGTATCTTATGTTATTTATGTCATGTGTTATGGATTAGAAGCATTGTATCTTGTAGTTATTTTGGTATTAAGTCTTTGTATCTTGGTCGTTATTTATGTAAGTCATTGTATCTTTGTGTATTCATTTAGTCATTGTATCTTGTGTGTATTCATGTTAGTCATTGTATCTTGTGTGTAATTTATGTATGTACATTGTATCGTGTGTTTCTTTTGTATTCTGTAATCATTGTATCATGTATATTATATGTAAGTCATTGTATCTTGTGTGTATTTATGTAGACATTGTATCTTGTGTGTATTTATGTAAGACATGTATCTTGTGTGTATTTATGTAAGACATTGTATCATTGTGTGTATTTATGTAAGACATTGTATCTTATGTGATGTTATTATGTAAGACATTGTATCTTGTGTGTATTTATGTAGACATTGTATCTTGTGTGTATTTATGTAAGACATTGTATCTTGTGTGTATTTATGTAAGACATTGTATCTTGTGTGTATTTATGTATAGTCATGGTTTCTTGTGTGTATTTAAGTAAGTATATATTGTGTATTTTATCTATGTTGAATATATTGTCTATGTTGCCTATGTTGTATATATTGTGTATTTTATCTATGTTGTATACATTGTGTATGTTGCCTGTGTTGTAAATATTGTGTATGTTGCCTATGTTTAATATATTGTCTATGATGCCTATTACGTATATATTTTCTATGTAGCCCATTTTGTATATATTGTCTATGTTGCCTATGTTGTATATATTGTGTATGTTTTCTGTGTTGTATATATTGTGTATGTTGCATCTGTTGTATATATTGTGTATAATGCCTGTGTTTTAAATATTGTGTATTTTATCTATGTTGTATATATTGTGTATTTTATCTATGTTGTATATATTGTGTATATTGCCTATGTTGTATATATTGTGTATTTTATCTATGTTGTATATATTGAGTATGTTGCGTGTGTTGTATATTCTGTGTATTTCATCTATGTTGTTTATATTGTCTATGTTGCCTATGTTGTATATATTGTGCATTTTTTCTATGTTGTATATATTGTCTATGTTTTCTATGTTGAATATATTGTGTATTTTATCAATCTTGTATATATTGTGTATGTTGCCTGTGTTGTATATATTGTCTATGTTGCCTACGTTGTATATATTGTCTATGTTGCCTATGTTTTATATATTGTCTATGTTGCCTATGTTGTATATATTGTCTATGTTGCCTATGTTTTTATATATTGTGTATTTTATCTATGTTGTATATATTGTGTATGTTGCCTTTGTTGTATATATTGCCTATGTTGCCTATGTTTTAAATATTGTGTATTTTATCTATATTGTATATATTGTGTGTGTTGCCTATTTTTTATATATAGTCAATGTTGCCTATGTTGTATGTTTTGCTTATGGTGCCTATTTTGTATATATCGTCTATGTTTCCTGGTTGTATATATTGTGTATGTGGCCTATTTTGTATATATTGTCTATGTTTCCTATGTTGTATATATTGTTTATGTTGCCTATGTTGTATATATTATCTTCGTTGCCTATGTTGTATATATTGTGTCTGTTGCCTATGTTGTGTATGTTGCCTATGTTGTATATATTTTCAATTTTGACTATGTTGTATATATTGCGTATATTTCCTATGTTGTATATATTGTCTATGTTGGCTATATTGTATATATTGTTTATGTTTCCCATGTTGTATATAATGTGTATGTTGCATATGTTGTATGTTTTGTTTATGATGCCTATTTTGTATATATTGTCTATGTTGCCTATGTTGTATATGTTGTCTATGTTTCCTATGTTGTATATATTGTCTATGTTGCCTATGTTGTGTATGTTGCATTTGTTGTATATATTTTCTATTTTGACTATGTTGTATATATTGCGTACATTGCCTATGTTGTATATATTGTCTATGTTGACTATATTGTATATATTCTTTAAGTTGCCCATGTTGTATATATTGTGTATGTTGCCTGTGTTGTGTATATTGTCTATGTTGCCTGTGTTGTATATATTGTGTATTTTGTCTATGTTGTCTATAATGTCTATGTTTCCTAAGTTGTATATATTGTGTATTTTATCTATGTTGTATATATTGTGTATGTTGCTTGTGTTGTATATATTGTCTTTGTTGCCTGTGTTGTATATATTGTGTATGTTGCCTTGTTGTCTATATTGTCTATGTTTCCTATGTTGTATATATTGTGTATTTTATATATTTTGTATATATTAAGTATGTTGCCTGTCTTGTATATATTATCTATGTTTCCTGTGTTGTATATATTGTGTATGTTGCCTATGTTGTATATATTGTCTATGTTGCCTATGTTGTATATATTGTGTATTTTATCTATGTTGTATATAATGTCTATGTAGCCCATGTTGTATATATTGTCTATGTTGCCTATGTTGTATATATTGTGTATGTTGCCTATTTTGTAAAGATTGTCTATGTTGCCTATGTTGTATTTATTGTGTATTTTATCTATGTTGTATATATTGTGTATGTTGCTTGTGTTGTATATATTGTGTATATTGCCTGTTTTGTATATATTGTGTATGTTGCCTGTGTTGTATATATTGTGTATGTTGCCTATGTTGTATATATTGTCTATGTTGCCTATGTTGTATATATTGTGTATTTTATCTATGTTGTATATATTGTGAATATTGCCTATGTTGTATATATTGTGTATTTTATCTATGTTGTATATATTGTGTATATTGCCTATGTTGTATATATTGTGTATTTCATCTATGTTTTATATATTGTGTATGTTCCCTATGTTGTATATATTGTCTATGTTGCCTATGTTGTATATATTGTCTATGTTGCCTATGTTGTATATATTGTGTATGTTGCCTATGTTGTATATATTGTGTATGTTGCCTATGTTGTATATATTGTGTATTTTATCTATGTTGTATATATTGTGTATGTTTCCTGTGTTGTATATATTGCCTATGTTGCCTATATTGCCTATGTTGCCTATGTTACAAATGGAGTGAAATGTTTTAGTGTTTACCATCGGTGGTCCATCTTGAATTATTCTTGTCCTCAAACCTACTCGGGTTCAAACGTTTTATCTGAGGTCAGTGAGCCGTGACACCTTACGTCATCCACCCATTCACACCCCCTTCCCCCCCGCCACACTTCCTGCTGCTGGTCTTGTTTTAGACGTCTGTGTTGTCATGAGGCAAGCCCAAACCTGTCAGACGTCACTCACACATCTGACCGACTTACGCAATTTTTGCCAGGACAAGTTAAAAGAAATCATCATTCAAATAAGCTTTGACCTGTTGCAGTCCCAATGACCAGAGATAGAAAAGAAAAATGTGTGTGTGGGGGGGGGGATAAGTTTTTACACATTTCTCGTCGTAGATACTTCAAAAAAAAAGAAGATAAGACTTAAAATATGTTCAAAATGTCTATGTCGGTGAAATGATCTTTCACTCCATCGTTTTATTATGAACGTTAATTTTACAAGATGTACAAGGCTAAACATAACTCAACTACAGTCTGTATTTTTTTGATGTCCATGAGCACTTCCTGGCATCGCTCTGAAAGAAAGTGAAACTAAACGATCAAAGTATTGTACATCTTAAACTATGGCTTACTTTCAACAAGGTCTTTACGTACGACAGCTAAATAAAAATGGAAAGACCTATAAAAAATGTTCAAGGCAATATACAGTCCTGGAACGGACCAATACTTCAGTAGTTAACAGCCGTAGAATGGACCAATGAAACGGTAGTGTACAGTCATAGAAAGGACCAATCATAAATTAGAAAGCATAATTGACAGATATTATTTGTTTTCATGGGTTATAGTAACTCGAAACTCTTAAGTACGAATTAAAGTTAAGAAGATCTTTACAGAAGTTTCAAAGCTACTTCAATACTGATTGAAACAATACTGATTGAAAAAATACTGATTGAAACAATACTGATTGAAACAATATTTATTGAATCATAACTTATTGAAACTATACTTATTGAAACAATACTTATTGAGACGATACGTATTGAAACAATACTGTGATTGGTACACGTTCACACTTGTAAATGGTTGACACGTGGTTGGTACACTCTCATGGGAAAATGAATGCTTTGTCAAAAATTACAATATTTTATTTTAGCAACCTTTTTTTTTAAACAAGCTGCACTTATTACTTCTCTACATTTGGAATTTATTCTATATTTCTGTTTTCTTGCTTTTACTTTTTTGAATAATGAATAAAATCCACGAACAAAATCAAAATACCCAACTTTATTTTGAAATCTGATCTATAACTACACACTGCAAATGATCATTAAAAATATGTTCCTTAAAATATAAAAAATATAAAAAGTAAATTTTAAAAAAATAATTAAAAAACAACGTTTTTTACTATAAATCCTTTTATACGAGACATAACTAAAAGAATGTTCATTATAATACGCAGCGCAAGACAATCCAAAAATCCAAAATATTAGTTATGTCTCGTAAAACATGTTTAATATAATGCGCGCCGATCGGGAATTTATATTAAAAAGGCTGTTCAATATAATATGTACCGCGAAACTCTCGCACAAAAATTAACACGCTACATCTTATCTTATCTTATCTTATCTATTTACAGACGCTCCTTCTATACAGAAGATTATTGCGTCCTACGCTTATCTATGGTTTGCGTTTAGTCCTGCATTTTTATTAGAGATTTAAATGTTGATAAAGTGTTGGTTTTCCTGGATTCTTCAGGCAACCCATTCCACGCCCGAATTCCGGACGGGAAGAAGGAAAACTTGTATGTGTTTGTTCTACATAGAGATAAATAGAGATAATCTCAAAATTCATTAATTTAATTACATTATATTCGATCGATCTGAAATTTTGATAGATCATTTTTATCATCGGCACGAGTCTGCCTGCAAAATTTCAGCTAAGTAACATACGAGGAAGTGGGTTAAAAATCGATCCAAGGTTTTTTTGGCATTCAAGGCATCGCCACGCCTTATTATAAAGGATTTAATTAGAAGTAGAAGAACAAAGTAACACACTTAAGATTTTCGGACAATTCGATTCTGACTTTTCTTTCATTTTTGGTTTGGATGAAAGCTAAATGGGTTCATTTCAAACCAAATCAATATCATGACAATAAAATTAAACTACTGCAATTCTATTTACCCGTCAAGGCAATGTAAAAGGCCGAGATGGCAATGATAGTTCCGTGAAACAGTTGCACAAATAAACGATGTGACACGCAATTATAGATGGCGCTGATTTGGATGGCAGGGTCGCTTAGCAACGGGTCATGCTTTAAATATTGTTTTTTTTAAACATGAATGCATCACACAAAGATGAAATATGATTCAAGTCAATCTAGATTTAAGTAAATCAAGATTCCTTCAATTTTTGTGTGCATCTGTTTATCTGTTTTACATACTAATGTGCATATACGCTTACATACATCTTTTTTTATTCTTATCTTGCGTATATCAACTTGCAATTCTTGTCTTGCGTATATCAACTTGCTATTCTTGTCTTACGTATATCAACTTGCTATTCTTGTCTTGCGTATATCAACTTGCTATTCTTGACTTGCATATATCAACTTGCTATTCTTGTCTTGCGTATATCAACTTGCTATTCTTGTCTTGCGTATATCAACTTGCTATTCTTGTTTTGCGTATATCAACTTGCTATTCTTGTACTGCGTATATCAACTTGCTATGCTTGTCTTGCGTATATCAACTTGCTATTCTTGTCTTGCGTATATCAACTTGCTATTCTTGTCTTGCGTATATCAACTTGCTATTCTTGTACTGCGTATATCAACTTGCAATTCTTGTCTTGCGTATATCAACTTGCTATTCTTGTCTTGCGTATATCAACTTGCTATTCTTGTCTTGCGTATATCAACTTGCCATTCTTGTCTTACGTATATCAACTTGCTATTCTTGTTTTGCGTATATCAACTTGCTATTCTTGTACTGCGTATATCAACTTGCTATTCTTGTCTTGCGTATATCAACTTGCTATTCTTGTCTTGCGTATATCAACTTGCTATTCTTGTCTTGCGTATATCAACTTGCTATTCTTGTACTGCGTATATCAACTTGCAATTCTTGTCTTGCGTATATCAACTTGCTATTCTTGTCTTGCGTATATCAACTTGCTATTCTTGTCTTGCGTATATCAACTTGCCATTCTTGTCTTACGTATATCAACTTGCTATTCTTGCCTTACGTATATCAACTTGCTATTCTTGTCTTGCGTATATCAACTTGATATTCTTGTCTTGCGTATATCAACTTGCTATTCTTGTCTTACGTATATCAACTTGCTATTCTTGTCTTGCGTATATCAACCTGCTATTCTTGTCTTGCGTATATCAACTTGCTATTCTTGTCTTGCGTATATTAACTTGTTATTATTACATCACGTACATTGCTGCGTCCCATTTCATGTCAAGATTTATTTGGTTTGAATCACATGATATTAAAGACATCAACTTCGGGGTATGTATATTGCACAATTTCGCCCCGACCGTGAGTGATAGAGACCACTGTGTAGGAAAACAATGCTAAATAATATTCTAAAAATAGACCTAAATTGTCTTCTTTTTAATTGAGTATGGTCAATAGTAATCGATAAGAATTAGTGACATAATCGAAGCAAAATAAATATCGATAAGCAAAATCATTGGATGATCCGAATCTTTTTATTATAGGAATTTAAATATTGTTATTATTTTTTTAAAAATGAAGAACAATTTATTTTTTAAAATAAAATGCTTATATAACAATGTCGGAAACATATTTGCAATTAAATTGCTTTTCCTTTTGAATAGTGGGGTGTCCATGGCGAAAGTTTTTACTAACAATATTTCCATAATCTAACGAAAGGTTAGATTTCAAACGGGTTTCCCGACAATACCCGACAGAGGCTTATTGTTATGCTAAGGGCCCTTTCCATCTGCAGGGCGCCTCTAGTGTTGGCAGTTTCTGGGGGTCCCAGGTGGGGTAGGTAGGATCTGTTGCTGGGGGTCCCAGGTGGGTTAGGTAGGATCTGTTGCTGGGGGTCCCAGGTGGGTTAGGTAGGATCTGTAAGTTTATACATTAATTTTTAAATAAATGCATTAACAAAAATAAAGAAACAAACAAAACAACACTTATGTTTACTAAAAGGTGCGATTGCGTTGGTCTTATTTTTTAAAGGCATTTTTCTATTTGTATTGAATTGCTTGACACTTTTATTTGTTTTATTATTATAAGTTTTCACTAGTTACGTTAAGACAGCGTCTTGCTTTTGAAACAAGTAATACGTAATGGAAACACGTGATTCTCGACACATATTTTGTATCATCATTTTCGGCCTCAGGCGACAAGGAAGTTTTAATAAATTAAAATAAAATGGAAGAAATAGGTAACATAACTGTAGACGAGATAGGTGTACATTCACTCCTAAAAAACTTTAAAATAAACAAAGCCACTGGCCCAGATGAATTGCATGCAATGCAAGGTTATTAAAAGAACTAAGCAACGAACTGTCCCCAATCCTTGTAATTCCTTTTCAAAACTCTCTACACCAGGGTAAAGTGCCCCAGGATTGGAAATTAGCTAACGTAACTCCACTCTTTAAGAAAGGTGATAAATTCAGACCCTGGTAATTACAGACCTGTATCACTTACTAGTATCACCTGTAAATTACTAGAACACATAATATATAGTAGAATAGTTAACCACCTTGACAAATATAATGCCCTATGCCCACATCAACACGGCTTTAGAAAAAACAGATCATGTGAAACACAATTAATAGGTTTAATAGATGAACTATCAAAAGGCTTAGACAAAAATGATCAAATAGATACAATATTACTAGACTTCTCAAAAGCATTTGACAAAGTTAAAAAACTTAGCTACTTTGGAATCTCAGGTTCCTTACATCACTGGATCCAAGACTTCCTTTTGGGCAGGGAGCAAACTGTAATAATTAATGGATCTAAATCTGCACCAATAAAGGTTAACTCAGGAGTTCCACAAGGAACTGTGCTAGGTCCCTTAATCTTTTTAATTTATATAAATGATTTACCCAACAACATCTCAACAGGTACAAAAGTTAGGCTATTTGCTGATGATTGTATAATCTATAGAACAATTAAATCAGAACAAGATAGCAAAATTTTACAAAAAGACTTAGATGAATTGATAAAATGGGAAACTAACTGGAGTATGTCTTTCCACCCAGAAAAGTGTCAACTGTTAAGAGTAACAAAGAAAAAGAAACAAATAAATTCAAAATATTACATTCATGGAAAAGAACTGACCCAAACTAAAGATGCAAAATACTTAGGAGTCTTAATAAATGAGAAACTATCATGGAATCCCCATGTCAATGAAGTTATTAAAAAATCAAACAAAACCTTAGGCTTTATAAAAAGAAACTTTAACAAATGTAATAGAGATATAAAACTAAAATGCTACCTCACTTTGGTGAGACCTGTACTAGAATATGCATCTTCTGTATGGGGACCCATCCACCAAAGAAAACATTGATAAACTAGAACAAATTCAAAAAAGAGCTGCCAGATTCATTACTGGAGAATATTCAAAACTGACAAGAATAACACCATTAGTTAAATCATTAAACCTTGAAACACTAGAGGATAGAAGAACCAAGAGCAAAGTAGTAATCATACATAAAGCAATTAATTCTAATTTAGAAATACAACACAAAGATAACTTAATACAACCCTCAGATAGACATAAGGATAAAAACACCTTTCTTATTCCGTATGCAAGAACAAACACATACAAGTTTTCCTTCTTCCCGTCCGGAATTCGGGCGTGGAATGGGTTGCCTGAAGAAACCAGGAAAACCAACACTTTATCAACATTTAAAATCTCTATAAAATGCAGGACTAAACACAAACCATAGATAAGCGTAGGACGCAATAATCTTCTGTATAGAAGGAGCGTCTGTAAACAGATAAGATAAGATTCCTCTCTATTGGTATTATTTTCTGTTTCTGTTACTTATATAAAGAGTTCGCTGGATCGAAACATGTACAAAATATCTCCCGGCCCCACCCCCAATTCCTTATGAGCCAACATAATCGTATATATATATATGTATGTTGTCAGGGAAAGAGAAATTATTTTATTCAGTTTTTTTAAAAAACTAGGTGACTGCCTTGAACCAATTCCCCTTCCACTGTGTGTCTGGTGACATTGCCCCAAGTGACAGCATTGAAGTAATTTCCTTTCTACTGGATATTCAATGACGTTCCATAGATTTGTAAAACTCCAAACGGCATGTCGACTTATCAGCTTGCTATTATAAAGATTGTCAACTGAACCGAGGCCCAAGACGGCTTTCCAATTATGTACATAGGAAACAAATAGCTGAAAAGGTCAAAGGGGAACTGAAAGCAGTTTTGTAGCTTGAACTTTTGCCGCCCGGGGCGGTCTCCAATTTGCCGCCCTTTTTAGGGGCCGTCCATAAATGACGTCATGCATCAGGTGGTCGAGTGGCGTAATGATGGTCACGGGTTCGAATCCGTGTGAAGGCAAGGATTTGATCCCGGGGCCTAGGGCGTCCCTGAGTCACCCAGCTTCGAATGGGTACCTAACACTAGTTAGGCGGCTGGGTAATGCGTGGAACCCACAAAGCCGTGGCCCGTGAACGCTGCATCACTTGCCAACAGATCATCTGTCATGGTCTGTGGACGCAATTATCTTCTGCATAGAAGGAGCGTCTGTATAGACAAGAAGACAAGACGCATCAGGGGGGGGGAGTCACACGTTTGTGACGATGTGAGACGAGGGGGTTGGATGTTTAAGAAATGTGACGTCACGTCAAAACGAGCAACTTTAAATACAATTTCCACTTACATATTTGATTACACTTTATTTAATGATTTTTAATGTAAAACGCGTGTTACGATATTAGAATGCAGCGTTACACTAAAAAACATACTTAAACTAGTTTGACACTGATAGCAATAGTTGAAAAACTTCATAGCAAAATTACAATGTTGGGTACAGAATTTTCCTATCTATACTGTTGAATAAATTTTAATAGATGAAGCGTAGGTAGTGTAGGTACAGCCATAAAAACCTTGATCCTTTTTCTTTCCATAATGAACTGTCCTTTATCAATGTCAAAACAGTAAGTTATTTGATGTTCACATGCTTCCTTTTGTAGGTTACATGGTATTAAATACGATTATTTTTTTCCACGGACATGCAACTCATCAAAGACTTCTTTTATAATTCCATCCATGGATAATAACATTTCTCGATGTACTTCTTTTTCTAAAGATAGAACCACATCTATTTAATTTTCCCCACTCATATTTTTTTCCCCAACTCCGCGTTTAGTTAATATCTCCAACTCTTCACAAATTGTTTGGCTGATATAACATATTTTTTCTATTAGTACATCTCTTTGTTCCATGCAGTGGGTTTGAATAAATTTTAAAAAATGATGGATTCCCGTAAACTGAGATAACATAGAAAAGAAAAAGAATGCATTGAATTGAGTAAAATTCCAGCATCTGATCTCGTTTTACTAGTTACCTTTTCAGATGTCAATTTTTCCAAGACGCTTGAAATTTTAAAGTACTGATATGTCTTTTTTTCGAAATTATCTATGCCTATTGTGATGTTTATTAAAGGATAATTTTGAATATTTTCATATTCTTATAATAAATCTTAATGATTTTCCATAAAATAGACGAATTCAACTTATTTACACATTACTTTATTAAATATTATGGGCTTAACATTTGTAATGAATAACCGCATTTTAATTTTAAAAAACACAAATTATTTGTGGTACTTTAATGCAATAAAAGCAAAATAAATTAAATTTTAATAACTTACCTGACAAAAATTTTCTGAAAACTGAAACAGTAATTTAAATGACTGCTTGCAAGTTAAACACAATATTTGAACCACCATGCCTTGTAGGTACGCGTTCGCGAATCATTCTGCGAATGTCGAAATTCCACGCAAAAACAGCCTTGGCGATAATAATAGGACATATTATTCAGCCCAGCGGTGATGTGTTTTTTTGGTACTTTTCTTATAAAAGAGTCATCTGTAAACTTATACCGCTTAGTTTTCAAAACAAATGGACACCTTTTTTGAGAGATTTAAAAATTTTGAACGGTTTTGCGTTAGTTATAATATCCACTATGACACTATGTAATCAAAAAAATGTTGTGCGAATCCGTAAATTAAGCCTCGAAATTACAAATATTTTTGTTTCACCTTGGTTTTCCCCTTTGAAAGGAAAAAGGGTGGTTGTCGGCAACGATTGTACTTTTCATATGCCCACAATGCCGCCCCCTTAATGAGTGCTGCCCGGGGTGGACCTCCCCCACCGCCCCCCTAGCTACGCCACTGACTGAAAGAGACATGTTTTTATCCAATAGGAGTGATGTACAATGAATTTTTAAACAGAAATCCTGATCTGTTCAAAAGTGTTAAACAATGTGTTGTGTTAAACAATGTGTTTCGTTAAACAATGTGTTGTGTTAAACAATGTGCTGTGTTAAACAATGTGTTGTGTTAAACAGTATGTTGTGTTAAACAATGTGTTGTGTTAAACAAGGTGTTGTGTTAAACAATGTGTTGTGTTAAACAATATGTTGTGTTAAACAATGTGTTGTGTTAAACAATGTGTTGTGTTAAACAATGTGTTGTGTTAAACAATGTGTTGTGTTAAACAATGTGTTGTGTTAAACAATGTGTTGTGTCAAACAATAATGTATGGATGAGGTGGGGATGGAGTCAAGTGTGTGTCGCAATGATTCTCAACTTGTACAAAACTCCAGAAACCTCTATACTCTATGCTATAAAATCTGACTTAAGTAGCAGGAATGTAAGACGATATCGTTGCAACGCTCCACTTGTTTTATATCAAAGATGAGCCCGGACAAACCCAGTTTATCATTAAGTCTGTGCACAGTCGTTGCTGTACACCTCGGGTAGGTTCTTGCACATGGCAACATTCTTTATGACATGCCCATATCACGTTTCTCTCGCCTTGGGCTCGTTGTCTCCTCGCTCGTCTCCCAAGTCATTTTGGAGGTACAAAGTTGGATCATTGAGGAAGATGGAATCTACACGTCACAGTTGAATGTTTGCACTGAAATATATTTACATTCAGAGGCGTAGCCAAGGAATAGGTGTCACCATGGTAAGCCCCGAGCCCTTTTCCACAAATCTTTGCATTAGTACAAATGGCGATGAATATTATTTTTCATGCCCTGAGAGATGGAAAAAAAAGGGGGGGGGGTAGGAATAGTCGATTCTAGGAAATAGCGAGCAAAAACCAAAATTGTATTTCATTAAACGAACCCCCTTTTAGTTTATCCACTATTGCTATTGATAGATATAACGACAGTAACTGACAGGATTTCACCCAGAGATATCTACATCAATCTATGTGTCAGCTCCAATGATAAATCAAGGGCAATTGTCAAAGATGATTGATGTGTATTGGTTTAGCTTTCCTCTACACCCCACTCCCCACCACCTCCCCCATGTAATTAGCTAATCTCCCAGTATCTGCAGTAACAATTGTTACATGTACTCCGTCAGAATGACATCATAACAATTTAGTCAAGTTATATACAAAAAAATATTGGCGCAGCCAGGGGTAGTTCCACTTGTGGACGGCACACGAATCTTGGCGAATCCTCACTAGAGGTAACTCTCCTCTGACTAAAGGCCAAAAAGCACCCACATATCCGGACCCCCCCCCCACACACACACACGCACTCCCCTTTCTACAACACAGTGGATACACAACATCCACTTTCATCTTCCTCTTCTTCTTGAGATCAACTAGTAGACTTCTCCGGGAGCTCGTCAAGATAACAGAGATTATCATAGAGTAACTTCTCCGGGAGCTCGTTATGGAAATATTTTGTTAAGGTCTTCAAGGCAAATTTATGTCTTTTTCTTATAGGATTTCTTATCTTATCTTATCTGTTACAAACGCTTCTTCTATACAGAAGATTATTGCGCACTAGACGTATCCCTGGTTTATGTCAAGTCCTGCATTTTTATTAGTATTTTAAATGTTGATAGAGTGTTGGTTTTCCTTGTTTCCTCAGACAACCCATCCACGTCCTGATTCCGGACCGGAAGAACGAGAATTTGTATGTGTTTGTTCTTGCATACCGAATTAGACATGTGTTTTTAGCCTTATATCTATCTGAAGGTTGTGTTAGATTTTCATTGCTTGTATTTCCAAGTTATATTTAATTAATTTCCTTATGTATTATTACTACATTACTCTTTATTCTTTTAATCTCTAGTGTTTTAATTTTAAATTATATAACTAATGGTGTTAATTTTGTCAGGTTTGGATATTCTCCAAAAATGAATATAGCAGCTAGCTATTTTGAATTTGTTCTTGTTTAAAATATATTTTTTTTTGGATGGGTCCCATACAGAAGATTCTAGAACAGGTCTCACCAAAGGGAGGTAATATTTTAGTTTTATATTCTGATTCCATCACACAGCTTTCATTTTATTCCCAAAAGAGTGGACGAATTTTTCTGTTACAATTCAAAATTTAATTTGTGTTAAATATCTTAAATATCTTATATATCTTATATATCCCTTTGTGTTTTTTTAAAATTCCTTTAGTTTCGGTCATAAATTATTTTAAAAAAAACAAACAAACACAACAAACTTCTATAAATATTTTTATGCCTTTATGTGTTCACTGATTGGTAGATTGTATAATGCTTACCACATTGTAAGAAGAGCTATGAAAAAAATATTTCTTTGACTTTTTTTACTTCGCATTGATGCACGCACACACACACACACACACAAACAAACTCACACAAACACACTCACACAAACACACACATAAACACACACAAACACAAACACACGCACGTAAACACACACATACACACAAACAGATACATAAACACACACACAAACACACACATAAACAGATGCAAACACATACACACAAACACACACATACATAAACACACACAAACACACGCACGTAAACACACACACACAAACAAACACATAAATACACACGCAAAGACACACAAACACACACAAACACACACACAAATAAGCACACACACACATATAAACACACGCATGTAAACACACACATATAAACACACGCATGTAAACACACACACACAAACACACACATAAACACATACATATAAACACCCATACAAACAAACAAACACACAAAAAACATAAAACACACACACACAGAAACACGAACACACACACACACATACACACATAAACACCCAGACAAAGAAACACACACACATAAACACACACACAAACACACACAAACACATAAACACGCACACAAACAAACACACATAAACACACACACACACAAACACACACACTAACACACAGACAAACACACACACACACACACACAAACACACCGACAAATAAAAACACACAGACACAAACAAACACATAATACCCTCTAGGTACAATACACACATTTTTGTTGCTTCCACCAAAATTCATCCCCTCCCCCTTCACATCGTGTTAGATCACTGGACCTTAGCGACATCAACTTGAACAACGGTTCACAAAGAAGTGGAACATGTACCAATAAGATTAACACACCGGACCTTAGCGACATCTACTTGAACTACGGTTCACAAAGAAATGGAACATGTACCAATAAGATGAACACACTGGACCTTAGCGACATCTACTTGAACTACGGTTCACAAAGAAGTGGAACATGTACCAATAAGATGAACACACTGGACATTTGCGACATCAAATTGAACTGCGGTTTACTAACATGTGGAACATGTACCAATAAGATGAACACACTGGACCTTAGCGACATCAACTTGAACTACGGTTCACAAAGAAGTGGAACATGTACCAATAAGATGAACCCACTGGACCTTAGCGACATCTACTTGTACTACGGTTCACAAAAAAATGGAACATGTACCAATAAGATGAACACACTGGACCTTAGCGACATCTACTTGAACTACGGTTCACAAAGAAGTGGAACATGTACCAATAAGATGAACACACTGGACATTTGCGACATCAAATTGAACTGCGGTTTACTAACATGTGGAACATGTACCAATAAGATGAACACACTGGACCTTAGCGACATCAACTTGAACTACGGTTCACAAAGAAGTGGAACATGTACCAATAAGATGAACCCACTGGACCTTAGCGACATCTACTTGAACTACGGTTCACAAAGAAGTGGAACATGTACCAATAAGATGAACACAGTGGACCTTAGCGACATCAACTTGAACTACGGTTCACAAAGAAGTGGAACATGTACCAATAAGATGAACCCACTGGACCTTAGCGACATCTACTTGAACTACGGTTCACAAAGAAGTGGAACATGTACCAATAAGATGAACCCACTGGACCTTAGCGACATCTACTTGAACTACGGTTCACAAAGAAGTGGAACATGTACCAATAAGATGAACCCACTGGACCTTAGCGACATCTACTTGAACTACGGTTCACAAAGAAGTGGAACATGTACCAATAAGATGAACACAGTGGAACTTAGCGACATCTACTTGAACTACGGTTCACAAAGAAGTGGAACATGTACCAATAAGATGAACATAACGTAGCTGCTTAACGTGAACTTCTCAAATGTAGTAGTAGCAGTGTAGCAGTGTAGCAGTGAGTCTTGCTACCTTTCAAATCTCTGTCAAAAAATCCAAGAGAGCTGCTCCTGATGTGTGAGTGTATGTGGGTGTATATACACATGTGTGAGTGTGGTTGTGTGGGTGAGTGTGTGACTGTATGTGGGTGTATATGCACATGTGTGAGTGTGGTTGTGTGGGTGAGTGTGTGACTGTATGTGGGTGTATATACACATGTGTGAGTGTGGTTGTGTGCGGGAGTGTGTGGATGTGTGTGTCCAAGGATTTTGCAAAAATTTGAATTCGAGGAGATGACATGACCATTAAAGGTCAGTTACATGAAGCCACACTGAATTTTTCAATTAATATCTTTGTATATACAATACTTTTAAAAAAAACTTGTGGATTTTGAAAACTAACAGACAAACAAATGATCTAAGAAGAAACAGACACACAGGTGATCTAAAAGACTAACAGACACACAGGTGACCTAAAAGACTAACAGACACAAAGGTGATCTAAAAGACTAAAAGACACACAGGTGACCTAAAAGACTAACAGACACACAGGTGACCTAAAAAACTAACAGACACACAGATGACCTAAAACTAACAGACACACGGGTGATTTAAAAGACTAACAGACACACAGGTGACCTAAAAGACTAACAGATATACAAACAGACTAGCATTCCTTATGTACAATGTCTGGCTAAAAGAATCAACAATTTTCTTAATGTTCAATGTGAGACCAGAGGTGCGGCTAAAGATCTACCAGAGTTCCTGAGTTAATGACTGGCACACTCCATTGACAAACACTCGGCTGTACAAGCCAGCGTAGAGAATGAAAAATGTGTTTCAAAAAGTTTTTTAAGACCAAATCTTTCCTACGTAGGTTGGCAACACAACCGTAAATATGCGTGTGAAGTCAAGCGTGGCACTGACCCCGCGAGGCCCGTCAGAGACTGCCAACATCCCATCTCGGGTATCAAGACCGCCGTTGGCCTGGCAGGTAATGTACGCAGCCCCAGGCCCCAGCTACCCGTATAGACCCGGCCTCGCATTCATCCGGCCTGGGATGTAGCGGAACGACTGACGCTAATTTGCATATTACGTCAGAGGGGGGTATTTACCGCCCGTGTTTCGTGTTATTGCTATATAAATCTGGGTCGATCGTCATAGTGAGTTTAATACGCTTTAAAAAAAAATACCCACCGGCATTATTGAGAGATCAATGCATGCCGGGTAAGCCGTATAAAAAGGACTTGTGTGGAGAAGGTCCCGTGCCAATTTTGAAACACAGCTCCAGGATCTCATTAACGATACCACAAAGAAGTGAAACGCAATCTTTAGTTTCTAGGATTCTGTTCAATCTATGGACGATTACTCCACAATAAGAACTGAGATTATCTTAAACTTGCCAGTCAGTTCCCTCCAATGTTCTTGGGTACTGGCATTCTTCTGCAGGTAGAACATTAACCTGCCAGCGGGAGGATAGACAGTTTCTGTCGTCTGGTAGTATTTAGGTTACTGCGGCTTTCCCTGGGAGGTAGCAGAAGTGCTGAAATCTGTCTAGCTCCAGTTTTCAACCCGAACTGTTGTGACCCGCTTCTCACAGGTAAGGTGTCAGACTTGAATGAACATTTTTTAAAATTATACGCCACTCACTACAAATCTGTTGAAATTAAATGGTTTTATTACATTTTGTAGTCCATTTACCTTTTAACCGAATTCTCAATAACTCAAACTTAATTTCAAATCATTGCCAACTCTGCAGACCGCGTCAATAAAACTCGCATAACTATTTCTACATACACAACTCTGACACAGATTATGAGTTTCATGAGGTCGCTTGAAACAGAAGCGTAACAACGTCTTGGCATCGGGGCAGTTGCCAAGGGCGCAGAGGGCTAATCATTTAATTCATTCAAATTTAGTATTGAAAAAGCCGCAAAGCTAAAATTTGTCAAGGGTGCCAAAAACAAATTATAAATTAGCCAAGGCCGCGGAAACCCCAGTTACTCTTCTGGCTGGAAACAAATGTTCAATTTATGATTATTCATCTTTTACCAAAGTTTAATTAATTATTTTTGATCCGTTATAAAATTAAAAATCCTTTTTTATAGCTCTGAATTGTTATTAATTTTTTTCTCTTGATAATTTTTTGGTTTGTTTGTTGTTTGTTTTGTTTGATTGTTTGTTAAGGCAACTGCGTACAACTGCGTACAAAGAATGAGGCGCAAAGTTTCAGATCTCTTATTTAGCGAATCAAACTTATTAAATGCGTCAGTCTCATTTCGAGCACATTTTTTCCTCTTGAACCTGGCCACTTTTTGGTGTACAAACATGTCTCCTGGCCACTTGTTGGTATACAAACAGGCCTCCTAGCCACTTGTTAGTGTACAAACAGGTATCCTGGCCTCTTGTTTGTGTACAAACAGGCCTCCTGGCCACTTGTTAATATTCACACAGGTCTCCTGGCCACTTGTTGGTGTACTAACAGGCCTACTGGCCACTTGTTGGTGTACTAACAGGCCTACTGGCCACTTGTTGGTGTACAAACAGGCCTACTGGCCACTTGTTGGTGTACTAACAGGCCTACTGGCCACTTGTTGGTGTACTAACAGGCCTACTGGCCACTTGTTGGTGTACTAACAGGCCTACTGGCCACTTGTTGGTGTACAAACAGGCCTACTGACCACTTGTTGGTGTACTAACAGGCCTACTGGCCACTTGTTGGTGTACAAACAGGCCTACTGGCCACTTGTTGGTGTACTAACAGGTCTCCTGGCCACTTGTTGGTGTACTAACAGGCCTACTGGCCACTTGTTGGTGTACAAACAGGCCTCCTGGCCACTTGTTGGTGTACAAACAGGCCTACTGGCCACTTGTTTGTGTACACAGGACTCCTGGAAACTGACAAATTATTGCTACGATTGTAACAAAACAAACATCTTAGATTCGAGATAAAAATATTTGACATTACATCTGTGTCCACTCTGTGAACCAGCTCTAAATATACAGTAGTCACCCTTTACATTGTGTATGTGTGTGTGTGTGTGTTTGTGTGTGTGTGTGTGTGTGTGTGTGTGTGTGTGTGTGTGTGTGTGTGTGTGTGTGTGTGATGATAAGCGTTCAGTTCTCACTAATTTTCCATAAATGTCTTCTATCCCTGTACGGCATAAAACATAAAACAGTTAATTTATTATGAAATTAACCACATTCCCATTAATGGAAGATCTACACCAACGGTTGCCAAACGCCAGCTCGCGAGCGGCATGCGGCTCTTCTGTGTTTACATTGCGGCTCGCGAACAATTTCTGAAATTACAACTTTTCGTTTGAAATATATGATATAAAAAATAAACGAAAGTCTTAAAAAAGCTCGACCGAAACAAAGAGTTGACGAAAATAGTGTGGGCTTGATTTAAATGATGAAAGTTGAAGTCTTTGATTTGTTGGTGATATAAACTGTTAAATTTATGGTTACGGTTGCGGTAAAAATCCGCATTTCGAAGTCATTACTGCTAGCCCTCCTAAATTAGTAAGCTGTTATTTAAAAATTTTAATAAATATGGCAACAAGTTGCTGTAAGTGAAAATATAAAGAAGACAGAAGTTTTTTTTCTTATCAGGATGTGAATAGAACTTTGCATTTGTCAAAAAATACTGTACGTCTATATGCCTCATCTGTCAAACACCGCTAGCAAATCGCAAAGCTAGCAATTTTAAAGCGACAATATGAAAAAATTCATGATGAGTTTGCTGCATGGTATCCACTGCAATCTGAATTAAGGAAAAGCAAGCTTGCTGGAATGTGTCAGCAGCAGACACTACTTTCTGTTTTCAGCAAAGAAGGTGTCACTACTGAGTCAAGTTATGCCATCACTTGGAATATTTCTCATGCTAAACGACCTTATTCTGATGGGGGACTTTATTAAGAAGAATATCCAGGAAAAAATTTCAATAGTCAATAGTAGATCCAAATAATTCATTACTTCGGCGACTGATAAAACACATTCCAATGTCACGCCACACTATGAGAGACGTATATCAGACATAATAACTGATATTGAAGGGAAAATGAGGAACGATTTAAAGAACTGTGTAGCTTTCAGTTAGACCCTTGATGAATCAACTGATTTTCAAGATGCGCCGCAATTGGCAGGGTTCCTATATACTGTTTCATTAGACGTTCAAGATGCGCCGCAATTTACAGGGTTCCTATGTACTGTTTCATTAGACGTTCAAGATGCGCCGCAATTGGCAGGGTTCCTATGTACTGTTTCATTAGACGTTCAAGATGCGCCTCAATTGGCAGGGTTCCTATGTACTGTTTCATTAGACGTTCAAGATACGCCTCAATTGGCAGGGTTCCTATGTACTGTTTCATTAGACGTTCAAGATACGCCTCAATTGGCAGGGTTCCTATGTACTGTTTCATTAGACGTTCAAGATACGCCTCAATTGGCAGCGTTCCTATATACTGTTTCATTAGACGTTCAAGATACGCCTCAATTGGCAGGGTTCCTATATACTGTTTCATTAGACGTTCAAGATGCGACTCAATTGGCAGGGTTCCTATATACTGTTTCATTAGACGTTCAAGATGCGCCTCAATTGGCAGGGTTCCTATATACTGTTTCATTAGACGTTCAAGATACGCCTCAATTGGCAGGGTTCCTATATACTGTTTCATTAGACGTTCAAGATGCGCCTCAATTGGCAGGGTTCCTATATACTGTTTCATTAGACGTTCAAGATACGCCTCAATTGGCAGGGTTCCTATATACTGTTTCATTAGACGTTCAAGATGCGCCTCAATTGGCAGGGTTCCTATATACTGTTTCATTAGACGTTCAAGATACGCCTCAATTGGCAGGGTTCCTATATACTGTTTCATTAGACGTTCAAGATACGCCTC
Source organism: Ampullaceana balthica (assembly GCA_944989445.1). Lineage (NCBI taxonomy): Eukaryota > Metazoa > Mollusca > Gastropoda > Lymnaeidae > Ampullaceana > Ampullaceana balthica. The sequence continues at coordinate 376,331 of CALYLW010000064.1, forward strand.
AATTGGCAGGGTTCCTATATACTGTTTCATTAGACGTTCAAGATACGCCTCAATTGGCAGGGTTCCTATATACTGTTTCATTAGACGTTCAAGATACGCCTCAATTGGCAGGGTTCCTATATACTGTTTCATTAGACGTTCAAGATGCGCCTCAATTGGCAGGGTTCCTATATACTGTTTCATTAGACGTTCAAGATGCGCCTCAATTGGCAGGGTTCCTATATACTGTTTCATTAGACGTTCAAGATACGCCTCAATTGGCAGGGTTCCTATATACTGTTTCATTAGACGTTCAAGATGCGCCTCAATTGGCAGGGTTCCTATATACTGTTTCATTAGACGTTCAAGATACACCTCAATTGGCAGGGTTCCTATATACTGTTTCATTAGACGTTCAAGATACGCCTCAATTGGCAGGGTTCCTATATACTGTTTCATTAGACGTTCAAGATACGCCTCAATTGGCAGGGTTCCTATATACTGTTTTATTAGACGTTCAAGATACGCCTCAATTGGCAGGGTTCCTATATACTGTTTCATTAGACGTTCAAGATACGCCTCAATTGGCAGGGTTCCTATATACTGTTTCATTAGACGTTCAAGATACGCCTCAATTGGCAGGGTTCCTATATACTGTTTCATTAGACGTTCAAGATACGCCTCAATTGGCAGGGTTCCTATATACTGTTTCATTAGACGTTCAAGATACGCCTCAATTGGCAGGGTTCCTATATACTGTTTCATTAGACGTTCAAGATGCGCCTCAATTGGCAGGGTTCCTATATACTGTTTCATTAGACGTTCAAGATGCGCCTCAATTGGCAGGGTTCCTATAAACTGTTTCATTAGACGTTCAAGATACGCCTCAATTGGCAGGGTTCCTATATACTGTTTCATTAGACGTTCAAGATGCGCCTCAATTGGCAGGGCTCCTATATACTGTTTCATTAGACGTTCAAGATACGCCTCAATTGGCAGGGTTCCTATATACTGTTTCATTAGACGTTCAAGATGCGCCTCAATTGGCAGGGTTCCTATATACTGTTTCATTAGACGTTCAAGATACGCCTCAATTGGCAGGGTTCCTATATACTGTTTCATTAGACGTTCAAGATACGCCTCAATTGGCAGGGTTCCTATATACTGTTTCATTAGACGTTCAAGATACGCCTCAATTGGCAGGGTTCCTATATACTGTTTCATTAGACGTTCAAGATACGCCTCAATTGGCAGGGTTCCTATATACTGTTTCATTAGACGTTCAAGATACGCCTCAATTGGCAGGGTTCCTATATACTGTTTCATTAGACGTTCAAGATACGCCTCAATTGGCAGGGTTCCTATATACTGTTTCATTAGACGTTCAAGATGCGCCTCAATTGGCAGGGTTCGTATATACTGTTTCATTAGACGTTCAAGATGCGCCTCAATTGGCAGGGTTCCTATATACTGTTTCATTAGACGTTCAAGATGCGCCTCAATTGGCAGGGTTCCTATATACTGTTTCATTAGACGTTCAAGATGCGCCTCAATTGGCAGGGTTCCTATATACTGTTTCATTAGACGTTCAAGATACGCCTCAATTGGCAGGGTTCCTATATACTGTTTCATTAGACGTTCAAGATGCGCCTCAATTGGCAGGGTTCCTATATACTGTTTCATTAGACGTTCAAGATACGCCTCAATTGGCAGGGTTCCTATATACTGTTTCATTAGACGTTCAAGATACGCCTCAATTGGCAGGGTTCCTATATACTGTTTCATTAGACGTTCAAGATACGCCTCAATTGGCAGTGTTCCTATATACTGTTTCATTAGACGTGGCTGTACGAGCTACCACTCTCACGTGCCAGAGCTAAAATATCCTCAACTTAAGAAAGCTAGTTTCAGACTTAGCTCCATGTTCGGTATAACCTATACTACTATGAATCTTTGTGCTCCACGATGAATTTAATAAAATCAAAGCACCGAGCAGTAACTAGTAACCAGCGTCTGAGAAAACTTCTACGTACCATAACTACTAGCTACCAACCAGATTTAAAGAAACTTGCTAGTTCAAAGGCTTCTCAGCAGAATCATAATAAATCAGGTTCACTATAATTATGAGTCTATATGAGTGTGTTTCTATTAATAAATTTACATTTTAAAATATTTGTCCATTGTGTAACTGTACAGCATATATTTTTTCAACATACAGTTAAGGTTAAAACAATCAACTCGATTAAAGTATTAAATCCCAATAAAAAAAAATACTTTTTTAAAAAATCACATAAGGAATTTTTCAATGCGGCTTTCGCAATTTTTTAAACTGCTAAAATGTCTCTCGGTTACTACTACGTGCCTGGCAACCCCTGATCTATATTATACATTTCATTTATTGTGTACTTATATTATATGGGTGTACATGTTATTTTGTGGCGTTTGTGAATGTTGGTGTGTGATTAAAGTTAAATATCCATGCAACAAATGTGTTGTGTCTTCACATCAATAAAAATCAGCATTCTGATTTATTTATTGTTGTTGTTTTAAGAAAATATTTATTGACTTGTTTGATTGCAACAAATCTCCCGTTTGCCGTTATTTACAGATGATACTAATACATTATTGACTGGCTATACAACGTGTCATTTTTTGGACAGTCTTTTATCAGGCGAAGTCCACCAAAGATGGCCAACAACACGACGACGACGGAGCCTTACTCACGGTCACTGGAGGAGTTGAACTATCGGTTTGATGAACTGGCCAAGAACCTGGATAATTTCTACCAACTGACCTTTGGTATCATGATACTCTGTAAGTTAGTCAGGTCACGTGACTAAATGATAAATTTGTTCTCATCTGCCAGTAGACTGCTCTGTTTCAGCTGCTAAAATGCTGCTTAAATGTTTTTGAGGTCTTTTCCAAACAATTCCAGCTATGTATTGAAATTTCATAAATAATAGCTTTAAGAATACTAGTGGCATATTTAGCAACTGATTCTGAATGTTTCGATGATATTGATCACTGATACACTTAAACACTTACACTTACAACAACAGTAATTGACAACTGATTTCGATATTGAGTCAGTGATAAGGATAATACAAAATAGAGTAGCGATATGAAAATTGTTTCTGTGATAGTTTCCAAGTACGTTGAGAGAATGGTAATACAATTAAACAAATAAAGTCTCACTAAATACGTGAAGGTCAGTTTCAAGTGAGACCAGTCAATGGTGAAGCTAGTGTTTAGTACCGTCTGTTGTGGTAAGACCAGTCAATGGTGAAGCTAGTGTTTAGTACCGTCTGTTGTGGTAAGACCAGTCAATGGTGAAGCTAGTGTTAGTACCATCTGTTGTAGTAAGCCCAGTCAATGGTGAAGCTAGTGTTTAGTACCATCTGTTGTGGTAAGACCAGTCAATGGTGAAGCTAGTGTTAGTACCATCTGTTGTAGTAAGACCAGTCAATGGTGAAGCTAGTGTTTAGTACCGTCTGTTGTGGTAAGACCAGTCAATGGTGAAGCTAGTGTTTAGTACCATCTGTCGTAGTAAGACCAGTCAATGGTGAAGCTAGTGTTTAGTACCATCTGTTGTAGTAAGACCAGTCACTGGTGAAGCTAGTGTTTAGTACCATCTGTTGTAGTAAGACCAGTCACTGGTGAAGCTAGTGTTAGTACCATCTGTTGTAGTAAGACCAGTCAATGGTGAAGCTAGTGTTAGTACCATCTGTTGTGGTAAGACCAGTCAATGGTGAAGCTAGTGTTTAGTACCGTCTGTTGTGGTAAGACCAGTCAATGGTGAAGCTAGTGTTAGTACCATCTGTTGTGGTAAGACCAGTCACTGGTGAAGCTAGTGTTAGTACCATCTGTTGTAGTAAGACCAGTCAATGGTGAAGCTAGTGTTAGTACCATCTGTTGTGGTAAGACCAGTCAATGGTGAAGCTAGTGTTTAGTACCATCTGTTGTGGTAAGACCAGTCAATGGTGAAGCTAGTGTTTAGTACCGTCTGTTGTGGTAAGACCAGTCAATGGTGAAGCTAGTGTTTAGTACCATCTGTTGTGGTAAGACCAGTCAATGGTGAAGCTAGTGTTTAGTACCATCTGTTGTGGTAAGACCAGTCAATGGTGAAGCTAGTGTTTAGTACCGTCTGTTGTGGTAAGACCAGTCAATGGTGAAGCTAGTGTTTAGTACCATCTGTTGTGGTAAGACCAGTCAATGGTGAAGCTAGTGTTTAGTACCATCTGTTGTGGTAAGACCAGTCAATGGTGAAGCTAGTGTTTAGTACCATCTGTTGTGGTAAGACCAGTCAATGGTGAAGCTAGTGTTTAGTACCATCTGTTGTGGTAAGACCAGTCAATGGTGAAGCTAGTGTTTAGTACCATCTGTTGTGGTAAGACCAGTCAATGGTGAAGCTAGTGTTTAGTACCATCTGTTGTAGCAAGACCAGTCAATGGTGAAGCTAGTGTTTAGTACCGTCTTTGGTAGTACGTTGAGTTTTGCATACCAATTATTATCCTAAATGTTCGAATTGCAACTAAGCTTGCCTGCAACCTTCCAATAGATTTATTAAGACAGACAGTCTGCAAGCCATCACACAATTTGTGTTTTATTGTTAAGTTATTTTTACACTAATCTGATTCTCACATCAACTTTCTCTCTGTGTCTCTCGTTTACACTCTCTATGAGACTCTCATATCCACATTCTCTATGAGGCTCTCATATCCACATTCTCTATGAGACTCTCATATCCACATTCTCTATGAGACTCTCATATCCACATTCTCTATGAGACTCTCATATCCACATTCTCTATGAGACTCTCATATCCACATTCTCTATGAGACTCTCATATCCACATTCTCTATGAGACTCTCATATCCACATTCTCTATGAGGCTCTCATATCCACATTCTCTATGAGACTCTCATATCCACATTCTCTATGAGACTCTCATATCCACATTCACTATGAGACTCTCATATCCACATTCTCTATGAGACTCTCATATCCACATTCTCTATGAGACTCTCATATCCACATTCTCTATGAGACTCTCATATCCACATTCACTATGAGACTCTCATATCCACATTCTCTATGAAGTTCATATGTTTGGAACAGTATCATTTTCTCTATTGTCTTTCTCCCTCTCTACATGTTTTTCATTTCTCCATTCAAAGAATTTCTCTCGTTTTCTTCCCATTGACTTAAACTCTCACATTCTCCATCTGTTTTTTCCCGCGCAACACTAGCATTCCATCGATATCTCTCTCACCTCTTTCCCTGCCAATTATTGCCACCTCTTTCCCTCCCAACTCTCCCCCCCCCCAATGATTCAACACTAAGTAGACACAAGTAGATAGCATGCCGCCCTGTAATAATGTTCCACCCCCTCCCCACATTTTTTCAGTGCTGACCATGGGGTTCGCCTTCATTGAGGCCGGCGCCGTGAGAAGTAAGAACACACACAACATACTACTCAAGAATTTTCTAGACGGCTGTAAGTTATATTACCTCGTCTACTGCATCTCGAATTTAATTTATGTGTGTGTTTAAATGGGTGATTGTCTTGTTAAAAAATAATATTTCTTAGCAATAGAAATGGAAGAATATTGACTTTAGTAATGTCTGTGAATTTTCTACTTACATCGTTGTCGTATTATTCAAAATATTCATTTCGAAATAAATTTTTAAAGAATGGCATGTAATAATAATACACAATATATTTCGTACTCTTAAAATCATATTTACAATTATCTAAATATTTTCTTTTTTTCACTTTGAAATCCCCAGTCGTCTCTGGTATCTCCTACTGGGCCATTGGATACGCCTTTGCATACGGGGACGGCAATGGGTTTATAGGCTGGACCAGCTTTGCCTCGTCATACGTGGAGAATGGCCAGATGTCCAACTACTTCTACCAGCTCATGTTCGCATCTACTTCCTGCACCATTGTGTCCGGTGCGCTGGCGGAGCGGTGCGAATTCGTGGCGTACCTCATCTACAGTTTTTTCCTGACTGGTGCGTAAGATTATTCCAAGAAAAGGTTTATGGCCTTTTAAATATGTGTGAAAAAAATTAATGTGGGAAACAACTGTTTGTAATTATTTGTTGTTCGGTCTGTTATTTATTTTATTAAAATTCATTGGTCGCACATCACTTGCCCCATAGTCCATCATGGACTGGAAAGGGGGTCATTTTTTTCAACCATCCATCATAATTGTTGTTGAGTCTTCTCGTAACGAGGAGCAGCAGTCGACCATCGTCGACGTCTGCAATCCTTCCAAGGGCATGTGCCCCATACGAGAGTCCTCCAGGCATAGACACCCACGAGAGTCCTCCAGGCATAGACCACCCACGAGAGTCCTCCAGACATAGACCACCCACGAGAGTCTTCCAGGCATAGACCACCCACGAGAGTCCTACAGACATAGACCACCCATTAGAGTCCTCCAGACATAGACCACCCATTAGAGTCCTCCAGACATAGACCACCCATTAGAGTCCTCCAGGCATAGACCACCCATTAGAGTCCTCCAGACATAGACCACCCATTAGAGTCCTCCAGACATAGACCACCCATTAGAGTCCTCCAGACATAGACCACCCATTAGAGTCCTCCAGACATAGACCACCCATTAGAGTCCTCCAGGCATAGACCACCCATTAGAGTCCTCCAGACATAGACCACCCATTAGAGTCCTCCAGACATAGACCACCCATTAGAGTCCTCCAGACATAGACCACCCATTAGAGTCCTCCAGGCATAGACCACCCATTAGAGTCCTCCAGACATAGACCACCCATTAGAGTCCTCCAGACATAGACCACCCATTAGAGTCCTCCAGACATAGACCACCCACGAGAGTCCTCCAGGCATAGACCACCCACGAGAGTCCTACAGGCATAGACCACCCATTAGAGTCCTCCAGGCATAGACCACCCACGAGAGTCCTCCAGACATAGACCACCCACGAGAGTCCTCCAGACATAGACCACCCATTAGAGTCCTCCAGACATAGACCACCCACGAGAGTCCTCCAGGCATAGACCACCCACGAGAGTCCTACAGGCATAGACCACCTACGAGAGTCCTCCAGGCATAGACCACCTACGAGAGTCCTCCAGGCATAGACCACCCATTAGAGTCCTCCAGGCATAGACACCCACAAGAGTCCTACAGGCATAGACCACCTACGAGAGTCCTCCAGGCATAGACCACCTACGAGAGTCCTCCAGGCATAGACCACCCATTAGAGTCCTCCAGGCATAGACCACCCATTAGAGTCCTCCAGACATAGACCACCCATTAGAGTCCTCCAGACATAGACCACCCATTAGAGTCCTCCAGACATAGACCACCCATTAGAGTCCTCTAGACATAGACCACCCACGAGAGTCCTCCAGGCATAGACCACCCACGAGAGTCCTACAGGCATAGACCACCTACGAGAGTCCTCCAGGCATAGACCACCTACGAGAGTCCTCCAGGCATAGACCACCCATTAGAGTCCTCCAGGCATAGACACCCACAAGAGTCCTACAGGCATAGACCACCTACGAGAGTCCTCCAGGCATAGACCACCTACGAGAGTCCTCCAGGCATAGACCACCCATTAGAGTCCTCCAGGCATAGACCACCCATTAGAGTCCTCCAGACATAGACCACCCATTAGAGTCCTCCAGACATAGACCACCCATTAGAGTCCTCCAGACATAGACCACCCATTAGAGTCCTCCAGACATAGACCACCCATTAGAGTCCTCCAGACATAGACCACCCATTAGAGTCCTCCAGGCATAGACCACCCATTAGAGTCCTCCAGACATAGACCACCCATTAGAGTCCTCCAGGCATAGACCACCCATTAGAGTCCTCCAGGCATAGACCACCCATTAGAGTCCTCCAGACATAGACCACCCATTAGAGTCCTCCAGACATAGACCACCCATTAGAGTCCTCCAGACATAGACCACCCATTAGAGTCCTCCAGACATAGACCACCCATTAGAGTCCTCCAGACATAGACCACCCATTAGAGTCCTCCAGGCATAGACCACCTACGAGTCCTCCAGGCATAGACCACCAATTAGAGTCCTACAGACATAGACCACCCATTAGAGTCCTCCAGACATAGACCACCCATTAGAGTCCTCCAGACATAGACCACCCATTAGAGTCCTCCAGGCATAGACCACCTATTAGTCCTCCAGGCATAGACCACCAATTAGAGTCCTACAGACATAGACCACCCATTAGAGTCCTCCAGGCATAGACCACCCATTTGAGTCCTCCAGACATAGACCACCCATTAGAGTCCTCCAGGCATAGACCACCCATTAGAGTCCTCCAGACATAGACCACCCATTAGAGTCCTCCAGGCATAGACCACCCATTAGAGTCCTCCAGGCATAGACCACCCATTAGAGTCCTCCAGACATAGACCACCCATTAGAGTCCTCCAGGCATAGACCACCCATTAGAGTCCTCCAGGCATAGACCACCCATTAGAGTCCTCCAGACATAGACCACCCATTAGAGTCCTCCAGACATAGACCACCCATTAGAGTCCTCCAGACATAGACCACCCATTAGAGTCCTCCAGACATAGACCACCCATTAGAGTCCTCCAGACATAGACCACCCATTAGAGTCCTCCAGGCATAGACCACCTACGAGTCCTCCAGGCATAGACCACCAATTAGAGTCCTACAGACATAGACCACCCATTAGAGTCCTCCAGACATAGACCACCCATTAGAGTCCTCCAGACATAGACCACCCATTAGAGTCCTCCAGGCATAGACCACCTACGAGTCCTCCAGGCATAGACCACCAATTAGAGTCCTACAGACATAGACCACCCATTAGAGTCCTCCAGGCATAGACCACCCATTTGAGTCCTCCAGACATAGACCACCCATTAGAGTCCTCCAGGCATAGACCACCCATTAGAGTCCTCCAGACATAGACCACCCATTAGAGTCCTCCAGGCATAGACCACCCATTAGAGTCCTCCAGACATAGACCACCCATTAGAGTCCTCCAGACATAGACCACCCATTAGAGTCCTCCAGGCATAGACCACCTGCGAGTCCTCCAGGCATAGACCACCAATTAGAGTCCTACAGACATAGACCACCCATTAGAGTCCTCCAGGCATAGACCACCCATTTGAGTCCTCCAGACATAGACCACCCATTAGAGTCCTCCAGGCATAGACCACCCATTAGAGTCCTCCAGGCATAGACCACCCACGAGAGTCCTCCAGACATAGACCACCCATTAGAGTCCTCCAGGCATAGACCACCCATTAGAGTCCTCCAGGCATAGACCACCCATTAGAGTCCTCCAGACATAGACCACCCATTAGAGTCCTCCAGACATAGACCACCCACGAGAGTCCTCCAGGCATAGACCACCCACGAGAGTCCTACAGGCATAGACCACCTATGAGAGTCCTCCAGGCATAGACCACCTACGAGAGTCCTCCAGACATAGACCACCCATTAGAGTCCTCCAGAGACAACCCATTAGAGCCCTCCAGACATAGACCACCCATTAGAGTCCTCCAGACATAGACCACCCATTAGAGTCCTCCAGAGACCACCCATTAGAGTCCTCCAGACATAGACCACCCATTAGAGTCCTCCAGACATAGACCACCCACGAGAGTCCTCCAGACATAGACCACCCACGAGTCCTCAAGACATAGACCACCCATTAGAGTCCTCCAGACATAGACCACCCACGAGTCCTCCAGACATAGACCACCCATTAGAGTCCTCCAGGCATTGACCACCCACGAGAGTCCTCCAGACATAGACCACCCATTAGAGTCCTCCAGGCATAGACCACCTACGAGAGTCCTCCAGGCATAGATCACCCACGAGAGTCCTCCAGGCATCCAATAAATTATTGATTCTAGTTTTGGATCGCGGTGGTCGAGTGGCAGCGCGCTCGACTAGCGTACCGATGGTCACGGGTTCGAATCCATGTGAAGGCAGGGATTTGTTCCCGGTGCCTAGGGCGTCCCTGAGTCCACCCAGCTCTTAGTGGGTACCCGATATCAGTTGAGGTAGTAAAGGCGGCTGGGCATTGTGCTAGCCACACAATCCCCTCGTATGCCGTGGCTATTGAAACTTGTGAACGCTGTTTCACTTGCCCCATAGGCCATTCATGGTCTGAGAGGGAACTTACTACTACTAGTTTTGGACCTAGAAGGCTCATTCGGCAGTTGTTTGCGCTTCTGTTGGTTTGTTGCAGCTCGATGGAATTAATAAATACCTAGAACGTTATTTTCTTTGTTTATAGTTTGAAAAGTCTCTTTTGGTCTGCCTGGTTTCCTCCTGCCCTCTGGTGGCAAGAATCTCATGTTAGACTCTATCACAGTAGTCTCAAGCTTTTGGTCTGCCTGGTTTCCTCCTGCCCTCTGGTTGCAAGAATCTCATGTTAGACTCTATCACAGTAGTCTCAAGCTCTTCTTTCTTAGATGATTATTTAATCAAAATGAAGGCGATTTCCTTGAACCAAGTTTTATCGATAGTTTGTACTGAAACAAAAATATATCAGGCTGAAATCTTACAATATCACTGTAATATTTATACTGGATTCATTTAATGTAAACTTTGCACTGCCTTGTAATGGCGCTCATTCATGTATCTATAAATAACTTTAAAATGTGTCTAAATGTAGCTGGTTGAATCCTTTTTTCTCTCTCCATTTTTGTAGATATTGTAATGACAATGTCATTAAAATATTGATGGTCTATCTTGTCAGTATAGTTAGCCAACAAGCATTAAAATATTTCGTTAGAATTGTATCAACTTAAAACATGACAACATTGGAAAACTCTTCAATAATATAATAACCCCTCTGGAATAAAAAAACAACAACACTGTAATGATATTCCTTAAAATGTGAAACTGATAAGGCAACATGTAGATTTGAGAATTTCTTTATAGTGATGAAGAAAGCATTCATCAATAATATCGTTTGCATTGTCGACCTTTGTTTTTTTTACCAAACCTGAACATATTTTAACCGCGCTACTACTTATGTCATGTTTGACTTGACTCTATCTCATCCCACTATTTATATTATGTTTGACTTGACTCTATCTCGTTTCACTATTTATATATTGTTTGACTTGACTCTGTCTCGCCCCACTATTTATATATTGTTTGACTGTCGATGTGTTGCAGCGTTTGTCTACCCACTGTGCAGTCGCTGGGGTTGGTCCAAGGATGGTTTCCTTCACATTGGTCACTACTTTGAGGTGGAGGACGGCAAAACTGTCCACGTCAAGTATGAGGTAAGGACATGCGCAGTGGGACGAATTGTCACGGGCTAAGTTGCACGAATGACGTCATTACCCGTGAGCTTGTCACCTGGGGTTACACGATTGGTTTATGGGTTAGCCAGGTCAAGGGTCAAGGGTCATTCATTTACTAACGTGTGTGGGGCATGGGACAATGCTCAACTGAGACAAAGGGCAGTAGTCTTTGGATAGGGCTGTTGGGAATTAGGGCAGTAGTCTTTGGGTAAGGCTGTTGTGAATTAGGGCAGTAGTTTTTGGGTAGGGCTGTTGGGAATTAGGGCAGTAGTCTTTGGGTAAGGCTGTTGGGAATTAGGGCAGTAGTCTTTGGGTAGGGCTGTTGGGAATTAGGGCAGTAGTCTTTGGGTAAGGCTGTTGGGAATTAGGGCAGTAGTCTTTGGGTAGGGCTGTTGGGAATTAGGGCAGTAGTCTTTGGGTAGGGCTGTTGGGAATTAGGGCAGTAGTCTTTGGGTAAGGCTGTTGGGAATTAGGGCAGTAGTCTTTGGGTAGGGCTGTTGGGAATTAGTGACCCGCTCGTATACCGAGTTTAGGGGAAGCATAGAGTCAAGGGGAAGCATAGAGTCTAGTGGAAGCATAGAGTCTAGGGGAAGCATAGAGTCTAGGGGAAGCATAGAGTCTAGGGGAAGCATAGAGTCTAGGGGAAGCATAGTGTCTAGGGGAAGCATAGAGTCTAGGGGAAGCATAGAGTCTAGGGGAAGCATAGAGTCTATGGGAAGCATAGAGTCTAGGGGAAGCATAGAGTCGAGGGGAAGCATAGAGTCTAAGGGAAGCATAGAGTCTAGGGGAATCATATAGTCTAGGGGAAGGATAGAGTCTAGGGGAAGCATAGAGTCTAGGGGAAGCATAGAGTCTAGGGGAAGCATAGAGTCTAGGGGAAGCATAGAGTCTAGGGCAAGCATAGAGTCTAGGGGAAGCATAGAGTCTAGGGGAAGCATAGTGTCTAGGGGAAGCATAGAGTCTAGGGGAAGCATAGAGTCTGGGGGAAGCATAGAGTCTAGGGGAAGCATAGAGTCTAGGGGAAGCATAGAGTCAAGGGGAAGCATAGAGTCTAAGGGAAGCATATAGTCTAGGGGAATCATAGAGTCTAGGGGAAGGATGGAGTCTAGGGGAAGCATAGAGTCTAGGGGAAGCATAGAGTCTAGGGGAAGCATAGAGTCTAGGGGAAGCATAGTGTCTAGGGGAAGCATAGAGTCTAGGGGAAGCATAGAGTCTAGGGGAAGCATAGAGTCTAGGGGAAGCATAGAGTCTAGGGGAAGCATAGAGTCGAGGGGAAGCATAGAGTCTAAGGGAAGCATAGAGTCTAGGGGAATCATAGAGTCTAGGGGAAGCATAGAGTCTAGGGGAAGCATAGAGTCTAGGGGAAGCATAGAGTCTAGGGGAAGCATAGAGTCTAGGGGAAGCATAGAGTTGAGGGGAAGCATAGAGTCTAAGGGAAGCATAGAGTCTAGGGGAATCATAGAGTCTAGGGGAAGCGTAGAGTCTAGGGGAAGCATAGAGTCTAGGGGAAGCATAGAGTCTAGGGGAAGCATAGAGTCTAGGGGAAGCATAGAGTCTAGAGGAAGCATAGAGTCTAGGGGAAGCATAGAGTCTAGGGGAAGCATAGAGTCTAGGGGAAGCATAGTGTCTAGGGGAAGCATAGAGTTTAGGGGAAGCATAGAGTCTAGGGGAAGCATAGAGTCTAGGGGAAGCATAGAGTCTAGGGGAAGCATAGAGTCGAGGGGAAGCATAGAGTCTAAGGGAAGCATAGAGTCTAGGGGAATCATAGAGTCTAGGGGAAGGATAGAGTCTAGGGGAAGCATAGAGTCTAGGGGAAGCATAGAGTCTAGGGGAAGCATAGAGTCTAGGGGAAGCATAGAAATTGTGCACACAATCCACGTCGAGGTTTTGTCAAGACTTTTTACACGTTCCTTAGTTGGAAAATCACAGTTTTGCAGACGTGTGTGTGTGAGTTTGTTCGTACGTGCATGAGTGTTAATGTGTGAACATCATAACTTGTGCACCGTTCAGTTAGTTGGACGGAATTTCTGATATAAGTATTAGGTCCTATACATAGATATCCATCAACTTTTGAGCGATTTCCGGAAGTAACCGGAAGTGTTACTTTACTCCACTGGAAGTGCAATACTAGCCTCACTGACTTACTGTTCTACACGAATATACGAGAACGTTTGTATGTGTGTGTGTGTGTGTGTGTGTGTGTGTGTGTGTGTGTGTGTGTGTGTGGAGAGCGGGGGGGGTGAGGTTGATGTTTAACGAATCTACAGGTTGATCTACTTTCATTAGGCTGGGATTCAACATGAAGATGAAAGTCAATCATTTGTTTTTTCTAAATTGTCAAACTATAGAGTAGAAGAGATGTCAAACTGTAGAGTAGAAGTTAGGGGTCTACCGATATATCGGTACCGATATCTGGATATCGGCAATATCGGTATCGGTAGCATGTAAAGGTCCCGATATTGACGTCACCGATATTTCATAATAAGTGACATTTTGACCCCCCCAAAAAAACGGAAACAAAAAAACTATCATTTAGATTTACAATATCTCGACAAAATAATATATCGACCCCGATACCGGTATTGAAATAGTCAAAAGAGTCCTAGTATTAATATGTGCAGCCACGATACAGTGTGCCATGTGCTTTGATATTGTTTAGGTATCGGCCGATTTTCGTATACTCAGAAATACTGTGTAAATAGTGCCGATGCCAAGTATACCGTAATTGCTCTAATAAATGTATAACATGTAAACATTATGTTCACGTAATTGCTCTAATAGCAAAGATGCACGCAAATCGCAGATGTCTAAAACATTTCGTTTCGTATGGAATAACAAAATTTACCGTGTGAAGACTTGTTGTCATTGGCAACGATTCAACCTTCAGCCTCATTTTCACTCTATTACTATTGTACTTTGTTCTCATTGTTTCATTCATAAAAGGTGGCCGTGTGCAAAAGCCATTAAACTATTGGTTAGAATTAATAATTATGAGTCAAGGTTAAAGTTTCAAAAGGAGTACCTAATATGCTTGTACATTTTTATAAAGGACGGTTCGTTTTGTTGAGTCCCATGTAGGTCATGATCTGGAACTTGTAAACACATCGGAAACTTCGTTTCGGGAAAAAAATATCGGTAATTTCGGCAAAACTGGATATGGGTAGACCCCTTAATTATAAGATATAAATAATTACGAGTGATAAATTTAAGAATGACGTCATCAAATATGACCGCTGTTATTTTTGTCCTAACAAATACTCATATCGGCACTCATATCGGAAAAAAATATCGGTAATATCGGCAAAAATGCTTATCGGTAGACCCCTAATATAAAATATAAATAATTAGGAGTGATAAATTTAAGAATGACGTCATCAAATAAGACCGCTGGTTTTTGTCCTAACAAATATTCATATCGGAAAAAAATATCGGTAATATCGGCGAAAATCCATATCGGTAGTCCCCTAATATAAAAGATAAATAATTGGAGTGATAAATTTAAGAATGATGTCATCAAATATGACCGCTGGTTTTTGTACTAACAAATACCCTATCGGCACTCATATCGGCAAAAAATATCGGTAATATCGGCAAAAATGCATGTCGGTAGTCCCCTAATATAAAAGATAAATAATTACGAGTGATAAATGTAAGAATGACGTCATCAAATATGACCGATGGTTTTTGTCCTAACAAATACTCATATCGGCACTCATATCGGCAAAAAAAATATCGGTAATCTGGGTATCGGCAATATCGGCAAAAAGGCATATCGGTAGACCCCTAGTAGAAGTGATGTTAAACTATAGAGTAGAAGAGATGTAAAACTGTAGATTAGAAGAGATGTCAAACTATAGATTAGAAGAGATGTCAAACTGTAGAGTAGAAGCGATGTCAAACAATAGAGTAAAAGCGATGTCAAACAATAGAGTAAAAGCGATGTCAAACAATAGAGTAAAAGCGATGTCAAACAATAGAGTAAAAGCGATGTCAAACAATAGAGTAAAAGCGATGTCAAACAATAGAGTAAAAGCGATGCAAGGAAACAGAGCCAAACCATTCAGAGTTTAGAGTATGATACAGTGTAACAAGGAAATAACATTAAGGAAATTATTTACTTTGTTTATTTAACAACTAACTCGCTTAAACTTGATACATTTTAAACTGTTTCATTGAATTAAAGTAATTTCCTTCGTATTTTTCAATGTCTTTCTTTGATATAACTTCTTGTAGAAAAAAAAATCAAATCAAATATTTAAAAAATATAATATTAAAAATAAAAATATAGAAACAGTCCAGTGTTTAAATTTGAATTCACGTGTTTCTATATTTTCCAGGATTTTGGTGGCAGTGGAGTTGTCCATCTGGTAGGCGGCACATCCGCCTTCATCGGCGCCTACCTCCTGGGACCTCGTATTGGGAGGTTCCACAAGGAGACCGGAGCCTGTATCCCCATTCGTGGTCACTCGGTACCGGTGAGTGGACATCAACGTCATGGTCTAAGTTCAAACACATAATTATGTTACTAACCATTATTTCCTCTTGCCCACTTGGGCCAACAAATACTGGCCAAATTAAACAAACGGTTAATGTTCTCGCTAGTCCGAGATCGGCCCCAAAGGAACTCTCTTGTTTTTTATTTAAAAAGTAACTACACGGAGGATTCCGAAATTTTTTAAGTCGTGTGCTTGGGATAAGTAGAGAGGAAGATCTAGTAGTGATTTAGTTCCAGAAATCGCCGCATTTTGAAGATTTTTGTTGTGTAATAACTTTGACTGCATTGCTTGTTATAAGTGAGTAGTGTAAGTGTAAGCTGTGTTTAAATCTTGACACAGAAGTTGTTTTTTTGTGTTCCTATTATATCTGTATAAAGAACAACGTTTTGTGTTTGTAGCTCGCTGCCCTGGGGGTGTTCGTTCTTGTCTTTGGCTTCATGGCCTTCAATGCGGCGTCCCAAGGTCATATTGCGTTGCCTGGCGACGGAGCGGCAATCAGCATGGCGGTGTTCAACACCATCATCTCTGCCAGTATGGGCGCCTTCACATCATTGTTTGCACACAAGTAAGTCAGGACAACATATCCGGCCACACATCACACAATTTTTAATGGTCAATTTAAAATAGAAAGGTCTTTATAAAAACTGCAATGCATTATCTAAGGATATTAATAGGATTTCTAAAAAATTTGAACACGAATGGTTGGTTGGTTGGGTGGTTGGATGGTTGGGTGGTTGGTTGGTTGGTTGGTTGAATGGTTGGATGGTTGGTTGGTTGGATGGTTGGGTGGTTGGATGGTTAGGTGGTTGGATGGTTGGTTGGGTGGTTGGGTGGTTGGATGGTTGGTTGGTTGGGTGGTTGGATGGTTGGGTGGTTGGGTGGTTGGTTGGGTGGTTGGATGGTTGGGTGGTTGGATGGTTGGGTGGTTGGTTGGTTGGGTGGTTGGTTGGTTGGGTGGTTGGGTGGTTGGATGGTTGGGTGGTTGGATGGTTGGGTGGTTGGATGGTTGGGTGGTTGGTTTGTTGGGTGGTTGGATGGTTGGGTGGTTGGGTGGTTGGATGGTTGGTTGGTTGGATGGTTGGGTTGTTGGATGGTTGGGTGGTTGGATGGTTGGATGGTTGGTTGGTTGGGTGGTTGGTTGGTTGGGTGGTTGGTTGGTTGGGTGGTTGGATGGTTGGGTTGTTAGATGGTTGGGTGGTTGGATGGATGGATGGTTGGATGGTTGGGTGCTTGGATGGTTGGTTGGTTGGGTGGTTGGTTGGTTAGGTGGTTGGATGGCTGGGTGGTTGGATGGTTGGATGGTTGGGTGGTTGGATGGTTGGGTGGTTGGATGGTTGGGTGGTTGGTTGGTTGGATGGTTGGGTGGTTGGATGGTTGGGTGGTTGGTTGGTTGGATGGTTGGGTGGTTGGATGGTTGGGTGGTTGGATGGTTGGATGGTTGGGTGGTTGGATGGTTGGATGGTTGGGTGGTTGGTTGGTTGGGTGTTTGGATGGCTGGGTGGTTGGATGGTTGGATGGTTGGGTGGTTGGATGGTTGGGTGGTTGGGTGGTTGGATGGTTGGGTGGTTGGTTGGTTGGGTGGTTGGTTGGTTGGGTGGTTGGATGGTTGGGTGGTTGGATGGTTGGGTGGTTGGTTGGTTGGGTGGTTGGTTGGTTAGGTGGTTGGATGGTTGGATGGTTGGGTGGTTGGGTGGTTGGATGGTTGGGTGGTTTGGTGGTTGGATGGTTGGGTGGTTGGTTGGTTGGGTGGTTGGATGGTTGGGTGGTTGGGTGGTTGGATGGTTGGGTGGTTGGATGGTTGGATGGTTTGATGGTTGGTTGGTTGGGTGGTTGGTTGGTTGGATGGTTGGGTTGTTGGGTGGTTGGATGGTTGGGTGGTTGGATGGTTGGGTTGTTAGATGGTTGGGTGGTTGGATGGTTGGATGGTTTAGTGGTTGGATGGTTGGATGGTTGGGTGGTTGGTTGGTTGGGTGGTTGGATGGCTGGGTGGTTGGATGGTTGGATGGTTGGTGGTTGGATGGTTGGGTGGTTGGGTGGTTGGATGGTTGGGTGGTTGGGTGGTTGGATGGTTGGATGGTTTTTTGGTTGGGTGGTTGGTTTGTTGGGTGGTTGGATGGTTGGATGGTTGGGTGGTTGGTTGTACATCTACATAAAATAAAATTATGCTGACGTTGCTTTGCCGCTGCAAGAGAAGGTTGTGGGTTGGGTTTAGTTGATTAATTGCGCAGTTTGAGATTGTAGACCTTAAGACTTTGAGTTCTTGTTACAGAATTGGCTTGTTTGGTCACCACTGGAGCATGCTGAGCGTCATCAACGGTTGTTTTGTGGGGATGGTGAGTGGCGTTAGTTTGTTTCTGTCGCTGCCTACTTCTGCTGCTGTTTATATGTTAAATACAACCAATTAACTTATTAAAACTTTCTTATTTTTTACCGTTCATTTATATGACCTGAAATTTTGTTGGAACTTCGGCAGATTTGGCTTAAATTTATCTTTGATAACGTTGGCTATTTGCAGAATTAGTTTATCATTAGTCAGGACAAACTATTGACACAACAAATCGTTTCGTTCTCCATTAGGTCGCCATCTGTGCAGGGTGCAACTCCATGAAGCCATGGGGAGCAGTCATTGTTGGATTTGTCGCTGCTCTCATCATGAACACGATTGAAGTGACGCTACAAAAACTTCAAGTAGATGATCCGTTGAACGCAGTGGGAGGTGAGAGACTTCTGCTTCTAGACTTGGTTATTGATGGAGCACTGTGACCCACATCTACACCCACTTTAAATCTTTTAAATAAAAAACTTTGACGTCATCAGATCACATAGCCCCCCCCCCTCCAGTTATTACAGATCACGTTGGTTGAAAAGTGTCAAACAGAGTGTCCGGGAAGTGTTAGACAGAAATGTTCATGGAGTTTTAGACAGAAATGTCCATGGAGTATAATACAGAAATGTCCTGGGAGTTTTAGACAGAAATATCCTGGGAGTTTTAGACAGAAATGCCCTGGGAGTTTTAGACAGAAATGTCCTGGGAGTTTTGGACAGAAATGTTCATGGAAGTGTAGACAGAAATGTCCATGAAGTTGTAGACAGAAATGTTTATGGAAGTGTAGACAGAAATGTCCATGAAGTTTTAAACAGAAATGTTCATGGAAGTGTAGACAGAAATGTCCATGAAGTTTTAGACAGAAATGTTCATGGAAGTCTAGAAAGAAATGTCCATGAAGTTATAGACAGAAATGTTCATGGAAGTGTAGACAGAAATGTCCATGAAGTTTTAGACAGAAATGTTCATGGAGGTGTAGACAGAAATGTCTATGGCGTTTTAGACAGAAATGTCCATGAAGTTTTAGACAGAAATGTTCATGAAAGTGTAGACAGAAATCTCCATGGAGTTTTAGACAGAAATGTTCATGGAAGTGTAGGCAGAAATGTCCATGAAGTTTTAGACAGAAATGTTCATGGAAGTGTAGACAGAAATGTCTATGACGTTTTAGACAGAAATGTCCATGAAGTTTTAGACAGAAATGTTCATGGAAGTGTAGGCAGAAATGTCCATGAAGTTTTAGACAGAAATGTTCATGGAAGTGTAGACAGAAATGTCCATGGATTTTTAGACAGAAATGTTCATGGAAGTGTAGACAGAAATGTCTATGGCGTTTTAGACAGAAATGTCCATGGAGTTTTAGACAGAAATGTTCATGGAAGTGTAGACAGAAATATCCATGGAGTTTGAGACAGAAATGTTCATGGAAGTGTAGACAGAAATGTCCATGAAGTTTTAGACAGAAATGTTCATGGAAGTGTAGACAGAAATGTCCATGGATTTTTAGACAGAAATGTTCATGGAAGTGTAGACAGAAATGTCTATGGCGTTTTAGACAGAAATGTCTATGGCGTTTTAGACAGAAATGTCCATGGAAGTGTAGACAGAAATGTCCATGAAGTTATAGACAAAAATGTTCATGGAAGTGTAGACAGAAATGTCCACCCCCACTCTCCAGTTATTGCTGACTCAAACTTAGCCATTTAAAAGTAAAAGAATAGACATCTGAATTTCGAAGCCTTAATAAAAAAATAATCCAAATTTAATATATACACATATGTATCACGCATTTATTACAAGGTTTTAATGGAAAGTTGACACAAAATATTTCAAGTAAGTTAGATTCTAATATTAAATAAATCTCTTGTCTGTCACAGTTCATTTTGGTGGCGGTTCATGGGGCGCTCTGAGTGTGGCGTTTGTCAAATACCCGACGGGCATCCTCATGGCCTGGGACAGGCAATCAGGGGCGGTAAGCACTTGTCTTACTTCTATTTCCTTATTTTAATAGAGATGTGTTAGCATTGTCGTAGTAAGTTTAATTTATGTTTGGTTTGTTTGTTTCAAAAATATTTTTGATAATCCGTGAGTAAAACCCGTTGACTGGAAGCTATGGACATTAATAAAGAGTGAGTTTTAATGGCGGCGTTTGAACAATCGAAGAGAAGAAATTTGGCGACCTTCATCACTGACCTTCAACGCTTAGAGATGCTACGGTCGTAATTTTCATTCTACCTTCTGATTGCATATTTCAGTATCAACAATTCCTTAAGTTCAATAACGTTTTTTTTATAACTATGAATTTCCAGACAGATACATAACATGGTTACAAGAAATTTCCGAGAAAAAAATGTAAACATACAAAAATAAGGCCGAAAATGTTTGTTTATAATTTTATACTTTATTATTTAAATATTGTTACTTTATTATTTAAATATTGTTACTTTATTATTTAAATATTGTTACTTTATTATTTAAATATTGTTACTTTATTATTTAAATATTGTTACTTTATTATTTAAATATTGTTACTTTATTATTTAAATATTGTTACTTTATTATTTAAATATTGTTACTTTATTATTTAAATATTGCTACTTTATTATTTAAATATTGTTACTTTATTATTTAAATATTGTTACTTTATTATTTCGATTGTTTATTTTCTCAAATGAGTAAATAAAAATCATTAACCGGTACATAATTTTAATTTTCCGAGACTCGCTGCGAAATTCTTTTTAAATTACATTCTTTAAATGTTTGAACTGAAAAGCCGTCCTCTAGTACCCAGGCTATTTCGTATAGAGAGGGATGCAGATTTATCCCCCCCCCCTTTCCACACACACACATACACACAGATACACACACACAAAGGCACGCACCACAAACAGCAAAAATGACATAAATAACAGAAACAAGAACCCAGTAAAATGCCTGTTACAAAAGAAACATGTAACCACATTTTATTGTGCTTACTTGCTCTTAGTAGCCAACGATTTCTGAGTGTATGCAATCTATACTTGACTGTTTCAAACTTTGAATTTCTAGATGCTGGCCTGGCAGTTGGCAGGAGTCTGCACCTTCTTTATCTGGACATTGGGCACCATGGCTATTGTGTTCGGTACTCTAAAGTTGACCGGACTGTTCAGGGTCACCAGGGAAATAGAACTCAAGGGTAAGGTCAACATACGGGACAATAAGCAGGGTCACCAGGGAAATAGAACTCAAGGGTAAGGTCGCCATACGGGACAATAAGCAGGGTCACCAGGGAAATAGAACTCAAGGGTAAGGTCGCCATACGGGACAATAAACTGAGACAAACAATTCAGCCTCCACATTCTTGTATGTACGTTAGACGTATGCTAGAGATGTATGTCAGACCTGTAAGTTAGACCTTTAGATTTAATTCCGGCCTGAATGTAAATCATTCATGTGAGTTCGGTATGTAGCGTGGGTGTGCCAGGTATGTAGCGTCGGTGTGCCAGGTATGTAGCGTCGGTGTGCCAAGTATGTAGCGTCGGTGTGCCAGGTATGTAGCGTCGGTGTGCCAAGTATGTAGCGTCGGTGTGCCAGGTATGTAGCGTCGGTGTGCCAAGTATGTAGCGTCGGTGTGCCAAGTATGTAGCGTCGGTGTGCCAGGTATGTAGCGTCGGTGTGCCAAGTATGTAGCGTCGGTGTGCCAGGTATGTAGCGTCGGTGTGCCAGGTATGTAGCGTCGGTGTGCCAAGTATGTAGCGTCGGTGTGCCAGGTATGTAGCGTCGGTGTGCCAAGTATGTAGCGTCGGTGTGCCAGGTATGTAGCGTCGGTGTGCCAAGTATGTAGCGTCGGTGTGCCAGGTATGTAGCGTCGGTGAGCCAGGTATGTAGCGTCGGTGTGCCAAGTATGTAGCGTCGGTGTGCCAGGTATGTAGCGTCTGTGTGCCAGGTATGTAGCGTCTGTGTGCCAGGTATGTAGCGTCGGTGTGCCAAGTATGTAGCGTCGGTGTGCCAGGTATGTAGCGTCGGTGTGCCAAGTATGTAGCGTCGGTGTGCCAAGTATGTAGCGTCGGTGTGCCAGGTATGTAGCGTCTGTGTGCCAGGTATGTAAGTTATAAATTTAAGGTGTGTGAAACAAAAACTTAAATTAGATCTGTTTATGTCCCACGTGTAATTAGGTGTGTATATTATGTATTTATGTCAGATATGCATATGTGATGGGTATTGGGGATTTGATGACCTGCTTTACACAAGGTCAATTGATTAACCTCATACATGACATGAAGGCCAAGATCTTTGATGTGTGTTGTTATTTTCTTGTATGTGTGTGTGAGTGAGTTTATGTGTGAGTGTATGTGGCTCGTCTGGTGTGCATCTAAATCATTGACTGGAATAGTTTTATAAATGAATATTTCTATCTTTGAGACGGAAGCAAAAGTTGACTGCTTGGATGGTGGGAGTCATCGTGGTTCAAGGGTCATGAGGCTAAGGGTCATGAGGCTAAGGGTCATGAGGCTGAGGGTCATGCTAAGGGTCATGAGGCTAAGGGTCATGAGGCTGAGGGTCATGAGGCTAAGGGTCATGAGGCTAAGGGTCATGATGCTAAGGGTCATGAGGCTACGGGTCATGATGCTAAGGGTCATGAGGCTGAGGGTCATGAGGCTGAGGGTCATGAGGCTAAGGGTCATGAGGCTAAGGGTCATGAGGCTAAGAGTCATGAGGCTAAGGGTCATGAGGCTGAGGGTCATGAGGCTGAGGGTCATGAGGCTGAGGGTCATGAGGCTGAGGGTCATGATGCTAAGGGTCATGATGCTAAGGGTCATGATGCTAAGGGTCATGATGCTAAGGGTCATGAGGCTACGGGTCATGATGCTAAGGGTCATGATGCTAAGGGTCATGAGGCTAAGGGTCATGATGCTAAGGGTCATGATGCTAAGGGTCATGATGCTAAGGGTCATGATGCTAAGGGTCATGATGCTAAGGGTCATGAGGCTAAGGGTCATGAGGCTAAGGGTCATGAGGCTAAGGGTCATGATGCTAAGGGTCATGATGCTAATGGTCATGAGGCTAAGGGTCATGAGGCTACGGGTCATGATGCTAAGGGTCATGATGCTAAGGGTCATGAGGCTAAGGGTCATGAGGCTACGGGTCATGATGCTAAGGGTCATGATGCTAAGGGTCATGAGGCTAAGGGTCATGAGGCTAAGGATCATGATGCTAAGGGTCATGATGCTAAGGGTCATGATGCTAAGGGTCATGATGCTAAGGGTCATGATGCTAAGGGTCATGAGGCTAAGGGTCTTGAGGCTACTTGCTGGGGTTCAGCGCTATATAAATCATCAAATTATTATTATTATTTGTGTTGAGTTGATACACATTTGGCAGATATATTCCGTCTTTTTACCAGAGACAGATAGCTTGAAAGACGAAGAACTGTCTGGCTTCCTAAGAAAATTGCTCATTATCCAATTGTTGACTTTGTTCACTCGCCCTAATTCACAAACAACATTTCGTTCTTCTGTTCTCTCATTATCCAATTGTTTTCATTGTTCACTCGCCCTAATCCACAAATAACATTTCGTTCTTCTGTTCTCTCATACAATTGTTGACTTTGTTCACTCGCCCTAATCCACAAACAACATTTCGTTCTTCTGTTCTCTCATTATCCAATTGCTGACTTTGTTCACTCGCCCTAATCCACAAACAACATTTCGTTCTTCTGTTCTCTCATTATCCAATTGTTTACTTTATTCACTCGCCCTAATCCACAAACAACATTTCGTTCTTCTGTTCTCTCATTATCCAATTATTTACTTTGTTTACTCGCCCTAATCCACAAACAACATTTCGTTCTTCTGTTCTCTCATTATCCAATTGTTGACTTTGTTCACTCGCCCTAATCCACAAACAACATTTCGTTCTTCTGTTTTCTCATTATCCAATTGTTTTCATTGTTCACTCGCCCTAATCCACAAATAACATTTCGTTCTTCTGTTCTCTCATTATCCAATTGTTGACTTTGTTCACTCGCCCTAATCCACAAACAACATTTCGTTCTTCTGTTCTCTCATTATCCAATTGCTGACTTTGTTCACTCGCCCTAATCCACAAACAACATTTCGTTCTTCTGTTCTCTCATTATCCAATTGTTTACTTTATTCACTCGCCCTAATCCACAAACAACATTTCGTTCTTCTGTTCTCTCATTATCCAATTGTTGACTTTGTTCACTTGCCCTAATCCACAAACAACATTTCGTTCTTCTGTTCTCTCATTAACCAATCGTTTACTTTGTTCACTCGCCCTAATCCACAAACAACATTTCGTTCTTCTGTTCTCTCATTATCCAATTGTTTACTTTGTTCACTCGCTTTAATCCACAAACAACATTTCGTTCTTCTGTTCTCTCATTATCCAATTGTTGACTTTGTTCACTCGCCCTAATCCACAAACAACATTTCGTTCTTCTGTTCTCTCATTAACCAATCGTTTACTTTGTTCACTCGCCCTAATCCACAAACAACATTTCGTTCTTCTGTTCTCTCATTATCCAATTGTTTACTTTGTTCACTCGCTTTAATCAACAAACAACATTTCGTTCTTCTGTTCTCTCATTATCCAATTGTTTACTTTTTTCACTCGCCCTAATTCACAAACAACATTTCGTTCTTCTGTT
Source organism: Ampullaceana balthica (assembly GCA_944989445.1). Classification (NCBI taxonomy): domain Eukaryota; kingdom Metazoa; phylum Mollusca; class Gastropoda; family Lymnaeidae; genus Ampullaceana; species Ampullaceana balthica. The sequence continues at coordinate 401,117 of CALYLW010000064.1, forward strand.
CTCTCATTATCCAATTGTTTAGTTTGTTCACTCGCTTTAATCAACAAACAACATTTCGTTCTTCTGTTCTCTCATTATCCAATTGTTTACTTTTTTCACTCGCCCTAATTCACAAACAACATTTCGTTCTTCTGTTCTCTCATTATCCAATTGTTTAGTTTGTTCACTCGCTTTAATCAACAAACAACATTTCGTTCTTCTGTTCTCTCATTATCCAATTGTTTACTTTTTTCACTCGCCCTAATTCACAAACAACATTTCGTTCATCAATTCTGTCAGGGCTTGATATACCCAAGCATGGCGAGCCGGCCTATCCCCTGGAGGCCTATGGTCACGGTTACTTTGAGCAGGTCCTTGCTGTCATGGAGAACGGTCAGCTGTCTCAGACAGAGCAAGGTGAGTACAACACTGGACAGGGACATAAATAATCAAAATATCCGACTGCCTACCTCACCCATTTTAATTGAAGGACAGGGAAACTGTACTTGACTTTATACCCACAAGTTTAATTGAAGGAAGGGGAAATTGTACTTGACTTTATACCCACAAGTTTAATTGAAGGACAGGGCAATTGTACTTGACTTTATACCCACAAGTTTAATTGAAGGACAGTGAAATTGTACTTGACTTTATACCCACAAGTTTATTTGAAAGACAGGGAAACTGTACTTGACTTTATACCCACAAGGTTATTTGAAGGACAGGGAAATTGTACTTGACTTTATACCCACAAGTTTAATTGAAGGACAGTGAAATTGTACTTGACTTTATACCCACAAGTTTAATTGAAGGACAGGGAAATTATACTTGACTTTCTACCCACAAGTTTAATTGAAGGACTGAGAAATTGTACTTGACTTTATACCCACAAGTTTAATTGAAGGACAGTGAAATTGTACTTGACTTTATACCCACAAGTTTAATTGAAGGACAGTGAAATTGTACTTGACTTTATACCCACAAGTTTAATTGAAGGACAGAGCAATTGTACTTGACTTTATACCCACAAGTTAAATTGAAGGACAGGGAAATTGTACTTGACTTTATACCCACAAGTTTAATTGAAGGACAGGGCAATTGTACTTGACTTTATACCCACAAGTTTAATTGAAGGACAGAGCAATTGTACTTGACTTTATACCCACAAGTTAAATTGAAGGACAGGGAAATTGTATTTGACTTTATACCCACAAGTTTAATTGAAGGACAGGGCAATTGTACTTGACTTTATACCCACAAGTTTAATTGAAGGACAGGGGAATTGTACTTGACTTTATACCCACAAGTTTAATTGAAGGACAGTGAAATTGTACTTGACTTTATACCCACAAGTTTAATTGAAGGACAGTGAAATTGTACTTGACTTTATACCCACAAGTTTATTTGAAGGACAGGGAAACTGTACTTGACTTTATACCCACAAGGTTATTTAAAGGACAGGGAAATTGTACTTGACTTTATACCCACAAGTTTAATTGAAGGACAGTGAAATTGTACTTGACTTTATACCCACAAGTTTAATTGAAGGACAGGGAAATTATACTTGACTTTCTACCCACAAGTTTAATTGAAGGACAGGGAAATTGTACTTGACTTTATACCCACAAGTTTAATTGAAGGACAGTGAAATTGTACTTGACTTTATACCCACAAGTTTAATTGAAGGACAGTGAAATTGTACTTGACTTTATACCCACAAGTTTAATTGAAGGACAGAGCAATTGTACTTGACTTTATACCCACAAGTTAAATTGAAGGACAGTGAAATTGTACTTGACTTAATACCCACAAGTTTAATGGAAGGACAGGGAAATTGTACTTGACTTTATACCCACAAGTTAAATTGAAGGACAGTGAAATTGTACTTGACTTTATACCCACAAGTTTAATGGAAGGACAGGGAAATTGTACTTGACTTTATACCCACAAGTTTAATTGAAGGACAGGGAAATTTGTTTCTAAGTTCAAGAGAGACAGCTGCACCACCTTCACTATTTATAATTAGGGATCGTTTATAAAATTACAATAGCAAAAATAAACAATTGGGGGCCAATAGGCCTATTCGTTAAAAGAAAATTAATGGTGGATCCTATATAATTATATAATACATTCATACATTCGCAGTTAAAGTCAATTAACTGAATTTTAAAACTCTAGATCGCTCATTCTTACACTTTTCGTGTTCTTCCTTTGAAGGTTTCGAGAGTGGAATCTTCATGCGGGACGAAGGCCCCTACGAGAACCCGGAGGTCAAGGTCATGGGCATACACAAAATCCACTCGGTGCCCTCCATGATCGAGCTGGACTCCATCAACAAAATGAAATCCGCGAAAACGCCGGAGGACTTTGAGAGGATCAAACGGTCAATCTCCAGTGCCTCCCTGGCGCCCTCCAACACCTCCAATGCCCCCCTGACCCCAACCAGCCCGACGATGAAGAACTGGGGGCCGGGGCGCATCTTGGCTGAGCACGGCATTGAGAACAGGGCGTTTGACCCCAGCAAGGAGACGTCGAGGTCAGAGCAGGTGGAGAGGACGGCACTGTAAAGATAAAGTGAAAGCTGCAAGTGAACGACTGTGTTACCTGTTGACCAAATGGCGTGGTGATATCATTTGTGTTGAATATTTCTTTCGGAGAATGCAAAGACATTTCCAAGCATTTACTCGCAATTCTTATGAGTAACTTTTAGATTTTTGTGCATGCTCCTACAATTTATATGAGTAATGTTCCCATATTCCCATGAGGCGTGTTCCAGAATTCTCATGAGGCGTCTTCCACAATTTCTTATGAGGCGTGTTTTTCGTCATACTATTCGACGTTTCAAAATGGACTTGCTTCTAGGACAACATATTTGTTATTGGAATATCTGTTCTGATTTTAACATATTTGTGTATTAACCCCTTCTACCCCCAAATCCTAACTTTGACTCTCCCATTCCCACCTCTTATAAAGAAATAATCACCAATAATTTTTTTGATGATTTCTTTTTTTTCCCCCTTCTTTCTTTTCTCGAGTAAATGTCATCTCTCTACCGCTTTTCTCGAGTTACCGTATCTTCAGTGCCTTTACCTTCAACCTTACAAAAACTTTTTTTTTAAAGTACCTTTGAGTAAGTTAAGGGAGTGTAAATAAATGTGTTTCCCATTTATTAAAATATTATACTATCTACTGGCACTGACATTTTTTTCTTATGGTCATTTCATCACTTTGTGAAAGGTATGTTGCCGAAGGTATAGAATTATAACACCATTGCAAAGAAAGATTGGTCCTAACGATGCTCGAGATTGGGTATATTTTATAGTTTAATGTACCCCCCCCCCGCCTACTCCAAGCCTTAAGACAAGCTGTTTCCAAGCTTTGAGAAGCCTTTAATAATATCTCCTGATGTAAACCTGATTGTTGTCAATAAATACTTTTACATCATGTTTCTATTTTCTTTTACTACCATAGAGCTTCCGCGTTCTAAACCAAAAAATACCAATATTATGTGCGCACCGGCTTGGTGCAGCGTGGTGTACTATTTGGGAATTCTCATAGACATGACTTCTCATAAACATGACTTCTCATAGACATGACTTCTCATAGACATGACTTCTCATAGACATGACTTCTCATAGACATGACTTCTCATAGACATGACTTCTCATAGACATGACTTCTTATAGACATGAGTTCTCATAGACATGTCTCCTCATAGACTGTCCAAGCACAAGAACTGAGTAACCTTGGTCAGTGCTCAAACAGATATAGTTTCTCACTCTTGTTGATGATGTTGTCAATGGAATGACTTATTTATGTACATAATCAGCACTGGAGCGCTTGAGTTTCACCAAACGACTTCACGGCTAATACCAGACTGCCTTTATAGTGTTATATTTCCGATAAATCAATAGTTTGTATATAACATTTAATTAATACACAAATAATAATCCGAGTTTCATCATTTCAAATGTCATGTAATGGAACTATGTATGAGAAGAAATTTTGCAAGGATTTATTGGTGTCATATCAGTATTTTTTGTTTCGTGGTGGATAATTTTTTTGTGAAACTGTAGTTTAGTAGTTCTAGTTTTTTACTGTTCTTGAGACATGTTTCACAGAGTGAGTGACATATCAAAGCGCAGGTTAGGGTAAGGGTTAATGTAAAATCACAGCGCAGGTTAGGGTAAGGGTTAATGTAAAATCACAGCGCAGGTTAGGGTAAGGGTTAATGTAAAATCACAGCGCAGGTTAGGGTAAGGGTTAATGTAAAATCACAGCGCAGGTTAGGGTAAGGGTTAATGTAAAATCACAGCGCAGGTTAGGGTAAGGGTTAATGTAAAATCACAGCGCAGGTTAGGGTAAGGGTTAATGTAAAATCACAGCGCAGGTTAGGGTAAGGGTTAATGTAAAATCACAGCGCAGGTTAGGGTAAGGGTTAATGTAAAATCACAGCGCAGGTTAGGGTAAGGGTTAATGTAAAATCACAGCGCAGGTTAGGGTAAGGGTTAATGTAAAATCACAGCGCAGGTTAGGGTAAAGGTTAATGTAAAATCACAGCGCAGGTTAGGGTAAGGGTTAATGTAAAATCACAGCGCAGGTTAGGGTAAGGGTTAATGTAAAATCACAGCGCAGGTTAGGGTAAGGGTTAATGTAAAATCACAGCGCAGGTTAGGGTAAGGGTTAATGTAAAATCACAGCGCAGGTTAGGGTAAGGGTTAATGTAAAATCACAGCGCAGGTTAGGGTAAGGGTTAATGTAAAATCACAGCGCAGGTTAGGGTAAGGGTTAATGTAAAATCACAGCGCAGGTTAGGGTAAGGGTTAATGTAAAATCACAGCGCAGGTTAGGGTAAGGGTTAATGTAAAATCACAGCGCAGGTTAGGGTAAGGGTTAATGTAAAATCACAGCGCAGGTTAGGGTAAGGGTTAATGTAAAATCACAGCGCAGATTAGGGTAAGGGTTAATGTAAAATCACAGCGCAGGTTAGGGTAAGGGTTAATGTAAAATCACAGCGCAGGTTAGGGTAAGGGTTAATGTAAAATCACAGCGCAGGTTAGGGTAAGGGTTAATGTAAAATCACAGCGCAGGTTAGGGTAAGGGTTAATGTAAAATCACAGCGCAGGTTAGGGTAAGGGTTAATGTAAAATCACAGCGCAGGTTAGGGTAAGGGTTAATGTAAAATCACAGCGCAGGTTAGGGTAAGGGTTAATGTAAAATCACAGCGCAGGTTAGGGTAAGGGTTAATGTAAAATCACAGCGCAGGTTAGGGTAAGGGTTAATGTAAAATCACAGCGCAGGTTAGGGTAAGGGTTAATGTAAAATCACAGCGCAGGTTAGGGTAAGGGTTAATGTAAAATCACAGCGCAGGTTAGGGTAAGGGTTAATGTAAAATCACAGCGCAGGCTAGGATTAGTTAAATATCAAAGTGCAGGTTAGGATTAAACATCAAAGCGCAGGTTAGGATTAGTTAAATATCAAAGCGCAGGTTAAGGAGATGTTAATATAAAATCAAATCATCGGTAGTTTCAGAAAATGCCCCAACACTTGCAACTATACTTCCTTTCAACAATAGTTTGATGCATTTAATTATATTTTAAAATCCAGACACAAACGTATTTGTATTTCTCATATTGCCTCAAATCCTTATCAAATTATATATCTCGTTATTGAGTTGTTGGTTGGTTTGTTATAGTGACCAGTGTGGTGTGTGGTTGTTGGTTTGTTATAGTGACCAGTGTGGTGTGTGGTTGTTGGTTTGTTATAGTGACCAGTGTGGTGTGTGGTTGTTGGTTTGTTATAGTGACCAGTGTGGTGTGTGGTTGTTGGTTTGTTATAGTGACCAGTGTGGTGTGTGGTTGTTGGTTTGTTATAGTGACCAGTGTGGTGTGTGGTTGTTGGTTTGTTATAGTGACCAGTGTGGTGTGTGGTTGTTGGTTTGTTATAGTGACCAGTGTGGTGTGTGGTTGTTGGTTTGTTATAGTGACCAGTGTGATGTCTGATTGTTAGTTTGTTTGTTATAGTGACCAGTGTGGTGTGGTTGTTTGTTTGTATTAGTGACCAGTGAGTTGTGTGGTTGTTGGTTTGTTTGTATTAGTGTATTAAAGCTATGTATTATATTGTATAAAGTGGAGGCTTTTCGGTCACAGATTATATTTTAATTAATTTTAGAAATTGCATTTCCGCCCAGATATATTTAAATTTGTCATAGCTTGCATTAATTATGATAATTTAGCCGATATATTGTACCGACTGAGTAGAAGTTGTTTTTTTAAATGTGAATTATTTGAGTAGATATGTGAATGTTTTGGAAAAAATAATCGTTTCAATTTTCGTGATTTAATACATAATGTGTTCATAAAAGTGATGAATTGTTACTTGAGGTGTACCGTTAGACATTCCTTCATGTAAATCTATTTATAGATTCGTTTGACTTTCTATTGTTTTACTCTTAATTATTATAAAAATATTTATACAGGAGTTTTGAAACATTTTTACGATGCTTTTATTAAATCATTTAAATAAAAGTAAATAAAAAATTGTATAAAGAGATGTGTATTTGAATACTTCTCTCTTCTTTGTTTTGATGCTAATGTTGCTTGCAGTATGAACAGATTGCTACTTTCTCTGTCTTTTTTTTACTTCAACTTCTTTCTCGCCAAATTCTATATTTCTTCTTTACGTGTTGTTTAAAATTTTAAGAAATTTTAAATTTCTTTGTTGAATACTTTTTTTCCCCTTCTTTTTTTTCTCTTCTGTTTTTGCATGTATTTGGGCGTTTAAATTTGTCTAAATTTTTGTCGTAAGTGTGACGTTCTTCCTTTGTTAATGTGTGTGTGTTTTAATAATATGATCTTTTAATGTCTTTGTTTTACCTTTTGTCTCATTGTGTGTCTTTGTGTCCATGCAGAGGCGTCACTAAAGTTGATGTCACCCAGTGCGGTATCTCATGGTGTCACCTCCTTACAACTTACCCCATAGACCTACTTCGAGTCTTCCAGTGTAAAATAATGGGAACACTTGTGATGGTGTCACCCCTTGTGACGGTGTCACCCCTTGTGATGGTGTCAACCGGTGCGATCTCCCTCCCCACACCACACTTTAGTGACGCCACTGTGTCCATGTTCGGGACACTTTTATTTCATTATCACGCCCGAGAAAAGCATCTCTTTTAGCCACCTCTACAGCCAACAAAGTTGAACCCGATTGGTGGAGGGAAAGGGGACGGGTGGAGGTGGGCTGTGGTCAGGATCTACACTTCAATGAGCACAACGTCACAAAGACCAAACAACGTAATTTGCGAGAGGCCAATGTAAGAGCTCTTGGCGGGTGGGACACTAGCTTTAAAGTCATGTAAATTTTCCGTCTTTACATTCAAGTCCCGCCACACGTTTATAACCATGACCCATTTCATGATATAAACACTTACTGATGCCATATTATGGTATAAATCCTTCCTGATCCCATATTATGGTATAAATCCTTCCTGATCCCATATTATGGTATAAATCCTTAGTGATCCCATATTATGGTATAAATTCTTGCTGATCCCATATTATGGTATACATTCTTACTGATCCAATATTATGGTATAAATCCATACTAAAATCACAGCCCCAATCTATGTTGAGGTTGTGAGGAGGGATTCTATTTTCGTGAATTATTTGGATCGTTTTTAATTACCTGTTATCGATAGTTTTGCTGAAGGCGATCGATTTTGCCGATTAAAAAATACAATGTCAATACCGATAAAAAAATTTCATTTGTTTGTTACGTCATGCGCGTTGAGGTGTGAGACTGTGCAGTGGAGCATGAGAAGGATTTAGACATAAAATGACTTTTTAATTTTAAAAAAAAAGCGTAAAAAAACAAGTTTTTGACTATAAATCTTTTATGCACGAGACGCAACTAAAAGAATCAATATACATAATTTGCAATCTCTGCCAAGTCTGTCATGTCTGTCTGTCCGTGATGCTACTAACTTTAGAAAGCAGCGCACCAAAATACTGCTACAAAAATAACACTTTTCGAACGTTCTGCATACAATTGTTCAATATGATAATAAAGGAATCAAATAAAAATAAATACAATTTCTTTATTACATTATTTATTATTCTGAAGTGTATTTTTAATAGATTTCAGCTGAAATGTATTCATTTTGAAAACTTCCATCATTTTTGACAGGTAATACACTAGTGTTCATTATAATACGCAGCGCCAGACCATCCAAAATACAAAAGTGTAGTTATGTATCGTAAAACGTGTTTAATATAAAGCGCACCGATCAGGAATATGTTTATAAAAAGTGTTGTCAATAAAATGAGCACCTTATTGCGCGACAGGAAAGGTCGTTCAATATAATACGCACCGCGACACTCTATCTCAAACAGACACCACGAGTTAATTAATATAAAGGATGTAATAAAAAGAACCCGTAAATAAAAAAAAACCTGTAAAAAACCAAGTTTTTGACTATAAATCCTTTATGTATGAGAATTAACTAAAAGAATGTTCATTATATTACGCAGCGCAAGACCATCCAAAAATACAAATTTGTAGTTGTGTCGTAAAACATGTTTAATATAATGCGCAACGATCAGGAATATGTTTATAAAAAGTGTTGTCAATAAAATACGCACCTAATTGCGCGACAGAAAGGTTGTTCAATATAATGCGCACCCTTACACTCTATCTAAAAAATAACATGATACATAGGAATAAATAAAATAAAATAAAAAATCAACAATTCAATTACGGTACATGTGATCGATCTGAAATTTTGATACGTTGTTTTTATCATCGCCACCAAACTGCCTGCTAAATTTCAGCTCGCTAGCGTACGAGTAAGTGGGTTAAAAATCGATCCAAAGTTTTGACGACCGACAAGCAATCAAGCAACCAGACACCATGAGTTAATATAAAGGATTTAAAAAACAAGTTTTTGACTATAAATCCTTTATGTACTAGACATAACTAAAAGAATGTTCATTATAATACGCAGCGCAAGACCATCCAAAAATACATAATTGTAGTTATGTCTCGTAAAAGTGGGTTAAAAATTGATCCAAAGTTGTTTCGACAATCAAGCAAACGAGCAAGCAAACAACCAGGCACCACGAGTTAATATAAAGGATTTAAAAAGAAATGGTGGCGTAGATTACGTGTTGTTGAAAGTAATGGTTACAAGAAATAAGTGGACTGACACAACACAGCGAAATATGATCTTATACATGATTATCTTAATAAGGGCAACACAACCTACCCCATTGTGCTGAGAAGTTCTGCCATTTGATAACCATAAATTTTTGTGTGGTATAATATACGTTTGGTATTTGTCTCTGAGGTAGTCTAATAAACGTTTGTTACTAGTCTGTTAGGTAGAATAATAGACGCTCATTCCTTGTCTCTTTGATAGTATGCTATACGTTTGTTACTAGTCTCATAGTTAGTATAATATACGTTTGTTCCTTGTCTCCTATGTAGGTAGTATACTATACTTTTGCCACCAGTCTCTTAAGTAGTATAATATGCGATTGTTCCTTGTCTCTTAGATATATACATTTGTTACTTGTCTTGTAACTTGTAATATACGTTTGTTGCTTGTCTTGTAACTTGTAATATACGTTTGTTACTCGTCTTGTAACTTGTAATATACGTTTGTTACTTGTCTTGTAACTTGTAATATACGTTTGTTACTTGTCTTGTAACTTGTAATATACGTTTGTTACTTGTCTTGTAACTTGTAATATACGTTGCTTTCTGTCGACTCAGAAACAAACACCATTTAAAGATCTATACCTCCCCTCCCCCCCTTTCCACATTGATTTGAAAATTAAAAAACCTCAGTATTTCGACAGACTCTTTAAAACAGCTACAACATGGTCTCCTCAAAGAACCAATTCAACCGTTAAATGTTCCCCACCCAGCCCCACTAACTTGAAATGTCAACCCCTTTACTAAGGACATTTAAAGTAATACCTTGGCAAAATGACCCTCGAATGACTGTTCTCTTGGTAACATATTTTTTATTTAACATTTACCAGGTATCTATCTTCTTTACGGCAGGCTTAAGATAAACCTTGGACGGATAACTTACGTCTAAATGTCTGGTGAAAACGCATAAAAAACAGTGAACTCTAAACAAGGTAGGTCAAATAATGACCTTGACTTTGGGCAAGCAGACGAAGAATAAGAATTAAATGAGTTTGGGGGGATGAATGCCCAATGACGTCAATGGAGAGTCAAGACCGCTACGCATGGATGAATCCATTCAGCTACGCCAATCCGGCGACAAGGATCTGGGGGGTAATGGCGTCTTATTGTGGCTGTCGGTATCTCTGCTGTCAGGTGAGGAGGGGGAAGGAGGGGTGGGGAGGGGGGAACAAACCTTTCTGGAGAGTGGAAGCTTAGAAAACCAACCTTTTTGTAGAAAGTGGAGGCTTAGAAAACCAACCTTTCTAGAGAGTAAAAGCTTAGAAAACCAAACTTTCTGGAGAGTGGAAGCTTAGAAAACCAACCTTTCTGGAGAGTAAAAGCTTTGAAAACCAACCTTTCTGGAGAGTGGAAGCTTAGAAAACCAACCTTTCTGGAGAGTAAAAGCTTTGAAAACCAACCTTTCTGGGGAGTGGAAGCTTAGAAAACCAACCTTTCTGGAGAGTTGAAGCTTAGAAAACCAACCTTTCTGGAGAGTAAAAGCTTTGAAAACCAACCTTTCTGGAGAGTGGAAGCTTAGAAAACCAACCTTTCTGGAGAGTTGAAGCTTTGAAAACCAACCTTTCTGGAGAGTGGAAGCTTTGAAAACCAACTTTTCTGGAAAGTGGAAGCTTAGAAAACCAACCTTTCTGGAGAGTGGAAGCTTAGAAAACCAACCTTTCTGGAGAGTGGAAGCTTAGAAAACCAACCTTTCTGGAGAGTTGAAGCTTAGAAAACCAACCTTTCTGGAGAGTAAAAGCTTTGAAAACCAACCTTTCTGGAGAGTGGAAGCTTAGAAAACCAACCTTTCTGGAGAGTGGAAGCTTAGAAAACTAACCTTTTTTTTATAGAGAGTGGAAGCTTAGAAAACTAACCTTTCTGGAGAGTAAAAGCTTTGAAAACCAACCTTTCTGGGGAGTGGAAGCTTAGAAAACTAACCTTTCTGGAGAGTGGAAGCTTTGAAAACCAACCTTTCTGGAGAGTGGAAGCTTAGAAAACCAACCTTTCTGGAGAGTGGAAGCTTAGAAAACCAACCTTTCTGGAGAGTGGAAGCTTAGAAAACTAACCTTTTATTATAGAGAGTGGAAGCTTAGAAAACTAACCTTTCTGGAGAGTAAAAGCTTTGAAAACCAACCTTTCTGGGGAGTGGAAGCTTTGAAAACCAACCTTTCTGGAGAGTGGAAGCTTAGAAAACCAACCTTTCTGGAGAGTGGAAGCTTAGAAAACTAACCTTTTTTTATAGAGAGTGGAAGCTTAGAAAACTAACCTTTTTTTATAGAGAGTGGAAGCTTAAAAAACTAACATTTTTTTATAGAGAGTGGAATCTTAGAAAACCAACCTTTCTGGAGAGTGGAAGGTTAGAAAACTAACCTTTTTTTATAGAGAGTGGAAGCTTAGAAAACTAACCTTTTTTTATAGAGAGTGGAAGCTTAAAAAACTAACATTTTTTTATAGAGAGTGGAAGCTTAAAAAACTAACATTTTTTTATAGAGAGTGGAAGCTTAAAAAACTAACATTTTTTTATAGAGAGTGGAAGCTTAGAAAACTAACCTTTTTTTATAGAGAGTGGAAGCTTAGAAAACTAACCTTTTTTATAGAGAGTGGAAGCTTAAAAAACTAACATTTTTTTATAGAGAGTGGAAGCTTAAAAAACTAACATTTTTTTATAGAGAGTGGAATCTTAGAAAACCAACCTTTCTGGAGAGTGGAAGCTTAGAAAACTAACCTTTTTTATAGAGAGTGGAAGCTTAGAAAACTAACCTTTTTTTATAGAGAGTAGAAGCTTAAAAAACTAACATTTTTTTATAGAGAGTGGAAGCTTAAAAAACTAACATTTTTTTATAGAGAGTGGAAGCTTAAAAAACTAACATTTTTTTATAGAGAGTGGAAGCTTAGAAAACCAACTTTTCTGGAGAGTGGAAGCTTAGAAAACCAACCTTTCTGGAGAGTGGAAGCTTAGAAAACCAACCTTTCTGGAGAGTGGAAGCTTAGAAAACCAACCTTTCTGGAGAGTTGAAGCTTAGAAAACAAACCTTTCTGGAGAGTAAAAGCTTTGAAAACCAACCTTTCTGGAGAGTGGAAGCTTAGAAAACCAACCTTTCTGGAGAGTGGAAGCTTAGAAAACTAACCTTTTTTTATAGAGAGTGGAAGCTTAGAAAACTAACCTTTCTGGAGAGTAAAAGCTTTGAAAACCAACCTTTCTGGGGAGTGGAAGCTTAGAAAACCAACCTTTCTGGAGAGTGGAAGCTTAGAAAACTAACCTTTCTGGAGAGTGGAAGCTTAGAAAACCAACCTTTCTGGAGAGTGGAAGCTTAGAAAACCAACCTTTCTGGAGAGTGGAAGCTTAGAAAACCAACCTTTCTGGAGAGTGGAAGCTTAGAAAACTAACCTTTTTTATAGAGAGTGGAAGCTTAGAAAACTAACCTTTCTGGAGAGTAAAAGCTTTGAAAACCAACCTTTTTGGGGAGTGGAAGCTTTAAAAACCAACCTTTCTGGAGAGTAGAAGCTTAGAAAACCAACCTTTCTGGAGAGTGGAAGCTTAGAAAACTAACCTTTTTTTATAGAGAGTGGAAGCTTAGAAAACTAACTTTTTTTTATAGAGAGTGGAAGCTTTAAAAACCAACCTTTCTGGAGAGTAAAAGCTTTGAAAACCAACCTTTCTGGGGAGTGGAAGCTTAGAAAACTAACCTTTCTGGAGAGTGGAAGCTTAGAAAACTAACCTTTCTGGAGAGTGGAAGCTTAGAAAACCAACCTTTCTGGAGAGTGGAAGCTTAGAAAACCAACCTTTCTGGAGAGTGGAAGCTGAGAAAACCAACCTTTCTGGAGAGTGGAAGCTTAGAAAACCAACCTTTCTGGAGAGTGGAAGCTTAGAAAACCAACCTTTCTGGAGAGTTGAAGCTTAGAAAACTAACATTTTTTTTACATTTAGAGTGGACTATTGACTTCGCTATCCAGTCTCCCTTGTTTTTATTTATTTATTATTTGAAGAAAATGTCTTTTTTTTAAATTAAAAAAAACAACCTTTACATCATTTAACTTTAAATTTTAAAAACCCGTTAAAAACCAAGTTTTTCACTATACTATAAATCCTTTATGTACGAGACGTAATTAAAACAATGTTCATAATAATACGCAGCGCAAGACCATAAAAAAATACAAAATTGTAGTTATGTCTCGTAAAACGTGTTTAATATAATGTGTACCGATCAGGAATATGTGTATAAAAAGTGTTGTCAATAAAATACGCACCTTATTGCGCGACAGAAAGGTTGTTCAATATAATGCGCACCGCGACACTCTATCTCAAAAAATAACATGATACATAGGAATAAATAAAATAATCTAAAAATTCAATAATTTAATTACAGTACATGCGATCGATCTGAAATTTTGATACATAATTTTTATCATTGCCACGAAACTGCCTGCTAAATTTCAGCTCGCTAGCTTATGAGAAAGTGGGTTAAAAATCAATCCAAAGTTTTGGCGACCGACAATCAAGCAAGCAATCAATCAAGGGTTCAAACAAACAGACACCACGAGTTAATATAAAGGATTTAAAAATTACAATTAACACAATAACACATACATTAATACTTGTCAGAGGCGTAACAACGACTTGGCATCGGGGCAGTTGCCAAAGTGGGCCGTGGGCTAATCCTTCAATTTGTTCAATTTTAGTATTTTCATACCTTTTGGATTTTTTAATATCCATTTGTAAAGGGCGCCAAAAAGAAATTAGCCAAGGGCGCGGAAAACCCAGTTACGCTTCTGATACTTGTATCATTAATTCAAGATGGCGTAGAATTCGAATTAAAAAGATAAAATCAGAAATAAAGAATGAAAAACAATTAACAAGACCTTAAATTACAGAGATACATTTAAATTTAAAAAAAGGCTAAACGAATTTAAAATTCAATAAAGTGTTTATTTTATTGGCATAAATATACGTCTACAAAATGGTTAACTTCTTCCACAAACACACACTCCCCTAGACACCCGCCCACTCACACACTGACATCTCATTGAGAACTGTTACATTATAGAAATTGGCAGTAAAATAAAAACGAAAATAGGCGAAGATGACATCGCAATATCAGATTCACCTCGTGGGACTAGGCCCGGCTATACTACAGATAATAAAATAGTTGTATAAAAAAAGTGTGTATAAACCTGTGGCTTTTGACCATGGTATAAATGGACGAAATAAATATGTTAATGGTCGGATTGAAGCGATGAAGACGTGTCATAACAGTGTATCCCATGATGAGGATCACCGTACGCTTCGATTTGTTGGGTGGGGGGGGGATGGTGCAGGTAAGGAAATATAAATGAGGAAAAGTGAATATTCAATGAGATAGTGGTCTAAAAAACGAATTTTGAATAAAAAGTGTTATTTAAAAAATATCTAAATGGTAAACTTTAACTGGTTTTAATGATCGATATAAAAATGTTTTTAGTAATCAACTTATTTCAATACATGTAATACATTTTGTATTACTATGCTGAGAATAGAAAGACTTTTGCACCAATTCCCTTGCACTTTGTTAAGGTAGCAGTTTCAATTTGAATATGTGATAGGAATGCCCTCTATATTTTTAAAATTATATTTATACATCAGGTGATACGTATGTATAATATATATTTATATATAAGTGCTTGGAAAAAAGACTATTAAGAGGGCTTCATTTGCTGGACAACTAACTGACTTATATGATAAATGTTTTCTCTTAAACATTAATGCCTCATATTTTAAAACACTAAATAAATGACAACCTGCCAGATAAATATGAGAGCAGATCATATCAATTTATATCTTTTAAAATAAGCCTTTGAATTTTAGATGATTATTTATTGATATCTCCCCTGTCCCCTTCCCGAGGTATGGAAACAACGATCTTTCTATTCACTAAATTATAAAATTTGAAGGAAAATTCACTAACACAAAATTATCAAGAATGAATAAAAAATTAGAACCGTTGAGATTCTCACTTCATGAAGCGGTTCTCTAGATAACCGTCGCACTATTTATAAGTATCACATACAATCAACTGAGGAATAACGAGATTAACATTGTCTCTGTTGCTTGCAAGTTTGAAGGAACCAGGTAACAGGAATTCTCGCACCTCATATGGAGAAAAAAGTTCTCTTAAATCTACGCGCCTGACAGATGCCGCGCAGCAGTTTGGAATGAACTCGCAGCAAATTTGATAAGGATAATTTATTATCTCTTGCTTTGTTTATTTTGTATTATTTTTTTTGGTGTAAATTTAATCATTTGTTTTTCTAAAATTTGATGGTGTGTAACTTTGCACACGAGTTTGTTAATTTGCGCACGGACCAAACACAACTAAAAAGGAAAATTGGTTGAGATCCACTGCTGAATTTATACAATCACTAATTTAAATTGACAAATACAAGTTCAAACCAATGATAAAAATGAGAAAATTTAAAAACAGTAGAAAGTGTGAACACATTATTATAAAATATTGATGGCTTCTCTTGTTCATGGATTAGCATTGTGAGGACCCCTGTCCCGTTATGTCATTAAAAAAATAAGACATGTGCATTAGTTAGAAATGAAAATATACATTAATCATATCACAAGCAAAAGTCAGATCATTGGTTATAAGCAAATGTTTCAGGTTTCATAGTTGATAATATCAAACAAATAAGTAACAATACAGGAACCAATAAGTAACAATACATGAACCAATAAGTAACAATACATGAACCAATAAGTAACAATACAGGAACCAATAAGTAACAATACATGAACCAATAAGTAACAATACAGGAACCAATAAGTAACAATACAGGAACCAATAAGTAACAATACAGGAACCAATAAGTAACAATACAGGAACCAATAACTAACAATACATGAACCAATAAGTAACAATACAGGAACCAATAAGTAACAATACAGGAACCAATAAGTAACAATAAAGGAACCAATAAGTAACAATACAGGAACCAATAACTAACAATACAGGAACCAATAAGTAACAATACATGAACCAATAAGTAACAATACAGGAACCAATAAGTAACAATACATGAACCAATAAGTAACAACACAGGAACCAATAAGTAACAATACAGGAACCAATAAGTAACAATACAGGAACCAATAAGTAACAATACAGGAACCAATAAAAAACAATACATGAACCAATAAGTAACAATACATGAACCAATAAGTAACAATACATGAACCAATAAGTAACAATACATGAACCAATAAGTAACAATACATGAACCAATAAGTAACAATACATGAACCAATAAGTAGCAATACATGAACCAATAAGTAACAATACATGAACCAATAAGTAACAATACATGAACCATTAAGAAACAATACAGGAACCAATAAGTAACAATACATGAACCAATAAGTAACAATACAGGAACCAATAAGTAACAATACATGAACCAATAAGTAACAATACAGGAACCAATAAGTAACAATACATGAACCAATAAGTAACAATACAGGAACCAATAAGTAACAATACATGAACCAATAAGTAACAATACATGAACCAATAAGTCACAATACAGGAACCAATAAGTAACAATACATGAACCAATAAGTAACAATACAGGAACCAATAAGTAACAATACAGGAACCAATAATTAACAATACAGGAACCAATAAGTAACAATACAGGAACCAATAATTAACAATACATTATCCAATAAGTAACAATACATAAACCAATAGGTAACAAAGGATGATATACTATAAATATAGTAAAATATTTAAAAATCAGCGGAAGTACCAAATACCTAAAAGATAACAATTGCTTTATTTGAGGTTTGTGAAAGAAGCGCCAGGAAATGCAATTATTAACAAAGGTTTGGCACTCTACAAGCGAACCATTCTTTATTTTTAAAATAACAACAATGACTGGGGCACCGGACGAGGAATGACTTTATGTTTCTGTATTGTTGGTATAATTATTACGGCACATATTGGGGCCCCGGTTGAGACATAACCATATGTGACACTCTCTTTTAAACATGGAATAAGTCTTGTTGGTTCCAGAGATATAGTGGACAATTGTGATTTTTTCTTCAAAACTCTAAGATTTCGTGGTAGAAGTATTTCTTAGGTTTTTTTTAAAACTACAAAACTTATAACACATTTAGCACTGTGTGTGTCGTGGTCAAAGAGATTGAATATAACACATTTAGCACGGTGTGTGTGTCTGTGTGTCGTGGTCAAAGAGATTGAATATAACAAAATATATCACCGACAACACAAGCATATTAGCCATGGTATGTTAGCTCAAGTAGGTTGGGGGGGGGGTCATTTCCTTGCTATAGAATAGTGGATGAAGTGACACAACAGTGAATAAAGTGACACAATAGTGGATGATGTGACACAATAGTGGATGAAGTGACAAATAGTAGATGAAGTGAAACAATAGTGGATTAAGTGAAACAATAGTGGATGAAGTGACACAACAGTGGATGAAGTGGCACAACAGTGGATGAACTGACACAAAAGTGGATGAACTGACACAACAGTGGTTGAACTGACACAACAGTGGATGAACTGGCACAACAGTGGATGAACTGACACAATAGTGGATGAACTGACACAACACTGGTTGAACTGACACAACAGTGGTTGAATTGACGCACCCATGCCACACATACATTACGTGAGGGTGAGTATTAACGTAGGACTTATGGCTGAATTGCTTCATGTGTAGAAAGATTGAATTTTCGAAGTAAAGATTTTCATGGAATTGTAAGATTGCTGTGTGCATGATGACGTATCTATAAAATGGCTTGATGATGGATTGATGTCATGATGTTCAATGAAATATTTAGGATAAGTGTGAATTTAATTATGACATCAATGAAAACAAACCATTAAAAAATGTGTACCACACATAAAAAAGTGGCAAATCGTTTCCTTGGTTTCAGACTAGGATATTATTGGCCCTTCTCTAGACTGGGATATTATTGGCCCTTCTCTAGACTGGGATATTATTGGCCCTTTTCAAAACCTCAAGAAATTGGAGACACGGTGGAATACAGCCTCGTCCACAGAATGACGTATACTGAAGAGTATCAAAAACATAATATGAATTGTCTGTCACGATGAATGAAATAAAGAATGAAAGATCGTGTTTTTGGAATGTCCTTCCTCCGATACACTTGCCTTCGCCCATGAGTCAGTACGGTAAGCCTGTTAGCTAATGAGGACGAACAAGAGCGTATTTCACAGTCCAAGAATTATTTTTGTCATCATCCGCCTGCCCACAGGGCCGCCCCTGCTGTTTGGTTACAGGTTGGTTCTTTCGATGGCGTCGCCGAGGTTGTCCCTCCTCTCCTGTTGCAGCCAACCGTTGGACTGGACGGTGAACGGCTGGTCAAGGGCCAGCACCATTCTCACCTCGTTGTGACCCATCATCTTCACTTCCGGTGACTCGTAAGGTCCGGATGCCTTCCCGAACCCTCCGTTCATATAACCTGTTAGGAAAATTAATTTTTAATTATTTTTTTTATTTGATGAAACGAAAAATGAAACGAAATTTAATTTTTTAATGCATATTTTTTTTATAATTTTAATTTTTTTTTAAATACCAAAAAGTTGTTTAAACAAAAATTAAATTAAGTGATTTGCGCTTAGAAAACTGTCCAAAAGATAATGCATATTGAAAATCAATGGATAAAATGAAACGTAGAAGGACGTTAAATACCATTTACTGTTGACTTGACTTATCTATACAGACGCTCCTTCTATGCAGAAGATAGTTGCGTCCACAGACCATGACAGATGATCTGTTTGGCAAGTGATGCAGCGTTCCCAGGCCACGGCTTTGTGGGTTCCACGCATTACCCAGCCGCCTAACTACATGTAGTGTTAGGTACCCATTCGGAGCGGGGTGACTCAGGGTTCCCTAGGCCCCGGGAACAAACCCTTGCCTTCACACGGATTCGAACCCGTTATGTTAGACTTAAGAGAATCTTCTATGGTGAGCTCCAGCGTGGCCAGCGGTCCCACGGTGAGCAAAAGAAAGACTTCAAAGACACACTGAAAGCCTCAATGAAAGCGTTTGCCATCAATCCAGACACGTGGGAACGAGCTGCAATGGACCGATCCACCTGGCGCTATTCCATCCACGAAGGTGCCAGGTCATGCGAGACAAACCGGATCACCTCCGCAGAAAAGAAGAGACAAGCCCGAAAGGCCCGTGCTGTCTACCCTCCTGGAGATGTCCCACTCGTCCCTTGCCCGTTTGTTCCCGAACCATCCGTGCAAGGATCGGCCTCATCAGCCACCTGCGCACGCACATACAACCCTCGGATGACCAGAGTGGTCCTCGTCGTATCGACGGACAAACGAACAATATAGATATTATTTTTTATATATACACACACATATATATATATATAGTGCTTTTTTGTAAAAAAAATAGGTGCCGATACTCATTGATGGATTGCCTAACTTTCAACTACCAGTTCGCACATCGATGCAAGCCAAATCACAACTGCAAAGATACTGAATGTATTTTTAAAAATTTAACGATTACATTTTTTGCAATGATTAATCGACCCACCACTCATACATGTTCTGGAAGTTAAACAGTAAAATATTTCGGCCGATAATTATAAACTAATTTCCGGACGGTTACACGAATATTTTGATTTTAAACTATTGACTGAAGTGAATGTTCAAAATGTTGATAAAGGTTATTGTGTCCATTGAGAGAAATCGTTTGCCTACCATGCAATGTTCCCTCTAAGTCTAAGCTTCGTTGGTCCGTGTTCAAAGTTAAAAAAGCTCGTGTGCAAAGTTGCACAATGTTCATTTGTTTGCTATATTTTACCGAATTTGCTTCGCGGTGATTCTAAACTCATTCGTGGCGTCTGTCAAATATCTGCCGAGCCACACTGCTTAAAGGGAACACTACGCTTACATATCACCTGCAAAGCAAACATCCAGTAGACTAACTAAATATGTGAAAATTTGAGATGGCGTCAAAAGACCCTGAGTCACTAAGACTCTTATAGAACCCTTCGGGTAATTCCCAGGCAAATTTCTCCCCTCCCCGAGGGGACCTAGCCGACGGGGACAACACCGAGACGATTCAATAGAAGAGGGGGTAGTCTGGACATATGGTAGCCGCACAAAGTCGACTTAGTCTGCCTCTCAATGGGAGCTTCCACCCCAAAGGATGGATGTGGAATTTTTTCCTACTTCGACTCGCCATAGCTGCGGCGCCACCACGGCACAGAATGCGGGTCTATATAACCAAGGACTGTCGCAAGATAGGGGGAAACATCATTGTAGACCACCCATGGAGGTGCGGGCAACCGCAATAACCAACCACATAATGTTGGATAAGGGCATAGCCATTGGGCAAGTCTCCTCAGAACTAACGTCCGACCAAAGTTTCTCACGGCACTTTTTCTAGTATTGTACTGGCCCACCTGGCCCTAAACAGTGCCGCTCACTGATAATATCTAGAAACGGGGACGTAGTAGTCGAGTCGGATGACCCGACCCTCATCGTGTACAATGGTTTTCGTCATTGACGGGGACATTCTCCACCACGGGGCCATTCTCCACCACGGGGCCATTCTCCACCACGTGGACATTCTCCACCACGGGGACATTCTCCACCACGGGGACATTCTCCACCACGGGGCCATTCTCCACCACGGGGCCATTCTCCAACACGGGGATATTCTCCACCACGGGGACATTCTCCACCTTGGGGACATTCTCCACCACGGGGCCATTCTCCACCACGGGGCCATTCTCCACCACGGGGACATTCTCCAACACGGGGACATTCTCCACCACGGGGCCATTCTCCACCACAGGGACAGTCTCCACCACGGGGCCATTCTCCACCACGGGGACATTCTCCACCACGGGGACATTCTCCACCACGGGGACATTCTCCACCACGGGGCCCCCGTCAACGTTCCGTGCAGCGACTGTAATCATCTGTCTACCTGCCTAGCTAACCCTAGCGGGACTTCGACGTTCCTCGTCTGGGCTGTTAGTTTCGGGGCTCGCGTACCCTACTTATCCAGAGGACCCCTTAAAGGCCAGCCCCTTCCTCCGGCCACTACAGTAACAGAAATTTCAGCTGAGACAATCTAAAACGATGTGAACGATTGTTCACCTGGGTTGGTTATATTGTCAATAAGAGCCGCTCATCACTTGAACCAAATAATGTCAATACACTTGTCTGTTTGCGTTGTTCAAGAAGACATTCCAGTGTTATTTCGATTTTCGAAAATTACATTTAATAAATGTAACATATTATGACACCATACATTTCAATTTTTGGCTTTAATCGAAATTAACGATTAATTAATCGTTAATTTTTCAAAAGTTAACGATTAATTTTAAATTAATCGTTAAAAGCCCTAGTTAAAATACAAGAAAAATAATAATTTTTTCCTACATTGAAAAAGGTGCCGGTACGCCGTACCTGTGTGTACCGTCACAAAAAAGCACTGTATATATATATATATATATATATATATATATATATATATATATCGTTAACAGCCCTAATATATATATATATTAGGGCTGTTAACGATTAACTTAAATTTAATAGTTAAATTTTGAAAAAATTAACCATTAATTAATCGTTAATTTTGATTAAAGCCAAAAATTAAAATTTATGATGTCATAATAAACACTTATTAATAGTTATTGTTGAAAATCTAAATAACACTGAAATGTCTCCTTTATATGTCATCTTTTAACTAACTACGCCAAAAGACAAGTGCGTTGACATTATTTGGTTCAAGTGATGAGCGGGTCTAATTGACAATATAACCAGCCGAGCTGAACAATCATTCACATGGAACTGAGGTAACTGGTATGTACAAAACGGTCTTGGCAAGGAATGACATTATGGGATATCGGTGTTCATTAAGTTTCCACCATTGTAGAGGGTTAATGGATTTAGGAACTTTCATCTCCATTTTGCAACGCAGTAATTCATCAGAAGAGCTGTCGTCATTTTCTGTCTCTGTGTCAGACTCCATTACTGCCATTAGCTTAATACGCGGTGACGCGGTGGTCGAGTGGCAGCGCACTGGACTGTCGTACCGATGGTCACGGGTTCGAATCCATGTGAAGGCAAGGGTTTGTTCCCGGGGCCTAGGGCGTCCCTGAGTCACCCCGCTCCGAATGGGTACCTAACACTTGTGTTAGGCGGTTGGGTAATGCGTGGAACCCACAAAGCCGTGGCCTGTGAATGCTGCATCACTTGCCAACATATCATCTATTATGGTCTGTGGACGCAACTATCTTCTGCAAAGAAGGAGCGTCTGTATAGATAAGATAAGAAGATAAGATAATACGCTTTTCATTTGGTTTGATAAGTAGGCGAAGTGTTAGAACCATGGTAAGCAAATGATTTCTCACAATGGATACAATAAACTTTATCAACATTTTGAACATTACTGTCAGTCAATAGTTTTAAACCAAAATGTTCGTATAATTGTAAGGAAATTTATTATTTATCGGCAAGTATTTTTTAATATTTTTTTTTACTTTTTGACTTTCAATAATTTGTTAGTGATGGGTCGATTAATCATTAAAAAAATCATTTAATCGTTAAATTTTTTAGCGATTATCTATCTTATCTTATCTGTTTACAGACGCTCCTTTTATACAGAAGATAATTGCGTCCTACGCTTATCTATGGTTTGTGTTTAGTCCTGCAATTTTATTAGAGATTTAAATGTTGATAAAGTGTTGGTTTTCCTGGATTCTTCAGGCAACCCATTCCACGCCCGAATTCCGGACGGGAAGAAGGAAAACTTGTATGTGTTTGTTCTTGCATACGGAATAAGAAAGGTGTTTTTATCCTTATGTCTATCTGAGGGTTGTATTAAGTTATCTTTGTGTTGTATTTCTAAATTAGAATTAATTGCTTTATGTATGATTACTACTTTGCTCTTGGTTCTTCTATCCTCTAGTGTTTCAAGGTTTAATGATTTAACTAATGGTGTTATTCTTGTCAGTTTCGAGTATTCTCCAGTAATGAATCTGGCAGCTCTTTTTTGAATTTGTTCTAGTTTATCAATGTTTTCTTTGGTGGATGGGTCCCATACAGAAGATGCATATTCTAGTACAGGTCTCACCAAAGTGAGGTAGCATTTTAGTTTTATATCTCTATTAGATTTGTTAAAGTTCCTTTTTATAAAGCCTAAGGTTTTGTTTGATTTTTTAATAACTTCATTGACATGGGGATTCCATGATAGTTTCTCATTTATTAAGACTCCTAAGTATTTTGCATCTTTAGTTTGGGTCAGTTCTTTTCCATGAATGTAATATTTAATTAATATGATTAATCGAGAAATTAATTGTTAATTTCCGCAGCCCTAATATATATATATATTAGGTAGGATTATGGATTTGTCGGACCGGAGATAATATATATATATATATATATATATATATATATATATATATATATATATATATATATATATATATATATATATATATAATTATATATATAAATATAAATAAATATAAATAAATATATATATATATATATATATATATTTATATATTATCTCCGGCCCGACAAATCCATAATCCTACCATTTTTACGAATCCGGCTTCGGCTCCGGTCAGATTTCACTTCATAAATCCGGCAATTTGATTCCGGTACACCTCCAATTTTAGAGGAAATTTTCTTAAATCCTATTTTTTTAATTCGCGTTTTCCAATTCCTACCTCCCTTGGGCAGGATACGGTCTTAAGTGTATAAGCAGACTTACCTTAATTGACATGAGACTTACTTTAATTGACATGAGACTTACTTTAATTGACATGAGACTTTAATTGACATGAGACTTACTTTAATTGACATGAGACTTACTTTAATTGACATGAGAATTACTTTAATTGTCATGAGAATTACTTTAATTGACATGAGACTTACTTTAATTGACATGAGACTTACTTTAATTGACATGAGACTTACTTTAATTGTCATGAGAATTACTTTAATTCACATGAGACTTACTTTAATTGACATGAGACTTACTTTAATTGACATGAGACTTACTTTAATTCACATGAGACTTACTTTAATTGACATGAGACTTACTTTAATTGACATGAGACTTACTTTAATTCACATAAGACTTACTTTAATTGACATGAGACTTACTTTAATTGACATGAGACTTACTTTAATTGACATGAGACTTACTTTAATTGACACGAGACTTACTTTAATTGACATGAGACTTACTTTAATTGACATGAGACTTACTTTAATTCACATGAGACTTACTTTAATTGACATGAGACTTACTTTAATTGACATGAGACTTACTTTAATTGACATGAGACTTACCTTAATTGACATGAGACTTACTTTAATTGACATGAGACTTACCTTAATTGACATGAGACTTACTTTAATTGACATGAGACTTACTTTAATTGACATGAGACTTACTTTAATTGACATGAGACTTACTTTAATTGACATGAGACTTACTTTAATTGACATGAGACTTACTTTAATTGACATGAGACTTACCTTAATAGACATGAGACTTACCTTAATTGACATGAGACTTACTTTAATTGACATGAGACTTACTTTAATTGACATGAGACTTACTTTAATTGACATGAGACTTACTTTAATTGACATGAGACTTACTTTAATTGACATGAGACTTACTTTAATTGACATGAGACTTACTTTAATTGACATGAGACTTACTTTAATTGACATGAGACTTACTTTAATTGACATGAGACTTACTTTAATTGACATGAGACTTACTTTAATTGACATGAGACTTACTTTAATTGACATGAGACTTACCTTAATTGACATGAGACTTACTTTAATTGACATGAGACTTACTTTAATTGACATGAGACTTACTTTAATTGACATGAGACTTACCTTAATTGACATGAGACTTACCTTAATTGACATGAGACTTACTTTAATTGACATGAGACTTACTTTAATTGACATGAGACTTACTTTAATTGACATGAGACTTACTTTAATTGACATGAGACTTACTTTAATTGACATGAGACTTACTTTAATTGACATGAGACTTACTTTAATTGACATGAGAATTACTTTAATTGTCATGAGAATTACTTTAATTCACATGAGACTTACTTTAATTGACATGAGACTTACTTTAATTGACATGAGACTTACTTTAATTGACATGAGACTTACTTTAATTGACATGAGAATTACTTTAATTGTCATGAGAATTACTTTAATTCACATGAGACTTACTGTAATTGACATGAGACTTACTATAATTGACATGAGAATTACATTGACTGACATGAGATATACTTTGACTGTCATGAGACAAATAGAAGCCTCAAATTTATAGTCATAGTTACTTTGATTGACATGAGACATACCTTGACTGACATGAAACTTGTCTTGACAGACATGATACTAACCTTGACTGACATGAGACTTACCTTGAAGGACATGAGACTTACCTTAACTGACATGAAACTTACTTTGACTGACATAAGACTTACCTAGATTGACATGAGGCGTACCTTGATTAACATGAGACTTACCTTGATTGACGTGGGACAACTGACCGTCTTCCAGAATCGTAACGATCTTCTCCAGGTAGCCGTGTCCGTACGACTCCAGTGGGTAGGCAGGTTCATTGTGCTTTGGTATGTCCAGACCTGGACGAGCGGGGAGACATTGGATGTGGGTGAAATAGCCACGTCATACTACCACATGTGGTTAGCCACTTTAAACTACCACATGTGGTTAGCAGCTTTATACTACCACGTGTAATTAGCCATGTCATACTAGCACTAGTGGTTAGCCACTTTAAATTACGATATGTGGATTAGCCACTTCATACTAACACATGTGATTAGCCACTTTAAACTACCACGTGTAATTAGCCACGCCCTACTACCACATGTGTCTAGCCACGTAATACTACGACATGTGTTTAGCAACTTTATACTACCACATATTGTTAGCAACTTCATACTATCACAATTTGTTAGCCACTTCATACTACCACATATTGTTAGCAACTTCATACTACTACATATTGTTAGCCATTTCATACTACCACATAAATTTAGCCACTTCATACTACCACATAAATTTAGCCACTTCATACTACCACATGTGTTTAGCCACTTTATACTACCACATATTGTTAGCAACTTCATACTATCACATGTTATTAGCCACTTCATACTACCACATATTGTTAGCCACTTCATAATACCACATGTGTTTAGCCACTTCATACTACCACATATTGTTAGCCACTTCATACTACCACATATTGTTAGACACTTCATACTACCACATATTGTTCGCCACTTCATACTACCACATGTGTTTAGCCACTTCATACTACCACATATTGTTAGCCACTTCATACTACCACATGTGTTTAGCCACTTCATTCTACCACATATTGTTAGCCACTTCATACTACCACATATTGTTAGCCACTTCATACTACCACATATTGTTAGCAACTTCATACTACCACATGTGTTTAGCCACTTCATACTACCACATTTTGTTAGCCACTTCATACTACCACATATTGTTAGCCACTTCATACTACCACATATTGTTAGCCACTTCATATTACCACATATTGTTAGCCACTTCATACTACCACATATTGTTAGCCACTTCATACTACCACATATTGTTAGCCACTTCATACTACAACATATTGTTAGCTACTTCATACTACCACATATTGTTAGCCACTTCATACTACCACATATTTTTAGCCACTTCATACTACCACATGTGTTTAGCCACTTCATACTACCACATATTGTTAGCCACTTCATACTACCACATGTGTTTAGCCACTTCATGCGACCACATAATGTTAACCACTTCATACTACCACAGTCACCCTATATCGTCAGCCATCCTTACAACACCATTAATCCTATATATGCCAGGTAACATTTTCTTTCTACGAAACAATTTATAACTCTAACCCCAACTTTAATTTCAGCCTAACACTAATCCTAATACTAATCCTAACACTAATCATAATACTAATCCTAACACTAATCCTAACACTAACCCTAACACTAATCTTAACACTAATCCTAACAATAACTCTAACACTAATCCTAACACTAATCCTAACACTAATCCTAAAACTAATCCTAACACTAATCCTAACACTAATCCTAACACTAATCCTAACACTAATCCTAACACTAATCCTAACACTAATCCTAACACTACTCCTAACACTAATCCTAACACTAATCCTAACACTAACTCTGATACTAATCCTAACACTAATCCTAACACTAATCCTAACACTAATCCTAACACTAATCCTAATACTAATCCTAACACTAATCCGAACACTAATCCGAACACTTATCATAACACTAATTCTTATACTAATCCTAACACTAATCCTAATCAAAGCCATTGCATGAATTTTACCAAATTTAAAAATGTCTACGGCTTGTAGTAAAATCGTGCAAGAAAAAATTCAGAGGCATTTCGAGAATAAGGCAAAATCAAAGTAGATCGATAAATGAATCTGTCAGTTTGAGTACAACAGTCACGTGTTAACAAATAATCTCTCAAAGTAGATCGATAAATGAACTTGTCAGTTTGAGTACCAGAGGCGTCACTAGGGTTGGTGTCACCCGGGGCGGTAGCCCTTGGTGTCACACTTCACGACTTAACCCATAGAAATCCTCCGAGTTTTCCAGTGCCCAATAACGGGCACATATAGATTTTTATATTTTTGTGTCACCCCCCTGATGGTGTAACCCGGGGCGGCCCGCCCCCACCGCACCCCCTAGTGACGCCACTGTTGAGTACAACAGTCACGGGTTTACAAATAATATTCTGTTAAAAAAACATCATTAAAAAAAACTGAGCTTTAAAAAATCACATTTTTAAAGAAGACATTAAAAAGATAATGTTTGCCTCGTGATTTTAAATTTGTAAACAAAGTCAGTGAACCGTAGCGGCTCTGTGTTGCTCACCTTTGAGTTCCATGTCTTCAGAGACTCTCAGTATTCCCATGTACTTCATGGCGGCAAATATGATGAGACATATACCCCCACTCCAGGCGGTAATAGCCGCGAGTCCGACCAACTGCCAGGCGAGTACCTGGAATCATTAATATCAAAATTAGTTAGGGTTAGGGCTGGGTTAGATTTGGGTTTAATGTTCCCTCTAAGCTGCGCGGCCGAGCAGTTATCTGATTGACGCCGCGCAGCAGCTTAGGTTTACCGCGCAGCAAATTTAGTAAAATATTTCACAAAAATGGATGGTGCGCAACTTTGCACACGAGTTTTTTTTAAAACTTTGCACACGGAAAAACTCATCTGAGAGGGGACATTGGTTGGGTTAGGGTTGGGTTGGGGTTGGGTTCAGGTTGGGTCAAGGTTAGGTCAAGGTTAGGTTAGTGTTACTGCTCGTGGTGCTAACGTCTTTGAATCAAAAACAATTAACTTCTTAAATTCTATTTTTGTGCACAATACACGTATTTACTTTACGAAAACGGAATATTTATTTATTCCACTATTTCGACAAGGGCAATCAAAGAGTTTAAAGTATAAATGATTATTATTTTTATTATAACCGTTTGATATGCATAGCTAAACACATACAGAGCAGTTACAGTTTATTCTTTTATCCAGCGACGTGTCTAATAATAATTAAGCCCCTTAACGAATGAATGAATTGCGACCTCCTGTCACTGTTGTCCATTTTGAACCATGTTTAAAACAAAATAAGGAAGTTATTTTGGTCCTCCACTTTTGCACATCATAGTGTTTACATCATAGAAATGACTTTAAGTTCCATTACAGCACACATCAAATAGAAGAAGATTATTGGATTAGTGGCACTCATCTTACAAGATTATTGGATTAGTGGCACTCATCTTACAAGATTATTGGATTAGTGGCACTCATCTTACAAGATTATTGGATTAGTGGCACTCATCTTATCAGCTTCGGGTTCTACCGTATGTGCTTTATGTGATCTCAATGGAAAACAATTTATTGTATGTCTTTGGGCATCACCACCTCGGGCAGTGTTATTGTTAGTGTTACTGGATAGGTCCTACTTGACAATTAGTGGATAGGTCCTACTAGACACTTAGTGGATAGGTCCTACTTGATACCTAGTGGATAGGTCCTACTTGACACCTAGTGGATAGGTCCTACTTGACACTTAATCTATAAGTGCTATTTACCAGCCCAGATTGCCTGTCCCAGTGCATCAGGATGCCAGTGTCGTATCTAACGAAGGCCACAGCAATAATCCCCCAGGCGCCGCCTCCGAAGTGAACTTAAAAAATATCAATGAAATTACAAATGTTTAATTATAGCAGTCATTCATTTTGGTTACATCTATTCGCATAAAAATACTGTTTCTTGTAGTAATATGTTAATTTATTACTTCTTAATTAAAAAAAAATATTATTATTTATTTAATTATTATTATTATTATTATTTGAAATTATTTTTAAAAAATTTAAAGAACATTTACAGTGGATTATGACAAATGAAAATGTCTACACACAGTGATACTGACTACATTCATAGCAGTAGGAAAACATTCTAAAAATAATTGTAGTGAAAATATTGTATTCTCATTGCTCTGCTTTCATATTCCGTTATCCTATCGAGCTCAAATGTTGCACATAGACTCGTGTCACCTAATAATGCATTATATCAAAATTTCAGATCGATTAAATGTACCGTAATTAAATTAATGCATTTGAGGTTTATCTCTATGTAGCATGTCATCGTCTGGTATAGTTGACCTCCACGGGTCACTGGTAGTTATTCCAGCCCTCGATGACCGCATCCCCGTGTTTTTATACCGCACGGGGAGTTCAGTCACGTTCAGTCTGTTTATGTTTATGCCAGTATATCGCGCGGTGCGTATTATATTGAACATAATCAATGCTTTTAGTTATGTCTCATACATAAAGGATTTATAGTCAAAAACTTTGTTTTTACGGGTTGTTTTTTACTTTTGTTTTTCCTCGTGCGAGCTGAACCACGACAGACAGACAGACAGACAGAAAGACAAGACGGTGAAGTTAAGATAAGAGATTTAAAATAACCCCGTAAAAACGTTTTTGACAATAAATCCCTTATATATGAGAAATAACTAAAAGTATTGATCGTGTTCAAACGCCACAAAAATTTACAGACTGAAACCGACTGATCTCCCCTTGCTGTAAAAAACGGGGGGGGGAGGGGGGGAGGAGGTTTGGTCATCGATAGCTGGACTGAACTCCAGCACATGGAGGTGAACAAAGCAGACGACTACATTGAATTATATAGAGAGATAAACTAAAAATTCATTAATTTAATTACGGTACATTCGATCGATCTGAAATTTTGAAACAATGCATTGTTAGATGACATAATTCTATGTGCAACATTTCAGCTCGATAGCATCACGGGAAGTGTGTCTTTTTTAAAATCCCTTATATTATCTTCAAAATCTGGTCTGTCGTCATCTCATCATCTTTGTCGTGATCTCTGTCGTTCGCGGGCGTGCGGAAAAACAAAAGTCAAAAATGACCTATTTCCCGTAATGCTATCAAGCTGAAATTTTGCACATAGACTCGTGTCACCTAACAATGCATCGTATCAAAAGTTCAGATTGATCGAATGTACCGTAATTAAATTAATGCATTTTTAGTTTATCGCTATATAACTTATGTACTTCATTTCTGTTTGTTTTTCTTCCACGTGCCAGTTGAGTTCACTTCTGCTACAGGGCCATTCATAGACACAGGGCCATTTATAGACACAGGGCCATTCATAGACACATGGCCATTCATAAACACAGGGCCATTCATAGACGCATCACACGAAGCTTCCATATGGTATTTTTATTTATACATCTTGGAAATAATTATTAATTGGAGGTAATCAATAGTATGGAGGTTATCGCTTTTCTCCATATTCTCTCTCTCTCCTTCTCTCTTTCTTTCTCTCTCAAGAATGTTAAAAATGTGCTCATTTTCTAACCAAATGGGTTTAAGCTGACTATCTAATGAAATCTGTTTTCAGTCCACACAGTATTTATTTTCTAAAGAACAAACTGGGAACCAAGCACTGACCTGCCACGGCATCCACTGGGTCATCTATTTTCATCTTGATGACCAGCCAGGAAGTTATGTTGAAGGAAATCCCAGCGATGGCGCCAACAATTGTAGCCCCCCAGGGTCTGATGACGTTACACCCTGCACAGATGGCGACCTGGAGTCGTGGACAGTTGAAGACAGCATATGGTCACAATTTGTGTTGTATTTTGACAGATGTATGAGGTTTGGTGTACGATGTTGACATAAGTTTAAAAACAAAACCCAGCACAAAGCTGGTTGTGTGTGTAAGATGAGATGATGGTTGTGTGTGTAAGATGAGATGATGGTTGTGTGTGTAAGATGAGATGATGGTTGTGTTTGTAAGATGAGATGATGGTTGTGTGTGTAAGATGAAATGATGGTTGTGTGTGTAAGATGAGATGAAAGTTGTGTGTGTAAGATGAGATGATGGTTGTGTGTGTAAGATGAGATGATGGTTGTGTGTAAGATGAGTTGATGGTTGTGTGTAAGATGAGATGATGGTTGTGTGTGTAAGATGAGATGATGGTTGTGTGTGTAAGATGAGATGATGGTTGTGTGTGTAAGATGAGATGATGGTTGTGTGTGTAAGATGAGATGATGGTTGTGTGTAAGATGAGATGATGATTGTGTGTGTAAGATGAGATGATGGCAGTGTGTGTAAGATGTGATGATGGTTGTATGTGTAAGATAAGATGATGGTTGTGTGTGTAAGATGAGATGATGGTTGTGTGTGTAAGATGAGATGATGGTTGTGTGTGTAAGATGAGATGATGGTTGTGTGTGTAAGATGAGATGATGGTTGTGTGTGTAAGATGAGATGATGGTTGTGTGTAAGATGAGATGATGATTGTGTGTGTAAGATGAGATGATGGCAGTGTGTGTAAGATGAGATGATGGTTGTATGTGTAAGATAAGATGATGGTTGTGTGTGTAAGATGAGATGATGGTTGTGTGTGTAAGATGAGATGATGGTTGTGTGTGTAAGATGAGATGATGGTTGTGTGTGTAAGATGAGATGATGGTTGTGTGTGTAAGATGAGATGATGGTTGTGTGTGTAAGATGAGATGATGGCAGTGTGTGTAAGATATGCTTATGGTTGTGTGTGTAAGATGAGATGATGGTTGTGTGTGTAAGATAAGATGATGGTTGTGTGTGTAAGATGAGATGATGGTTGTGTGTGTAAGATGAAATGATGGTTATGTTTGTAAGATGAGATGATGGTTGTGTGTGTAAGATGAGATGATGGTTGTGTGTGTGTGAGATGAGATGATGGTTGTGTGTGTAAGATGAAATGATGGTTATGTTTGTAAGATGAGATGATGGTTGTGTGTGTAAGATGAAATGATGGTTATGTTTGTAAGATGAGATGATGGTTGTGTGTGTAAGATGAGATGATGGTTGTGTGAGTAAGATGAGATGATGGTTGTGTGTGTAAGATGAGGTGATGGTTGTGTGTGTAAGATGAGATGATGGTTGTGTGTGTAAGATGAGATGATGGTTGTGTGAGTAAGATGAGATGATGGTTGTGTGTGTAAGATGAGGTGATGGTTGTGTGTGTAAGATGAGATGATGGTTGTGTGTGTAAGATGAGATGATGGTTGTGTGTGTAAGATGAGATGATGGCAGTGTGTGTAAGATATGCTTATGGTTGTGTGTGTAAGATGAGATAATGGCAGTGTGTGTAAGATGTGATGATGGTTGTATGTGTAAGATGAGATGATGGTTGTGTGATTAAGATGAGATGATGGTTGTGTGTGTAAGATGAGGTGATGGTTGTGTGTGTAAGATGAGATGATGGTTGTGTGTGTAAGATAAGATGATGGTTGTGTGTAAGATGAGATGATGATTGTGTGTGTAAGATGAGATGATGGCAGTGTGTGTAAGATGTGATGATGGTTGTATGTGTAAGATAAGATGATGGTTGTGTGTGTAAGATGAGATGATGGTTGTGTGTTTAAGATGAGATGATGGTTGTGTATGTAAGATGAGATGATGGTTGTGTGTGTAAGATGAGATGATGGTTGTGTGTGTAAGATGAGATGATGGTTGTGTGTAAGATGAGATGATGATTGTGTGTGTAAGATGAGATGATGGCAGTGTGTGTAAGATGTGATGATGGTTGTATGTGTAAGATAAGATGATGGTTGTGTGTGTAAGATGAGATGATGGTTGTGTGTGTAAGATGAGATGATGGTTGTGTGTGTAAGATGAGATGATGGTTGTGTGTGTAAGATGAGATGATGGTTGTGTGTGTAAGATGAGATGATGGTTGTGTGTGTAAGATGAGATGATGGCAGTGTGTGTAAGATATGCTTATGGTTGTGTGTGTAAGATGAGATGATGGTTGTGTGTGTAAGATAAGATGATGGTTGTGTGTGTAAGATGAGATGATGGTTGTGTGTGTAAGATGAAATGATGGTTATGTTTGTAAGATGAGATGATGGTTGTGTGTGTAAGATGAAATGATGGTTATGTTTGTAAGATGAGATGATGGTTATGTTTGTAAGATGATCTGATCGTATTTGTTTACTAACATCATAAGATGTTTTCTGATATATGTAAATAACTAATCATATTAATATATATACCTCATCTCATCATTATATATATACCTCATGCTCATCATTAATATATATACCTCATCTCATCATTAATATATATACCTCATCTCATCATTAATATATATACCTCATCTCATCATTAATATATATACCTCATCTCATCATTAATATATATACCTCATCTCATCATTAATATATATACCTCATCTCATCATTAATATATATACCTCATCTCATCATTAATATATATACCTCATCTCATCATTAATATATATACCTCATCTCATCATTAATATATACCTCATCTCATCATTAATATATATACCTCATCTCATCATTAATATATATACCTCATCTCATCATTAATATATATACCTCATCTCATCATTAATATATATACCTCATCTCATCATTAATATATATACCTCATCTCATCATTAATATATATACCTCATCTCATCATTAATATATATACCTCATCTCATCATTAATATATATACCTCATCTCATCAGTATATAATAGCACACGCCCTCCTCGCCCAGCATTTAAAATAAAGACCTCATCTCACAATCTCACCCCTTTCACCAAATCCCCACGTACATCCATGACCGCGTATGCCAAAACACACCCCCTCAACCAACCCGAACACATTCACTACGAACCTCATCAATCCAATCTTAGCCCTCACACCCAACGCGAGTAAGTCCCACCCACCAACCCAAAGACCATAGCATGGCCCTGCCAACTGACGTATACTAAAACCACCGATATATATTCACGATATTACATTATACTGATACACACCAATACCACAAAAACTCCCCATCCCAGCCAAAGCCCCCATTTAAAGTGTATGAGTAAACTCCAGTGCTATTCCCTTGATACCATACCTGTCACGAGAAGACAAAATAATAAAATAAACAGTCTTAAAACCAATGACAAAAAGAAGGGTAAACAGTTTTTGAATATTATGTTAAAGCGTTACAAAATTTTGTTATAAGATAATTTCCCTGTGGCACAGTGGTACATGTTTTAGAGTTGAACGTCCAAGTCTGACAAGTCTTCAACGACCACGTTGTAAGTTCGTTTAATTAATAACGTCACTCAGTACAGTGCTGGCTGCTATAGAACCAAACAGCTGGGTCACTCTAATGTAAGTAAGGCAGCAAGGATTCACTGCCAGACCTGAGCAATAACTTCTCCCTTCCTACAAAGACTCACTGCCAGACCTGAGCAATAACTTCTCCCTTCCTACAAGGATTTACTGCAAGAACTGAGCAATAACTTATCCCGTCCTACAAGGAATCACTGCCAGACTTTAGCAATAGCTTCTCCCTTCCTACAAGGATTCACTGCCAGACCTGAGCAATAACTTCTCCCTTCCTACAAGGATTCACTGCCAGACCTGAGCAATAACTTCTCCGTTCCTACAAGGATTCACTGCCAGACCTGAGCAATAAATTCTCGCTTCCTACAAGGATTCACTGCCAGACCTGAGCAATAACTTCTCCCTTCCTACAAGGATTCACTGCCAGACCTGAGCAATAACGTCTCCCTTCCTACAAGGACACACTACCAGGCCTGAGCAATAACTTCTCTCTTCTTACAAGAATTAACTGCCAGACCTGAGTAATAACTTCTCCCTTCCTACAAGGACACACTACCAGGCCTGAGCAATAACTTCTCTCTTCCTAAAAGGATCCACTGCCAGACCTGAGCAATAACTTCTCCCTTCCTACAAGGATTCAGTACCAGGCCTGAGCAATAACTTCTCCCTTCCTACAAGGATTCACTGCCAGACCTGAGCAATAACTTCTCCCTTCCTACAAGGATTCACTGCCAGACCTGAGCAATAACTTCTCCCTTCCTACAAGGACACACTACCAGGCCTGAGCAATAACTTCTCTCTTCCTAAAAGGATTCACTGCCAGACCTGAGCAATAACTTCTCTCTTCCTACAAGGATTCACTACCAGGCCTGAGCAATAACTTCTCCCTTCCTACAAGGATTCACTGCCAGACCTGAGCAATAAATTCTCCCTTCCTACAAGGATTCACTGCCAGACCTGAGCAATAATTCTCGCTTCCTACAAGGATTCACTGCCAGACCTGAGCAATACATTCTCCCTTACTACAAGGACACACTACCAGGCCTGAGCAATAACTTCTCTCTTCCTAAAAGGATTCACTGCCAGACCTGAGCAATAACTTCTCTCTTCCTACAAGGATTCACTACCAGGCCTGAGCAATAACTTCTCCCTTCCTACAAGGATTCACTGCCAGGCCTGAGCAATAACTTCTCTCTTCCTAAAAGGATTCACTGCCAGACCTGAGCAATAACTTCTCTCTTCCTACAAGGACACACTACCAGGCCTGAGCAATAACTTCTCTCTTCCTAAAAGGATTCACTGCCAGACCTGAGCAATAACTTCTCTCTTCCTACAAGGATTCACTGCCAGACCTGAGCAATAACTTCTCCCTTCCTACAAGGATTCACTGCCAGACCTGAGCAATAACTTCTCCCTTCCTACAAGGATTCAATGCCAGACCTGAGCAATAACTTCTCCCTTCCTACAAGGATTCACTGCCAGACCTGAGCAGTAACTTCTCTCTTCCTACAAGTTGTTCGCCACAAACCTACCCCACCCCTGCCTTACTTGTGAATGATGAGTGATGTCCAGGCGGCCGTGCTACCAGAGATGACCGTGTTCACTATGGCCAGACTGATGGCAGCTCCATCCCCTGGGTGTGAGATGGTCAGTTGAGAGCCGCCATTGAAGGCCATGAAACCGAAGATCAATATGAACCCTCCCAGGGCGGCAAACTGAAAAAAAGTTCCAGAAACAAATTACGTTTCAAAGACTTCATTCGTCATCAAAATCATGTTTCGTATTCATTCAAATTGACATTTTTACAATCCCAGATGATTGTAGATTATTTGTAAAGTTTAAATGAAAATGTCTATGTTTATAATTTCAAAAACTCTGTAGTTTCTTTGGTCAGTATACTGGTCAACTTTCATCTATAGTGAACTTTGTTTTCCATTGTACAGATCTCACAGGTTATACAATTGTACAGAGCTTACAGGTTATACAATTGTACAGATCTTACACGTTATACAATTGTACAGATCTTACAGGTTATACAATTGTACAGATCTTACAGGTTATACAATTGTACAGAGCTTACAGGTTATACTATTGTACAGATCTTACAGGTTATACTATTGTACAGATCTTACAGGTTATACTATTGTACAGATCTTACAGGTTATACTATTTTACAGATCTTACAGGTTATACTATTGTACAGATCTTACAGGTTATACTATTGTACAGATCTTACAGGTTATAAAAATTCTTTGAATTAAACAACCCGTAAAAACGAAGTTTTTGACTGTAAATCCCTTATATATGAGACATAAATAAAATTATTATTATTATTATGTGCAATATAATATGCACAGCGCAACAAACATTACAGACTGCAACTGACTGAACTCGCCTTGCTTTAAACACGGGATGTGGTCATCGATGGGTGAAGTGAACTCCAGTGGCACGTGGATGTCAAAAATACCAGATGGATACATAGAGTTAAATAAAGATAAACTAAAAATGCATTAATTTAATTACGGTCCATTCGATCGATCTGAAATTTTGATACAATCTATTGTTAGGTGACACGAGTCTATGTGCAAAATTTAAGCTCGATAGCATCTCGGTAAGTGTCTTTTTGTATTTTGTATTTTTCCACCCTTCCACGACAGACAGAGAGACAAGATGGTGAAATTAATATAAGGGATTTAACAAAAGCGGGTTGGTCCTTCATCCTTATCTTTAGTAGCTTTCTCAAACCTACCGGGACATAGTGATCTACCGGGACGGGGTAACCTACGGGGATGGAATGACCTACCGGGACGTAGTGACCTACCCGTACGGGATGACCTACACGGACGGAGTGACCTACCGGGACGGAGTGACCTCTGATGTTGATCACTGTGCCAGTCTCTTTGTGGAAGCGACCAATGCGAGGTCCCAGGAACAGGGCGCCGAAAAACGCCGCAGTCCCTCCGACACAGTGCACCACACCGCTGCCAGCGAAATCCTGAGAGACAAAAAAATGTTGCCAGCGTTAAATTTCTGGTAACTTTAAATATCTGGTGCGATCAGCTGCTACATGGAGCTTACGTGCCGTCTTTAACAAAACATTTTACTACAACTACAATGTCTATCAATAATTCTCACATTAATCTCGTTAATACACACATTAGACAAGATCTTCAAAATGGTCAAAAGTTTGACCGAAAAAGATGACCTATTTTTTTAATATAGTCAGAATGTTAGACATAGAGAAATTTACTCTCTTACTCGGTCAGTATGTTACACCAAAGAGGAGCTTACTCTCTTTCATAGAATGTTAGCCCAAAGAGGAGCTTACTCTCTTTCATAGAATGTTAGACCAATGAGGAGCTTACTCTCTTTCATAGAATGTTAGACTAAAGAGGAGCTTACTCTCTTTCATAGAATGTTAGACCAAAGGGGAGATTACTCTCTTTCATAGAATGTTAGACCAAAGAGGAGGTTAATCTCTTTCATAGAATGTTAGACCAAAGAGGAACACTTACGTGATAGTTGATGGTGACATTCTCTCCGTTAATCTCGTATTCTTGACCAATGGCTAGCCAGCCACCACTAAACCACGCCCAGTGAGTGACCACTGGATAGATGAAGGCTGTAAAACAATGCATATCGGGTGAGTACAGAGTAAATAAAAACTGCAATGAACGGCAAAAATAACATTACACTTAAAGTTAGTGGATCTAAGAAAAGAAGTCTCCGTGGTTCTGTACCTAAGTACTATTGAAATACTGCAAATATAATGATAAGAAAACATTTCTTTGAAAGTTTCAATTACAGTTTAACTCATCGCACTAATGAGGACATTTATTAATTTGATATTTAATGATATAAAACTTTAATATCGGCTTTCATTTTAAACATTAAGAATACTTGGGATGGTGGTTCACATCACGGCCATAAAAAGGAGTTTTGGAATTATTATTTAAAATTTTAATTTTAATTTTATCATTAATATTATTATTTTATAATCCATGTAATATGACAGTCTAATAATAATTCTGTCAGCTTCATTGAAACCTAACCAAGTTTGTCGGCTCTAGATGCCCGCATTAAGCCGTAGCTCGTATCATTAAAAGAGTGAGGAATGACGTCACACGTTGTTTATCCAAGGTCAAGGACGACAGAGACTCACCTGTGATGAAGAAGCTGTAAATCAAGTAGGCCACGAACTCACACCGCTCGGCCAGGGCGCCAGACACGATGGTGGCGGCGGTGGCGGCGAAAACAAACTGAAAGAAGAAGTAGGCCAACTGGGACTCGGCAAGGTCCGAGGATGACCAGTAGTGCCAGCCGATGAACGTGTTACCTTCACCGAAGGCAAAGGCAAAGCCGATGGTCCAATAGGAAATCCCGGCTAGAACTGTGGGACGCAGTCGGCAGAAAGATATAAACATGGCCGTATATAATTTTTAAATTTTTTTAAACTCTACCGACAATAACAAGATACTATAGCTGTCTACAGAAAATAACAAGATACTATAGCTTTCTACCGAAAAGAACTAGATACTATAGCTGTCTACCGAAAATAACTAGATACTATAGCTTTCTACCGAAAATAACAAGATACTATAGCTGTCTACCGAAAATAACAAGATACTATAGCTGTCTACCTAAAAAACCCACAAGATATTATCAAGATACTAGTTGTCTACCCAAATCCTAACAAAGTTACATCCCATGAGATCTACATACAATCACTATACCTATCTACCCTGTCCTCACAATCATTCATGGTATCTACCCACAATCACAAGATACTATAGCTACCAACCCCAATCCTCATAATCATACATGAGATCTACCCACAATCACAAGATACTATAGCTACCAACCCCAATCCTCACAATCATACATGAGATCTACCCACAATCACAAGATACTATAGCTACCAACCCCAATCCTCACAATCATACAGAGATCTACCCACAATCACAAGATACTATAGCTACCAACCCCAATCCTCACAATCATACATGAGATCTACCCACAATCACAAGATACTATAGCTACCAACCCCAATCCTCACAATCATACAGAGATCTACCCACAATCACAAGATACTATAGCTACCAACCCCAATCCTCACAATCATACAGAGATCTACCCACAATCACAAGATACTATAGCTACCAACCCCAATCCTCACAATCATACATGAGATCTACCCACAATCACAAGATACTATAGCTACCAACCCCAATCCTCACAATCATACAGAGATCTACCCACAATCACAAGATACTATAGCTACCAACCCCAATCCTCACAATCATACATGAGATCTACCCACAATCACAAGATACTATAGCTACCAACCCCAATCCTCACAATCATACATGAGATCTACCCACAATCACAAGATACTATAGCTACCAACCCCAATCCTCACAATCATGCAGAGATCTACCCACAGTGACAAGATACTATAGCTACAAACCCCAATCCTCACAATCATACATGAGATCTACCCACAATCACAAGATACTATAGCTACCGACCCCAATCCTCACAATCATACATGAGATCTACCCACAATCACAAGATACTATAGCTACCGACCCCAATCATCA
Source organism: Ampullaceana balthica (assembly GCA_944989445.1). Taxonomy (NCBI): domain Eukaryota; kingdom Metazoa; phylum Mollusca; class Gastropoda; family Lymnaeidae; genus Ampullaceana; species Ampullaceana balthica. The sequence goes on from CALYLW010000064.1 coordinate 441,723, forward strand.
CAATCATACATGAGATCTACCCACAATCACAAGATACTATAGCTACCAACCCCAATCCTCACAATCATACAGAGATCTACCCACAATCACAAGATACTATAGCTACCGACCCCAATCCTCACAATCATACATGAGATCTACCCACAATCACAAGATACTATAGCTACCGACCCCAATCCTCACAATCATACAGAGATCTACCCACAATCACAAGATACTATAGCTACCAACCCCAATCCTCATAATCATACATGAGATCTACCCACAATCACAAGATACTATAGCTACCGACCCCAATCCTCACAATCATACATGAGATCTACCCACAATCACAAGATACTATAGCTACCGACCCCAATCCTCACAATCATACATGAGATCTACCCACAATCACAAGATACTATAGCTACCAACCCCAATCCTCACAATCATACATGAGATCTACCCACAATCACAAGATACTATAGCTACCAACCCAATCCTCACAATCATACATGAGATCTACCCACAATCACAAGATACTATAGCTACCAACCCCAATCCTCACAATCATACATGAGATCTACCCACAATCACAAGATACTATAGCTACCAACCCCAATCCTCACAATCATACATGAGATCTACCCACAATCACAAGATACTATAGCTACCAACCCCAATCCTCACAATCATACAGAGATCTACCCACAATCACAAGATACTATAGCTACCGACCCCAATCCTCACAATCATACATGAGATCTACCCACAATCACAAGATACTATAGCTACCGACCCCAATCCTCACAATCATACAGAGATCTACCCACAATCACAAGATACTATAGCTACCAACCCCAATCCTCATAATCATACATGAGATCTACCCACAATCACAAGATACTATAGCTACCAACCCCAATCCTCACAATCATACATAGATCTACCCACAATCACAAGATACTATAGCTACCAACCCCAATCCTCACAATCATACAGAGATCTACCCACAATCACAAGATACTATAGCTACCAACCCCAATCCTCACAATCATACATGAGATCTACCCACAATCACAAGATACTATAGCTACCAACCCCAATCCTCACAATCATACATGAGATCTACCCACAATCACAAGATACTATAGCTACCAACCCCAATCCTCACAATCATACATGAGATCTACCCACAATCACAAGATACTATAGCTACCGACCCCAATCCTCACAATCATACATGAGATCTACCCACAATCACAAGATACTATAGCTACCAACCCCAATCCTCACAATCATACATGAGATCTACCCACAATCACAAGATACTATAGCTACCAACCCCAATCCTCACAATCATACATGAGATCTACCCACAATCACAAGATACTATAGCTACCAACCCCAATCCTCACAATCATACATGAGATCTACCCACAATCACAAGATACTATAGCTACCAACCCCAATCCTCACAATCATACATGAGATCTACCCACAATCACAAGATACTATAGCTACCAACCCAAATCCTCACAATCATACATGAGATCTACCCACAGTGACAAGATACTATAGCTACCAACCCCAATACTCACAATCATACATGAGATCTACCCACAATCACAAGATACTATAGCTACCAACCCCAATCCTCACAATCATACATGAGATCTACCCACAATCACAAGATACTTTAGCTACCGACCCCAATCCTCACAATCATACATGAGATCTAACCACAATCACAAGATACTATAGCTACCAACCCCAATCCTCACAATCATACATGAGATCTACCCACAATCACAAGATACTATAGCTACCAACCCCAATCCTCACAATCATACATGAGATCTACCCACAATCACAAGATACTATAGCTACCAACCCCAATCCTCACAATCATACAGAGATCTACCCACAATCACAAGATATTATAGCTACCAACCCCAATCCTCACAATCATAGAGAGATCTACCCACAATCACAAGATACTATAGCTACCAACCCCAATCCTCACAATCATACATGAGATCTACCCACAATCACAAGATACTATAGCTACCAACCCCAATCCTCACAATCATACAGAGATCTACCCACAATCACAAGATACTATAGCTACCAACCCCAATCCTCACAATCATACAGAGATCTACCCACAATCACAAGATACTATAGCTACCAACCCCAATCCTCACAATCATACAGAGATCTATCCACAATCACAAGATACTATAGCTACCAACCCCAATCCTCACAATCATACATGAGATCTACCCACAATCACAAGATACTATAGCTACCAACCCCAATCCTCACAATCATACAGAGATCTACCCACAATCACAAAATACTATAGCTACCAACCCCAATCCTCACAATCATACATGAGATCTACCCACAGTGACAAGATACTATAGCTACCAACCCCAATCCTCATAATCATACATGAGATCTACCCACAATCACAAGATACTATAGCTACCGACCCCAATCCTCACAATCATACATGAGATCTACCCACAATCACAAGATACTATAGCTACCGACCCCAATCCTCACAATCATACATGAGATCTACCCACAATCACAAGATACTATAGCTACCAACCCCAATCCTCACAATCATACATGAGATCTACCCACAATCACAAGATACTATAGCTACCAACCCCAATCCTCACAATCATACATGAGATCTACCCACAATCACAAGATACTATAGCTACCGACCCCAATCCTCACAATCATACATGAGATCTACCCACAATCACAAGATACTATAGCTACCAACCCCAATCCTCACAATCATACATAGATCTACCCACAATCACAAGATACTATAGCTACCAACCCCAATCATCACAATCATACAGAGATCTACCCACAATCACAAGATACTAAGGCTACCAACCCCAATCCTCACAATCATACAGAGATCTACCCACAATCACAAGATACTATAGCTACCAACCCCAATCCTCACAATCATACATGAGATCTACCCACAATCACAAGATACTATAGCTACCAACCCCAATCCTCATAATCATACATGAGATCTACCCACAATCACAAGATACTATAGCTACCAACCCCAATCCTCATAATCATACAGAGATCTACCCACAATCACAAGATACTATAACTACCAACCCCAATCCTCACAATCATACAGAGATCTACCCACAATCACAAGATACTATAGCTACCAACCCCAATCCTCACAATCATACAGAGATCTACCCAAAATCACAAGATACTATAGCTACCAACCCCAATCCTCACAATCATACATGAGATCTACCCACAATCACAAGATACTATAGCTACCAACCCCAATCCTCACAATCATACAGAGATCTACCCACAATCACAAGATACTATAGCTACCAACCCCAATCCTCACAATCATACAGAGATCTACCCACAATCACAAGATACTATAGCTACCAACCCCAATCCTCACAATCATACAGAGATCTACCCACAATCACAAGATACTATAGCTACCAACCCCAATCCTCACAATCATACATGAGATCTACCCACAATCACAAGATACTATAGCTACCAACCCCAATCCTCACAATCATACAGAGATCTACCCACAGTGACAAGATACTATAGCTACCAACCCCAATCCTCACAATCATACATGAGATCTACCCACAATCACAAGATACTATAGCTACCAACCCCAATCCTCACAATCATACATGAGATCTACCCACAATCACAAGATACTATAGCTACCAACCCCAATCCTCACAATCATACATGAGATCTACCCACAATCACAAGATACTATAGCTACCAACCCCAATCCTCACAATCATACATGAGATCTACCCACAATCACAAGATACTATAGCTACCAACCCCAATCCTCATAATCATACATGAGATCTACCCACAATCACAAGATACTATAGCTACCAACCCCAATCCTCATAATCATACATGAGATCTACCCACAATCACAAGATACTATAGCTACCAACCCCAATCCTCATAATCATACAGAGATCTACCCACAATCACAAGATACTATAGCTACCAACCCCAATCCTCACAATCATACAGAGATCTACCCACAATCACAAGATACTATAGCTACCAACCCCAATCCTCACAATCATACAGAGATCTACCCAAAATCACAAGATACTATAGCTACCAACCCCAATCCTCACAATCATACAGAGATCTACCCACAATCACAAGATACTATAGCTACCAACCCCAATCCTCACAATCATACATGAGATCTACCCACAATCACAAGATACTATAGCTACCAACCCCAATCCTCATAATCATACATGAGATCTACCCACAATCACAATATACTATAGCTACCAACCCCAATCCTCATAATCATACAGAGATCTACCCACAATCACAAGATACTATAGCTACCAACCCCAATCCTCATAATCATACAGAGATCTACCCACAATCACAAGATACTATAGCTACCAACCCCAATCCTCACAATCATACATGAGATCTACCCACAATCACAAGATACTATAGCTACCAACCCCAATCCTCACAATCATACATGAGATCTACCCACAATCACAAGATACTATAGCTACCAACCCCAATCCTCACAATCATACATGAGATCTACCCACAATCACAAGATACTATAGCTACCGACCCCAATCCTCATAATCATACATGAGATCTACCCACAATCACAATCATATATCATATGATATCTATCCACAATCACAATCATATATCATATGAGATCTACCCACAATCACAATCATATATCACATGAGATCTACACACAATCACAATCATATATCACATGGGATCTACCCACAATAACAATCATACATCACATGAGATCTACTTACAGGAATCCAGCAAGTTCTTGATCAGGATGTTGCTTGTGTTCTTGCTGCGCACACTGCCAGCCTCCAGGAAGGCGAAACCACACTGCATCACTGGCAATAAATGTATGATTAATGTGACACTGCATCACTGGCAATAAATGTATGCTTAATGTGGCACTGCATCACTGGCAATAAATGTATGATTAATGTGGCACTGCATCACTGGCATGAAATTTATGATTAATATGGCACTGCATCACTGGCAATAAATATATGATTAATGTTGCACTGCATCACTGGCATGAAATGTATGATTAATGTGACACTGCCTCACTGGCATGAAATGTATGATTAATTTGACACTGCATCACTGGCATGAAATGTATGATTAATGTTGCACTGCATCACTGGCATGAAATGTATGATTAATGTGACACTGCATCACTGGCAAGAAATCTATGATTAATGTGGCACTGCATCACTGGCAATAAATGTATGATTAATGTGGCACTGCATCACTGGCATGAAATTTATGATTAATATGGCACTGCATCACTGGCAATAAATATATGATTAATGTTGCACTGCATCACTGGCATGAAATGTATGATTAATGTGACACTGCATCACTGGCATGAAATGTATGATTAATGTGACACTGCATCACTGGCATGAAATGTATGATTAATGTTGCACTGCATCACTGGCATGAAATGTATGATTAATGTGACACTGCATCACTGGCAAGAAATCTATGATTAATGTGGCACTGCATCACTGGCAAGAAATGTATAATTAATGTGACACTGCATCACTGGCATGAAATGTATGATTAATGTTGCACTGCATCACTGCCATGAAATGTATGATTAATGTGACACTGCATCACTGGCATGAAATGTATGATTAATGTGGCACTGCATCACTGGCAATAAATGTATGATTAATGTGGCACTGCATCACTGGCATGAAATTTATGATTAATATGGCACTGCATCACTGGCAATAAATATATGATTAATGTTGCACTGCATCACTGGCATGAAATGTATGATTAATGTGACACTGCATCACTGGCATGAAATGTATGATTAATGTGACACTGCATCACTGGCATGAAATGTATGATTAATGTGACACTGCATCACTGGCATGAAATGTATGATTAATGTGACACTGCATCACTGGCAAGAAATCTATGATTAATGTGGCACTGCATCACTGGCAAGAAATGTATAATTAATGTGACACTGCATCACTGGCATGAAATGTATGATTAATGTTGCACTGCATCACTGGCATGAAATGTATGATTAATGTGACACTGCATCACTGGCATGAAATGTATGATTAATGTGGCACTGCATCACTGGCAATAAATGTATGATTAATGTGGCACTGCATCACTGGCATGAAATTTATGATTAATATGGCACTGCATCACTGGCAATAAATATATGATTAATGTTGCACTGCATCACTGGCATGAAATGTATGATTAATGTGACACTGCATCACTGGCATGAAATGTATGATTAATGTGACACTGCATCACTGGCATGAAATGTATGATTAATGTTGCACTGCATCACTGGCATGAAATGTATGATTAATGTGACACTGCATCACTGGCAAGAAATCTATGATTATTGTGGCACTGCATCACTGGCAATAAATGTTTGACGTTATATTTATTTTGTGTTTTAAAAAAGTATTACACCTCGAGTTGTTTAGCTATAGCTTTTATTGAGGGACTCATCATTAAATGTTACCTTTTAACCGATCAAACACTTTCAAATGTGGGATAATTTTATTATTGATTGTGTTAAAAACAGACTCAACTCTTTCTACAAAAGTAGAGTATATAGTTACAGATATACATATTATATCAAAGTCGTATTTGTACATACAAAAGATTATCATTCCCAAATTGAATCTATGTTGTTTAATGTATTTTCCAAAAAATTAAATTATTATTTGTACACACAAAAATCCACGATATGCGTACATATATAAGACCACGAGATGTGTACATACATAAGAACACTATAAGTGTACGTACATAAGACCATGATTCCCATGATGAGTAAGAAGACCTGGTCCAGAGTTTCTTCAAGTGTGGTTAGCCTGGACGAGGCGTCGTCTGCAGTGGTTGTTACGTTTGAAGACATCTTGACCCGTGGAATCTGCTGCAAACAAGAAGAAATAGACAACTTTTAATGACGTCATTACACCTACATGAGATTTTAGATTAGAATAAATAAATAAGTAAGTGGGTCACGTGGGTAGAGCAAAATGTGCGTTCGGCTGGCGTACCGAGGAATCGACGGGTTCGAATCTCCGTGAAGGCAGATATTTGTTCCAGGAGCTAAGGGTGTCCGTGAGGCCGTGAAGGCAGAGATTTGTTCCAGGGGCTAAGGGTGTCCCTGAGGCCGTGAAGGCAGAGATTTGTTCCAGGGGCTAAGGGTGTCCGTGAGGCCGTGAAGGCAGGGATTTGTTCCAGGAGCTAACAGTGTCCCTGAGGCCACCCAGCTCAGAATGGGTACCTGACACTAGTTAGGGAAGCAAAGGCGGCTGGGAATAGCGCAACGTCACTTGCCAACAAACCGGCAGTCTATGCTTTCTTATCAGAAGGTAGGACGCAAAAATCTTCTGTATATTGAAGGTAGTTAAATAATTGGATAATCAGTAGGAAGACCTCGCCTGCCCAACCAGATTCTTTCAAAATACTTTACTGACCGGCATTATTTAATGTTCATCAGTTCAGAGAGTTGTTGGTTGGCGGAGTTAGTGGGGGGGGGGTGTGAGATTGTTCAATCTGGGATATAGGCTTAGATGGAAGGGTGGCCAATGGTGGCTTAGATGGAAGGGTGGCCAATGGTGGCTTAGATGGAAGGGTGGCAAATGGTGGCTTAGATGGAAGGGTGGCCAATGGTGGCTTAGATGGAAGGGTGGCCAATGGTGTCTTAGATGAAGGGTGGCCAATGGTGGCTTTGATGGAAGGGTGGCCAATCATGGCCTAGAGGGAAGGTTGGCCAATGGTGGCTTATATGGAAGGGTGGTCAATAGTGGCCTAGATGGAAGGGTGGCCAATGGTGGCTTAGATGGAAGTGTGACCAATGGTGGCCTAGATGTAGCACATATATTTGGCCCTGTGATCAACTTAAAAGAATGTTGTGAGAGAGAATTACCTCCCATTGTTTGAGCTCTGTATACAATTTGTTTCAAATCAGTATTTAAACCAGATATTCAAACTTTCTGCACCAGATCCACCGCTGTTAAAAATGTTTCCGCCTTGTATTCAGACAATGTAAATAAAAAAAATAAGGATGAATACAATTATAAAGCAGTGGCAAGGATGTAACTTTAAAAAAAATCAACTGAGTCTAAAATGCAGACATAATAAAACACCTGCGCTCTAAGATGTTCCTTGTGGACAGTATGCGAAGGCGGATCAAAAACAAACAAAACATCTTTTCAGAGATCTCAAAACTATTCGCTTATTGGTTTTTAATTTAAAGCTTATAAAAGATAGATAAATACCACTTAGGGGATCTTTTATGTCTACGCTTCTGTCGGAAGAGATTAAGAAGAAGCGTTTTGAAAACACCGGAGACAAGATGACAAGATAGCAATGGACTTTAATCATACTTAGAGCCAAATGAGTCAATAGAGTGCAAATCATTGGTAGCTAGCAGTAAGAAGACAGAAGATGCTATACAGACATAACGAAATGGAAATTCTGGCAAATACCAAAAGACTTGAAACAGCGTCTTGATGAGGACTCCTTCCGTCTCGCAAGTTGTCGTCGAAAGACTTTCTGCTGAATGTACACTAACAGGAACAAGGAAGTGAAACAATATTTTAATTGTCCAAGTCTAATAGAAGTGATGCCCGGTCTTCATCCTTAGGGAAGAGGAGGAGTTGTCTGACTGAAAAAAGGGGCTGTAAGACGGTTTCGTACGTTGGTTAATCTATTCATGTTTTTTAGGTCAAAAGCGAAATAGGTTTCACACAAATAAACAAAGCTATGATGTTGTCAACAATAATGGAATCATCAACATCTTTGTAAACACATCATTCATCAAAGTTAAAAAACTCGTTTTTTGTACTGCTATATTCTGTTCACTCTGTGATATGACGTAAGATTAATATTAAATTAAATCAATTAAGCCGAACCGTTCAAAATCTTTTCTTGCCCATAACTCATGTCCGGTATTTCCTTTTATAACACTACAATGGTTTTGTGATGTAATCTAAGAGTAATTTATTGTTGGTTCCTGGTTAAAAGACAGCGAGACAATTATATGCGACGAGATTGAAAGAAAAAACCCCAAAGAAAACAAGGACCAGATCGATGTTATATGAAACATCCTCAGAGTCCAGCAACTGGATCATAGAAATACGTCCGGCTGTGACGTATTGTGTACTAAGAGTTTAGGTTAGAACAAACTGGTTTCTTACATAGAATGTGTGATGGAATCTTTCTTCAATAGCTCGTTTCGGATCAAAATTGTTGTAATGGAAATGGAACGCTTTAACTATAATTCGATAAAAGTAGGAGCATTTTAATAAAAAATGTTTTCGCTCGAGCACATTTTAATTTCTAAGGGTCTGTACATAACAGGTTTAACTAAAGACTTTTTAATTAATGCTAAAATCTCTGATGCGCTAGTACGTTCAGAATGCCATTTTTCTCAATTCCATTTTGTACAATCGCTTATTGGACAATCCCATATTTCACAATTCCATATTTCTCAATCCCATATTGTACAATCCCATATTTCATAACTCAATATTGCACAATCCCATAATTTAAATACCATATCTCACAATCCAATATTGCACAATCCCATATTTGACAATCCTATTATTCACAATCCCATATTTCTCAATCATATTGAAAAACAAACGTATATCTACCGTCAGCATGTCAACGCGTTCACCACCAATAACAATATATTTTGTTCTGTATGTCGTCATAACGTTCATTAACTAATTAAAAGCAAAAGTTTCCCAACTGTTGTCCGCTGCACTGACTGCAAGTCCTTACATAACAATTATTAGCTGAAACAACCAGCAGAGTTCAATTATTCTCACTTCTCTCCTTTGATGCGCCGCTTATCTCCCAGGTATTGTCTGACATGCCGATAATTAGCTGAGTGCACTGCGTCAGGGCACATGAGAGATTGTGAGTGCACTGCGTCAGGGCACATGAGAGATTGTGAGTGCACTGCGTCAGGGAACACGATAGATTTGGTTTAAGTTCAAGCCCGACATCTAAACGTGATCATTTCTTGTCTTATACAATTAAATACTCTAGGTCAGTGTTTCTCAACCTTTTCAGATTCAAGGACCATTTTAAAAATTGTGTCTTAGCCGAGAACCACTACTGAAAACTGTGCTACTTCGGTGCTGGAAATTTATATATAACTAGCAGACCCGTCGTGCGTTGCAACGATCTCTTTAAAAATGAATAAATTGAAAGAAACCAAAGATTGGTATTTTTTAAAAGAATTATGCCATAAACCTTCGGGGAAGTGAGAAAAAAAAGTCCAAGTTTAATAGCAAACTGTTACATAAATTAATAATTAAAAACTTACAAAAGGAAAAACGATATTAAGAGGCCCAGCCAAAAAATGAGTGATAATTTAATTTTTTTATTGCCATTGTACTCAAGCTAAATTTCTCAATATCGTGTAAAATTGAATGGGGAATTAAATTGTTACCGTGCAGTAAAAATGACATTTGGGGCCCCCAGCTCCGAGGGAATGGAGATTAGGAGTTCAGTGCCCTATAGTAATATATTATAGCTATATACTGATATAAAAAACGAAATTTAGGGGCCCCTGGGCCCATTCGGTGAAAGATTTCAATTTAAAAAAATGCTGTTCATTTTAATTCAGTTTCCTCATAGATATATTCCTTAAGATCGTGAAAAATTAAATGGGGAAAACTATCTCAAACATATACGAAGAAAAGACATTTGGGGCCCCAGGCCCCGAAGGAATGGAAATTTGAATTTCTGTGCTTTATAGTATTTTAATATCGGCTGCCAAGTTTTTGTATACAAATTTTGGTTAAGGTCCATTCATTTACTCGGTAGCTAACGCATAAACTTATTTTTATATACCTCATATAAGCAAAAAACTACATTATGGGCCCCAGGGCATAATTATCGCAAGAAATAAAGTGCGAAAGACATTTTAATTTGAATAAATTTCAAAATACATACATTTATTTATATGTCTCAATATTGAATGAACGATAAAATATTGAACATTTACTAAAAATGAAATTTTGGGCCCCCTGCCCCAAGGGAATGAAAATTAGGAGTTCAGTGCCCTATAGTAATAAAATATAAACCCTTAAGTTTTTATATATTAAGATGGGTCAAGATCCATTAATTTTCTCAGTATTTAACGCGAATACTAATTTTTATACAGCTAATATAAGGAAAAAAACGACATTTAGGGGCCCCTTTAGTGAAAGGTGTCAATTTCAAAAACCTGTTCATTTAATTCAGTTTCCTCATAGATATATTCCTCAAGATCGTGAAAAATTGAATGGGGAAAAATATCTTAAACATATACGAAGAAAAGACATTTGGGGCCCCCGGCACCGAATATATTGACATTAGAAGTTTAGAAACCTTAATTATGTCAATATGGGCTACTAAATTTTTGTATGCAAATTTTGGTTAAGATGCATTCATTTACTCAGTAGCTAACGCAAAAACTAATTTTTATAAAGCTCACATAAGCAAAAAACGACATTAAGGGCCCCAGTGCAAGATATAAAGTTCAAAATACCTGTTCATTTCAATCTGTATAATAATGGATACATGTGTCATTAGTTGTCAATATTGTTAATAATTGAATGGTGAATAAAATCTTAAACGTTTAAGAAAAAGAATTTTTTGGGCCCCCAGCCCCGAAGGAATGACTATTAGGAGTTCAGTTCCCTTTAGTGTTTTAATATTGGCTATCAAATTTTTAAATACAAAGTTTGGTTAAGATCCATCAATTTACACAGTAGCTAGCGCTGAAACTATATTTTATATAGCTCATATAAGCAAAAAATGACATTATGGGTCCCCGGCGCCCCATGAGTGATAAATTTAGAAAAAAAGTTGCCAGTCTCCAAAAGTTTCATGATGATCGGATGAATGGTTTAGTCAGCTATAAAGGACATGCACACAGACATACATTGATTTTTATATGTATAGATTAACAAAAACGACATTAAGGGCCCCCGGGCCCAATCGGTGCAAAAGAATAACTTTAAAATACCTGTTCATTTCAATCTGGATCATGATAGATATATTAGTCCATGCTTTTCAAGATCGTGTAAATCATAACGGGAATAAAGTATTTAACGCTTACAAAAAAAAGATTTTGGGCCCCCGGCCCCGAAGGAACGGACATTAGGAGTTCAATGCCATATGGTACTTTAATATAGGCTATCAAGTTGTTATGTACCAAGTTTGGTCAAGATCCATTCATTTTCCAAGCAGCTAAGCCCTTAAACTAATTTTTATATAGCTCATATAAGAAAAAATTCTCATTATTGGGCCCCCGGCGCCCCATGAGTGTTACATTTTGAAAAAAAGTAGCCAATTTCCATCCCGTGAGCGTACTCAAAAGTCTCCAAAAGTTTCATGGCGATCGGATGAATGGTTTAGTCAGCTAACGGGAATAACATATTTAACGCTTACAAAAATAAAGATTTTGGGCCCCCGGCCCCGAAGGAACGGACATTAGGAGTTCAATGCCATATGATACTTTAATATAGACTATCAAGTTGTTATGTACCAAGTTTGGTCAAGATCCATTCATTTTCCAAGCAGCTAAGCCCTAAACTAATTTTTATATAGCTCATATAAGAAAAAATTCTCATTATGGGCCCCCCGGCGCCCCATGAGTGTTACATTTTGAAAAAAAGTAGCCTATTTCCATCCCGGGAGCGTACTCAAAAGTCTCCAAAAGTTTCATGGCGATCGGATGAATGGTTTAGTCAGCTAACGGGAATAAAGTATTTAACGCTTACCAAAAAAAAGATTTTGGGCCCCCGGCCCCGAAGGAACGGACATTAGGAGTTCAATGCCATATGGTACTTTAATATAGGCTATCAAGTTGTTATGTACCAAGTTTGGTCAAGATTCATTCATTTTCCAAGCAGCTAAGCCCTAAACTAATTTTTATATAGCTCATATAAGAAAAAATTCTCATTATGGGCCCCCGGCGCCCCATGAGTGTTAAATTTTGAAAAAAAGTAGCCTATTTCCATCCCGGGAGCGTACTCAAAAGTCTCCAAAAGTTTCATGGCGATCGGATGAATGGTTTAGTCAGCTAACGGGAATAAAGTATTTAACGCTTACAAAAATAAAGATTTTGGGCCCCCGGCCCCGAAGGAACGGACATTAGGAGTTCAATGCCATATGATACTTTAATATAGGCTATCAAGTTGTTATGTACCAAGTTTGGTCAAGATCCATTCATTTTCCAAGCAGCTAAGCCCTAAACTAATTTTTATATAGCTCATATAAGAAAAAATTCTCATTATGGGCCCCCGGCACCCCATGAGTGTTACATTTTGAAAAAAAGTAGCCTATTTCCATCCCTGGGAGCGTACTCAAAAGTCTCCAAAAGTTTCATGGCGATCGGATGAATGGTTTAGTCAGCTAACGGGAATAAAGTATTTAACGCTTACCAAAAAAAAGATTTTGGGCCCCCGGCCCCGAAGGAACGGACATTAGGAGTTCAATGCCATATGGTACTTTAATATAGGCTATCAAGTTGTTATGTACCAAGTTTGGTCAAGATCCATTCATTTTCCAAGCAGCTAAGCCCTAAACTAATTTTTATATAGCTCATATAAGAAAAAATTCTCATTATGGGCCCCCGGCGCCCCATGAGTGTTACATTTTGAAAAAAAGTAGCCTATTTCCATCCCGGGAGCGTACTCAAAAGTCTCCAAAAGTTTCATGGCGATCGGATGAATGGTTTAGTCAGCTAACGGGAATAAAGTATTTAACGCTTACCAAAAAAAAGATTTTGGGCCCCCGGCCCCGAAGGAACGGACATTAGGAGTTCAATGCCATATGGTACTTTAATATAGGCTATCAAGTTGTTATGTACCAAGTTTGGTCAAGATCCATTCATTTTCCAAGCAGCTAAGCCCTAAACTAATTTTTATATAGCTCATATAAGAAAAAATTCTCATTATGGGCCCCCGGCACCCCATGAGTGTTACATTTTGAAAAAAAGTAGCCTATTTCCATCCCGGGAGCGTACTCAAAAGTCTCCAAAAGTTTCATGGCGATCGGATGAATGGTTTAGTCAGCTAACGGGAATAAAGTATTTAACGCTTACCAAAAAAAAGATTTTGGGCCCCCGGCCCCGAAGGAACGGACATTAGGAGTTCAATGCCATATGATACTTTAATATAGGCTATCAAGTTGTTATGTACCAAGTTTGGTCAAGATCCATTCATTTTCCAAGCAGCTAAGCCCTAAACTAATTTTTATATAGCTCATATAAGAAAAAATTCTCATTATGGGCCCCCGGCGCCCCATGAGTGTTACATTTTGAAAAAAAGTAGCCTATTTCCATCCCGGGAGCGTACTCAAAAGTCTCCAAAAGTTTCATGGCGATCGGATGAATGGTTTAGTCAGCTAACGGGAATAAAGTATTTAACGCTTACCAAAAAAAAGATTTTGGGCCCCCGGCCCCGAAGGAACGGACATTAGGAGTTCAATGCCATATGGTACTTTAATATAGGCTATCAAGTTGTTATGTACCAAGTTTGGTCAAGATTCATTCATTTTCCAAGCAGCTAAGCCCTAAACTAATTTTTATATAGCTCATATAAGAAAAAATTCTCATTATGGGCCCCCGGCACCCCATGAGTGTTACATTTTGAAAAAAAGTAGCCTATTTCCATCCCGGGAGCGTACTCAAAAGTCTCCAAAAGTTTCATGGCGATCGGATGAATGGTTTAGTCAGCTAACGGGAATAAAGTATTTAACGCTTACCAAAAAAAAGATTTTGGGCCCCCGGCCCCGAAGTAACGGACATTAGGAGTTCAATGCCATATGATACTTTAATATAGGCTATCAAGTTGTTATGTACCAAGTTTGGTCAAGATCCATTCATTTTCCAAGCAGCTAAGCCCTAAACTAATTTTTATATAGCTCATATAAGAAAAAATTCTCATTATGGGCCCCCGGCGCCCCATGAGTGTTACATTTTGAAAAAAAGTAGCCTATTTCCATCCCGGGAGCGTACTCAAAAGTCTCCAAAAGTTTCATGGCGATCGGATGAATGGTTTAGTCAGCTAACGGGAATAAAGTATTTAACGCTTACCAAAAAAAAGATTTTGGGCCCCCGGCCCCGAAGGAACGGACATTAGGAGTTCAATGCCATATGGTACTTTAATATAGGCTATCAAGTTGTTATGTACCAAGTTTGGTCAAGATCCATTCATTTTCCAAGCAGCTAAGCCCTAAACTAATTTTTATATAGCTCATATAAGAAAAAATTCTCATTATGGGCCCCCGGCGCCCCATGAGTGTTACATTTTGAAAAAAAGTAGCCTATTTCCATCCCGGGAGCGTACTCAAAAGTCTCCAAAAGTTTCATGGCGATCGGATGAATGGTTTAGTCAGCTAACGGGAATAAAGTATTTAACGCTTACCAAAAAAAAGATTTTGGGCCCCCGGCCCCGAAGGAACGGACATTAGGAGTTCAATGCCATATGGTACTTTAATATAGGCTATCAAGTTGTTATGTACCAAGTTTGGTCAAGATTCATTCATTTTCCAAGCAGCTAAGCCCTAAACTAATTTTTATATAGCTCATATAAGAAAAAATTCTCATTATGGGCCCCCGGCACCCCATGAGTGTTACATTTTGAAAAAAAGTAGCCTATTTCCATCCCGGGAGCGTACTCAAAAGTCTCCAAAAGTTTCATGGCGATCGGATGAATGGTTTAGTCAGCTAACGGGAATAAAGTATTTAACGCTTACCAAAAAAAAGATTTTGGGCCCCCGGCCCCGAAGTAACGGACATTAGGAGTTCAATGCCATATGATACTTTAATATAGACTATCAAGTTGTTATGTACCAAGTTTGGTCAAGATCCATTCATTTTCCAAGCAGCTAAGCCCTAAACTAATTTTTATATAGATCATATAAGAAAAAATTCTCATTATGGGCCCCCGGCGCCCCATGAGTGTTACATTTTGAAAAAAAGTAGCCTATTTCTATCCCGGGAGCGTACTCAAAAGTCTCCAAAAGTTTCATGGCGATCGGATGAATGGTTTAGTCAGCTAACGGGAATAAAGTATTTAACGCTTACCAAAAAAAAGATTTTGGGCCCCCCGGCCCCGAAGGAACGGACATTAGGAGTTCAATGCCATATGGTACTTTAATATAGGCTATCAAGTTGTTATGTACCAAGTTTGGTCAAGATTCATTCATTTTCCAAGCAGCTAAGCCCTAAACTAATTTTTATATAGCTCATATAAGAAAAAATTCTCATTATGGGCCCCCGGCACCCCATGAGTGTTACATTTTGAAAAAAAGTAGCCTATTTCCATCCCGGGAGCGTACTCAAAAGTCTCCAAAAGTTTCATGGCGATCGGATGAATGGTTTAGTCAGCTAACGGGAATAAAGTATTTAACGCTTACCAAAAAAAAGATTTTGGGCCCCCGGCCCCGAAGTAACGGACATTAGGAGTTCAATGCCATATGATACTTTAATATAGACTATCAAGTTGTTATAGTACCAAGTTTGGACAAGATCCATTCATTTTCCAAGCAGCTAAGCCCTAAACTAATTTTTATATAGATCATATAAGAAAAAATTCTCATTATGGGCCCCCGGCGCCCCATGAGTGTTACATTTTGAAAAAAAGTAGCCTATTTCTATCCCGGGAGCGTACTCAAAAGTCTCCAAAAGTTTCATGGCGATCGGATGAATGGTTTAGTCAGCTAACGGGAATAAAGTATTTAACGCTTACCAAAAAAAGATTTTGGGCCCCCGGCCCCGAAGGAACGGACATTAGGAGTTCAATGCCATATGGTACTTTAATATAGGCTATCAAGTTGTTATGTACCAAGTTTGGTCAAGATCCATTCATTTTCCAAGCAGCTAAGCCCTAAACTAATTTTTATATAGATCATATAAGAAAAAATTCTCATTATGGGCCCCCGGCGCCCCATGAGTGTTACATTTTGAAAAAAAGTAGCCTATTTCTATCCCGGGAGCGTACTCAAAAGTCTCCAAAAGTTTCATGGCGATCGGATGAATGGTTTAGTCAGCTAACGGGAATAAAGTATTTAACGCTTACCAAAAAAAAGATTTTGGGCCCCCGGCCCCGAAGGAACGGACATTAGGAGTTCAATGCCATATGGTACTTTAATATAGGCTATCAAGTTGTTATGTACCAAGTTTGGTCAAGATTCATTCATTTTCCAAGCAGCTAAGCCCTAAACTAATTTTTATATAGCTCATATAAGAAAAAATTCTCATTATGGGCCCCCGGTGCCCCATGAGTGTTAAATTTTGAAAAAAGTAGCCTATTTCCATCCCGGGAGCGTACTCAAAAGTCTCCAAAAGTTTCATGGCGATCGGATGAATGGTTTAGTCAGCTATAACAGACATGCATACATACATACTTTGATTTTTATATATATAGATTATACTTTGTATATAACTAGTTACTAGTATACATGTTATTTAGTAAATTTATACTAAAATGCTACGATTTGATGCTCCAAAACAATATTGAATGGAAAAAGATCATAATGCTGTTCTTGTGGAACGAACAAACGTCATTCATTCTAGTCTTATACTTTTAGTATTATTCAATTATTATTGCTTACTTATTAAAAAAACTTAAAGTCATAAGCAGTAGTTAGTATTAGTAAGACTGTTACAGTAGTGCGAGCATTGAGCTTGCACATTTGAGCACAGCATATCCAAATGAGGTGTTATACTTGAAAACTCCATCGTATGTCATCTTCTACTTCAAGTCGGGAACGATGTTTCGTTTTGATTGTAACTAATGAAGAAAATCCACATTCACAAAGATATGAAGTCGCAAAGGGTAAAAGTATTTTAAAAGCTTTCTTAGAGAGTTCTGAGTCCTCCAAAAGTTCACCATGCTCACTTTCTGTCGCAAACTATTGAAAGTAGTATAGCTGGGCAATTCGATGTTGGTAAATTGAATGAGTCAATGTGTGCAAGAAACGGACTGGAAACCAACCAACAATTCTAAACGTTCAAATCACTAAAGTAGAAGTTAAGTTGATCCTGAGGTGATTGAATATGGTCAGAAATCAAATTTATCAACAGTTTTCATTGTTTTCAGCATGTCGGTAAATTCGTAGAATTGATCAAACATGTCACAGTTACCCTTAATTAATCTTGTTTCTCAAAAGATCAAACTTTTTCGTAAAAGCAGACACGTTGTCACTGAGACTGAGAGTAATTAAATGTGTCTGCTTTCTTTGCTGAGATGAATTGAGTTTATTCAGCCCTTTAAAAAAATTAAGCGAAGTAAGCCAGAACAGCAACCCATAAGCTATCATTCAAATATCAAAAAGCTTTGTTTGTTTCTTCTCCACGTCTCTCACATCTAACATAATTAAAACAGTCTGTTAAACAATTTGCACCCTTGATAATCAGGCTTTTTTTGGCCTCTGCAACTCGTACAGTCACCAAAAATGATGATCTTAAATCGTTTTCATTGACTTTAGTTTCTTATCGTATGCAGGACTTCTGACTATCAAGTGAATATTTTTCGCGCAGAAAGTATTCCAATCGGCTTCTCCGAGCTGACATTAAGATTAATTTTAAGATGTCTTCGGACTTTTGCAGGTTTGCAAGACTTTGCGGGCATATTACACACTCTGATCTGAGTTGATCATTTACAATTTATAATGACGCATGTAAACCCAAGGTGCGAATATTCTTCATCAAACCGTCGTATGGGCATTCGTCTTTTTTTTCTCCGGAACATCATTTGATTGACACATAGTCCGAGGAATCATTGTTGTCCTTATGTTCGGTTGTTTTCTTTATTAGAAATTCATCCATGTGTTCAATCAATTTAATTAATTTATTACTTTAATAATTGTAATATTAATTTAGGGCTAATTAACTCAATGGTTAAAAAAAAATTTATGAATGTCAATATAATAACTAGAGTCTTCTAGAATCTAGTGTGACATCATGCGATTTCCGGTATAGCTAAAAGCAAACATAGAAGCCAAACAATATTTTAGTAGCTATACTACCGCCATCGAGTGTTTAAAAGTAATCAATATATTAAATCAGTGACAACAGTTATGACTTTTCGTGTTTTTAATTAAACAAATATAAAATTTCATCCTTTGTTCGCGGACCACAAAGGACATTTCCGCGGTTAGGTGGTCCAAGGACCACAGGTTGAGAACCACTGCTCTAGGTGAACATCTATTTGATGAACTCCAGTCTACATCAGGGGATCTCAAAATCGGACAGAGGCATGTGCCACTTCATCACTTAAGACGCTTAAGAGATGTGTCAGGGGATGAAAACTCCCGCTCCAGCAACCCAACCCTAAAAAATATATAAATAATAATAATAATAAAAAAAACACTTCTCTCATCTTAACCCATTTGACTATTACTGATGGTAACTACAGCTGTTTGGACTTCTTTAAATAAGATTGTATTTTAATAACTTTGTTACGCATACAAAATTAACAATAAAATGTGGATGTGCATCAGGACTAACTGTCTCAAGGTCACTAATAGAACATTGTTTGTAAGTTACTGGTGGGCCATAAAATCCACTTGGTGGGCCGCGTGTGGCCCGTGTGCCGCGTGTGGCCTGTGGGCCGCGTGTGGCCCGTGTGCCGCGTGTGGCCCGTGGGCCGCGTGTGGCCCGTGTGCCGCGTGTGGCCCGTGGGCCGCGTGTGGCCCGTGTGCCGCGTGTGGCCAGTGGGCCGCGTGTGGACTGTGGGCCGCGTGTGGCCTGTGGGCCGCGTGTGGCCTGTGGGCCGCGTGTGGCCTGTGGGCCACGTGTGGCCTGTGGGCCGCGTGTGGCCTGTGGGCCGCGTGTGGCCTGTGGGCCGCGTGTGGCCTGTGGGCCGCGTGTGGACTGTGGGCCGCGTGTGGCCTGTGGGCCGCGTGTGGCCTGTGGGCCGCGTGTGGTCCATGGGCCGCGTGTGGCCTGTGGGCCGCGTGTGGTCCATGGGCCGCGTGTGGCCTGTGGGCCGCGTGTGGTCC
This sequence comes from Ampullaceana balthica, assembly GCA_944989445.1. Classification (NCBI taxonomy): domain Eukaryota; kingdom Metazoa; phylum Mollusca; class Gastropoda; family Lymnaeidae; genus Ampullaceana; species Ampullaceana balthica. Next base: position 461,844 of record CALYLW010000064.1, read on the forward strand.
ATGGGCCGCGTGTGGCCTGTGGGCCGCGTGTGGCCTGTGGGCCGCGTGTGGCCTGTGTGCCGCGTGTGGCCTGTGGGCCGCGTGTGGCCTGTGGGCCGCGTGTGGCCCGTGTGCCGCGTGTGACCCGTGGACCGCGTGTTTGGGAACCCTGGTGTATATAGAGCAAAGCGAAGAATTAAAACTTTTATTCGTTAAATAAAAATATCTGACTCATCCATATCCATCTCTGGCTAACATCCAAACTATCTGACTCATCCATATCCATCTCTGGTATATATCCAAACTATCTGACACATCCATATCCATCTCTGGTTTATATCCACGTCTGTTCTAGTAAACCAATGAGATCTCAATGGGGCCGGAAGTTATTTTCAGATCAACCTCCCCCTACTCCCCCTCCCCACCCAGGTCATTACCACTTCGTTATTGTTACACTCAGAATTTAACGAGTCGGATGACATGATAAGTATCGAGGAACGATCGATTCTTTAAATTAAAAAGTTGTTTTGTCCATGTGAACCAATCTTTTAATCGAAATCACGACTACAATCTGATATATCTTTTTAAAAAAAATTGATTTGTTACCTGGGAAATTTTTTTTTAAAAAAGAAGTGAACCTCTGTGACAATCGGATGTCACTGACAGACATGTCCAGGTCACATGATCTAACGGCTTTCTTGTGATGGTGGCGGATATTTTGAGGTTAATGATGCGAGATTATGGGGATTAAACGTATCACGTGGTTCATTGGATTGGGGGAAGGGGTGTAAAGGAGGTGGGGGTGGAAGACATGAAATAATGAGAAACGGATATATGACTTGGGTTATGAAACGAAACAAAATGTTTTTAAAAATATAAAATAACAAAATACAATTTGAATAATGGAAAATTAAGATAGGTCAAAGTTGTTTTTTAATGGACCGATGACTTTAATGCACTTGATTTTGAAAAAATTTAATCTTTCATGGTATCTTCAATTTCTAGACGTAACAATGTGATATGTCCAAAACGTTATAACTTCTGGAATGTAAACGAACCAACAACATGGGGTAGGGGTCTAAGGATGGCCGGGGGGGGGGCGGGTGGTAAGAGATCGTCATTAACACACTTTCCGTATCGACTTGTAAAGTGTCTGTTAAAGGTGTGCACAATTATTAAGTAGCAGGCGGTACAGCACTGTTTATGCGAGAATAAAAAATAAATAATTTTATTGCGCATATTTATACATGTTTATTTTTAGATGTAGTGTAATTTCTTATTGGATTACATACAATAATTAAAAACGAAGCAACATTTGAATCATAGATCTTATTAAAAATGTTTATAAGCGAAAAATACACTTTAAAAAAGAATTCATGTTCAGCAAATTTTTATAAAGAATAAATAATTTTAAACTATAAAACTGAAATAAAATTAAATTTTAAGAAATAATTTTTGCAAAAAGTGTTTTTAATTTTTCATAAAGTTCCACGTGCAATATTTGCAGATGAAATCTTCACGGGTACAGGGGAGTTTAAAGTGGGATTATTACAGTGGAGTTTAAAGTGGGATTATTACAGTGGAGTTTAAAGTGGGATTATTACAGTGGAGTTTAAAGTGGGATTATTACAGTGGAGTTTAAAGTGGGATTATTACAGTGGAGTTTAAAGTGGGATTATTACAGTGGAGTTTAAAGTGGGATTATTACAGGGGAGTTTAAAGTGGGATTATTACAGGGGAGTTTAAAGTGGGATTATTACAGTGGAGTTTAAAGTGGGATTATTACAGGGGAGTTTAAAGTGGGATTATTACAGTGGAGTTTAAAGTGGGATTATTACAGTGGAGTTTAAAGTGGGATTATTACAGGGGAGTTTAAAGTGGGATTATTACAGTGGAGTTTAAAGTGGGATTATTACAGTGGAGTTTAAAGTGGGATTATTACAGGGGAGTTTAAAGTGGGATTATTACAGTGGAGTTTAAAGTGGATTATTGCAGTGGAGTTTAAAGTGGGATTATTACAGTGGAGTTTAAAGTGGGATTATTACAGTGGAGTTTAAAGTGGGATTATTACAGTGGAGTTTAAAGTGGTATTATTACAGTGGAGTTTAAAGTGGGATTATTACAGTGGAGTTTAAAGTGGGATTATTACAGTGGAGTTTAAAGTGGGATTATTACAGGGGAGTTTAAAGTGGGATTATTACAGTGGAGTTTAAAGTGGGATTATTACAGTGGTGTTTAAAGTGGGATTATTACAGGGGAGTTTAAAGTGGGATTATTACAGTGGAGTTTAAAGTGGGATTATTACAGTGGAGTTTAAAGTGGGATTATTACAGTGGAGTTTAAAGTGGGATTATTACAGTGGAGTTTAAAGTGGGATTATTACAGTGGAGTTTAAAGTGGGATTATTACAGGGGAGTTTAAAGTGGGATTATTACAGTGGAGTTTAAAGTGGGATTATTACAGTGGAGTTTAAAGTAGGATTATTACAGTGGAGTTTAAAGTGGGATTATTACAGTGGAGTTTAAAGTGGGATTATTACAGTGGAGTTTAAAGTGGGATTATTACAGTGGAGTTTAAAGTGGGATTATTACAGGGGAGTTTAAAGTGGGATTATTACAGTGGAGTTTAAAGTGGGATTATTACAGTTGAGTTTAAAGTGGGATTATTACAGGGGAGTTTAAAGTGGGATTATTACAGTGGAGTTTAAAGTGGGATTATTACAGTGGAGTTTAAAGTGGGATTATTACAGGGGAGTTTAAAGTGGGATTATTACAGTGGAGTTTAAAGTGGGATTATTACAGTGGAGTTTAAAGTGGGATTATTACAGTGGAGTTTAAAGTGGGATTATTACAGTGGAGTTTAAAGTGGGATTATTACAGTGGAGTTTAAAGTGGGATTATTACAGTGGAGTTTAAAGTGGGATTATTACAGTGGAGTTTAAAGTGGGATTATTACAGTGGAGTTTAAGTGGGATTATTACAGTGGAGTTTAAAGTGGGATTATTACAGTGGAGTTTAAAGTGGGATTATTACAGTGGAGTTTAAAGTGGGATTATTACAGTGGAGTTTAAAGTGGGATTATTACAGTGGAGTTTAAAGTGGGATTATTACAGTGGAGTTTAAAGTGGGATTATTACAGTGGAGTTTAAAGTGGGATTATTACAGTGGAGTTTAAAGTGGGATTATTACAGTGGAGTTTAAAGTGGGATTATTACAGTGGAGTTTAAAGTGGGATTATTACAGTGGGAGTTTAAAGTGGGATTATTACAGTGGAGTTTAAAGTGGGATTATTACAGTGGAGTTTAAAGTGGGATTATTACAGTGGAGTTTAAAGTGGGATTATTACAGTGGAGTTTAAAGTGGGATTATTACAGTGGAGTTTAAAGTGGGATTATTACAGTGGAGTTTAAAGTGGGATTATTACAGTGGAGTTTAAAGTGGGATTCTTACAGTGGAGTTTAAAGTGGGATTATTACAGTGGAGTTTAAAGTGGGATTATTACAGTGGAGTTTAAAGTGGGATTATTACAGGGGAGTTTAAAGTGGGATTATTACAGTGGAGTTTAAAGTGGGATTATTACAGTGGAGTTTAAAGTGGGATTATTACAGGGGAGTTTAAAGTGGGATTATTACAGTGGGGGTGTGAGATGGGATTATTACAGGGGGGTGTGAGATGGGATTATTACATTGGGGGTGTGAGATGGGGTACAGCTGGTATCTGACTGTCAAGTGTGGTAAAGAGTTCTTAATTATCACAGGTTCTCCACTGATTAAATTAATGAGATTTCATAAGTAATATAAAAACATGAATGAAACACAAACTCTGTTGAGTTGTGTTGTCAGTGAATGTTGTGTTAGTTAATGTTGTGTTCGTGAATGTTGTGTTGCTAGTAGGGCTGCGGAAATTAATGATTAATTTCTCGATTAATCGTTAAATTTTTTAACGATTAAAATTGTTTTAAGCGATTAAACGACCCACCACTTATAAATGTACTGGAAGTCAAAAACACGACTATTTCGGTTTTAAACTATTGACTGACGTGAATGTTCAAAATGTTGATAAGGGTTATTGTGTCTATTGAGAGAAATCGTTTGCCTACCACGCAATGTAACCTTGGTCCGTGTGCAAAGTTTTAAAAAAACACGTGTGAAAATTTGAACAACGTCCATTTTTTGTGCAATATTTTACAAAATTTGCTGCGTGGGGATTCTAAACTCCTGCGTGGCGTCGGTCAAATATCTGCGCATTCACGCTGCTTACGATTACATTGCTACCATGGTTCTCACGCTTCGCTTACGTATATCCTGTATACCAAACATCCACTACAGTATCCAGAAACTTCAGCTGAAATAATCTAAAGCTATGTGAACAATTGTTCAGCTCGGCTGGTTATATTGTCAATAAGACCCGCTCATCATTTGAACCAAATACACCTGTCTGTTTGCGTTGTTGGTTAAAAGATGTCATATTAAGAAGAAATTCCAGTGTTATTTCGATTTTCGACAAGTATTTTAATAAATTTTACTTATGACACTATAAATTTTAATTTTTGGCTTTAATCGAAATTAACGATTAATTAATCGTTAATTTTTCAAAAGTTAGCGATTAAATTTAAATTGTTGTTAGTGAATGTTGTGTTGTTAGTGCTGTGTTGTTAGTGAATTTTGTTTGCTCAACTTACTTCCGTTTCCACGTACACAATCTCTTCACGAACCTCCATGACCGGATGTTGCATTCTGAATTTCGAAACTCTTAACGACAAAAAGCGGTCATTCAATGTTACAAAGGTAAGCACTTTTAATTTATAGATCGCCCTATGTGATCTAAGTTGCTATATACAGTGGTCCTCAAATAACTGATACCGGAAACTTGCTTTCATACTCTACAGTTATCAAGATTCATTAAAACTTTTAAACAATAAAATATGGGTTTTATAATCAAGGTCTTATAATTATGTTTTTAAATAGTAATTTAGAATTATGAATGATTTGTTTTTAAATATGTTTTTTTTCTCCATATTTTGATGATTCTAATCATATCTCACAGTCTAAAAGAATAAATATTACACAGCCCCCCCCCCACCACCAGGTAGGATGCAAAATTATTATTCCAGATGATTTAACTGTGTTAAAGATCAAGCAACTGAATCACACAGCTGTGACATGCAAACCAACATGCATAATTCACAACCTAGAAACATTCCGTAGTTCAGGCGCCAAAATTGTTCACGTCATTTTGCATAGCTAACACAAAGCATTCGAGTAATTCATCGGCATATGCCCCTGTCATTCATTTCCGTGACTGAATATTTGTTTCAGTATTGTCGGGTTGTTACATTTGAGAATCGCTGAACTTGGGTCTTAAGGTAAGCTTAGTTGCTGGAGTATGTAAGCATACTTTATTGTCTGATATACACACATAGATACACATAGATATACACATAGATATACATATAGATACACACTCATAGATACACTCATAGATACACAGAAATTTAACATATAGATACAATCATATATACACACATAAATACACACATAGATACACACATAGATGCACATATATAGATATATACATTGATACACACACATGATGTATTATGAGCAAAGTAGTAATCATACATAAAGCAATTAATTCTAATTTAGAAATACAACACAAAGATAACTTAATACAACCCTCAGATAGACATAAGGATAAAAACACCTTTCTTATTCCGTATGCAAGAACAAACACATACAAGTTTTCCTTCTTCCCGTCCGGAATTCGGGCGTGAAATGGGTTGCCTGAAGAATCCAGGAAAACCAACACTTTATCAACATTTAAATCTCTAATAAAAATGCAGGACTAAACACAAACCATAGATAAGCGTAGGACGCAATAATCTTCTGTATAGAAGGAGCGTCTGTAAACAGATAAGATAAGATAAGACATGATGCACACACATAGATACATACATAGATACACACTTATAGATACACACATAGATACACACATAGATACATAGATAGATACATACTCATAGATACACAAATAGATACACATACATACATACATATCTAGATACACATACATACATACATACGTGCATTGATACACACACACATACACATACAGATACATACATATATACACATCTAGGACCTATCAAACAACTGTGTCCATGACAGGACACATCTAGGACCTATCAAACAACTGTTACCATGACAGGACACATCTAGGACCTATCAAACAAAGGTGTGTATGTCTCTTTTATATTTCATCATAATCATTAGTCTTGTGACCGTTGCGGTCGTTTGGGGGAGCGCATGGACACATCAACAGATAACGATCTCCACATATGCCTATTTTGAGCGGCGGCCATTAATTCGTTCAATCTCATCCCTGTCCATTCCTTTATGTTGTCCAGCCAGCTTTTCCGTTGTCGACCTCTTCGCCGGCCCCCTTCTACAGTGCCTTGAAGGATGATTTTTGTCAGGGTATCATGTCGCAGTACATGACCGAGCCATGCCATCTTACGTCTCTTAATTGTTGTTATAATAGTTTTTGACGACCCGCAATAGCGTTTATTCTGCCCCAGACATATTCATTGGTCTTGTGTTCTAAATAGGAGATCTGGAGAATTTTCCTCATGCATTTGTTTTCAAATGCCTGCAGCTTGCTTTCAGTGGTTGCCCTTAGTGTCCAGGTGTCACATCCATAAAGGACAATGTTTTAAAAAAAATATTTTTCACATTTAATGGTGCTTACATGCTCCACTGATCCATCTTAGATTATAAGGGGAAACAAATCAAGCACTGTGACCTTTCCTGCGGTCGGTCCTTAATTAAATGAAATCATAATTATGTCATCGGACTTTGTGCAACGCTAAGACTTTTTAGGAATCGATTGTTTTCTTACACTTTGTAAACAATTTACAATGTGGCGAGAGGCTCAGTGTGTCCATAAATAAACAGTCGGATGTTATAGTAATCGGATGTTATAGTAATCGGATGTTATAGTAATCGGATGTTATAGAAATCGGATGTTATAGTAATCGGATGTTAAAGTAGTCGAAATTAGTGAGTCCACACTAATGTATATGAGGGGAGTATTGAGGTGTGTTGCGATATGTGGAATTATGCTGTGGTTGATTGAGGTGTATTGATATGAACTGAGATGTGTTGAGTTGGTTTGAGATATGTGGACATGTGCCTAGTGTAATGAGACTGCAGACAAAGACCAACACTGGATTTATAGTTTGACTGCAAGGCACATCGCAAACACTCGGCTTAGTAGAATGCAGAAGAAATAAATAGAAGTAAAAAAAAACATTAAAAAAAACGTTTTTATCAGCGGACTAAAAAGAAGAAAATATTTTTTTTCGCAGAATTGTGGAGGAAAAATCTTTTTTCTGGATTGATAAAAATGTCAAACTTATATGCTCAAGTACTATGATGTTATATGACTAAAAACGTGGGGCGGGCGCTTCTCAGGCTTAACTAATTCATTTACTCATTTTCTTACTCGTCATTTGTAAACCCTAATCATTTTAGCCAAACGCATAAAAAGCGCCCGCCCACGTTTTTAGTCATATTACATCATAGTACTTGAACATATAAGTTTGAAATTTTTATCAATCCAGAAAAAGATTTTTCCTTCACAATTCTGCTTTAAAAAAATTATTTTCTTCTTTTTAGTCCGCTTATAAAAACGTGGTTTTTAAAAATCTTTTTTGTTACTTCTATTTATTTTATTCTTTTTAGTCTAAGTGTTTGCTATGGTGAGTTTTGAAGTATTGATTATGTTCAAATATAATACGCATTGCTCGACAAACATTTACAGACTGGAAATGACTGATCTCCCCTTGATGTTAAACATGGTTTTTGTTGTCGGGGTTGGTGTGAACTCGGCACGTGAATGTAATATAAACAAGGGCAGACGGATATTACATAGGCTTATATATATAAAACTAAAAATTTAAATAATTTAATGACGGTACATTCGATCGATCTGAAACTTTAATACAATGCATTGTCATCCAAGATCTATCTGTGATTAAATTTTGATCTCTAGGACCATTAGAAGTGGTTTAATTTTACGTTGGCAGATTTGAAAAATTGTGGACAGACAAACCAACAAACAGGAACGCAAGTGAGTTAATAAAAACATACCCGTAAAAACAAAGTTTTTGACTATAAATCCCTTATATATGAGACATAACTAACAGTATTGATTATTTTCAAACGCGCAAACATTTACAGACTGAATCTGTCTTAACTCAATTTTGCTTCATAACCCTGTTGGGTGGGGGGAGAGGGGAAAAGTATGGTCACCGATCGCTTGACCGAGCTCAGCGTGACACGTAAAATGTAAACAAAAGCACGCCGGTACTTCGATGGGTCGCGTCAACGCGTCATCTAAAACTCTCACGTGGAAAAAATACAATAACAAACAGTGAATTTAAATTACATACGTTATATAAGGAAAAACTAAAAATTCATTAATTTAATTACGGTACCTTCGATCGATCTGAAATTTAATACGATGCATTGTTAGGTGAGACGGGTCAGTGTGCCAAATTTCAGCTTGATCGGATCACGGGAAGTGGGTAATTTTTGACTTTTGTTTTTCCGCCCGCCGAAGACAGAGAGACAGAGAGAGATCACGACAGAGACGGCGGTGAAGTAAATATAAGGGATTTAAAAACGTGTTAATTAGCTGACGCGCCACAAAATATATTTGTATAACCTTAAGTTGTCCAATTATTAGACTGTCTGTTTCAGAATAATTCACTTTTCTTTCTATTCCTTCAATATGAGGCAATAAAGGAAAACAAAACGCCAGCGCCTTTTTTTATTAGAAAAAGCAACAAGCAAACAAAAAATAAAATAAATAAAACAAACCCGTAAAAACAAAGTTTTTGACTATAAATCCCTTATATATGAGACAGAACTTAAAGTATTTACAAATATCTACAGACTGAATCTGTCTTTACTCACCTTTGCTTTTAACCCAAAAAGGGTGGGGTGGGGGTGGGAGAGGGGAAAGGTCTTGTCACCGATTCGCTTGACCGAGCTCAGCGTGACACGTAAAATGTAAACAAAAGCACCCGTCGCTTCGTTGGGTCGCCTCAATGCGTCAGCTCAAACTTTCACGTGGCAAAAAAACAATAACAAATCGTGAATTTGAAGTACATACCTCATATAAGGATTAACTAAAAATGCATTAATTTAATTACGGTACGTTCGATCGATCTGAAATTTTGATACGATGCATTGTTAGGTCAGACGGGTCAGTGTGCCAAATTTCAGCTCGATCGAATCACGGGAAGTGGGTCATTTTTGACTTTTCTTTTTCCTCCCGCCCAGCCCATGAGATGATGAGATGATGAGACGGCCGCGAAGTTAATATAAGGGATTTAAAAAGGAACAATTTGAGTGATGTATTTTAGAGCAGTTTGAATGAATGAAACAATGTTCACTGAAGAGATTAGAGACTGCCAGAGACAGTGACAACTGAATTTATGGTTACAATTTCTTACATTAGGCGTGTTTTCTGAATGTCGTATATTTCCTCAAATTAGAAAGTTTACTGAATTGCGTACATTTCTTGAATGACGTGGGTTCATTGAATGTCGTATGTTGACTTCATTTTTTTGTGGTTTAAATAATGTCGTATATTTACTGTAAACCGCGTGAGTGCTGAATGTCGTATATTTACTGTAAATCATGTGAGTGCTGAATGTCGTTTATTTACTGTAAATCATGTGAGTGCTGAATGTCGTTTATTTACTGTAAATCATGTGAGTGCTGAATGTCGTATATTTACTGTAACCGCGTGAGTGCTGAATGTCGTTTATTTACTGTAAATCATGTGCGTGCTGAATGTCGTTTATTTACAATAAATCGTGTGAGTACTGAATGTCGAATATTTAATAAGTTAGTGAGTTCACAGTTTCGCTATAAATATTGGAATAGCAACACAGTCCTAATTGTATCCAAGACTTTGTTTTGTTTACACAATCGATTTCTAGCGCATGTATAACTAGTGAGACTTGACCTTTCATAACGGAAGATGTTGCCACAAAGAGCGGACGTCACGTGAGGAGGACACTTTTAATAAGATTTATGTTGTTGCTGACACAGTTTTCTGATACCGTTTAGGTCAGTGACACAAAGATGGAACCGAGGCTTTTGTCACAACACATCACTTTGTCTCACGAAACTCACCGAAGCTTGGGGACATGAGTCCTGGCTACGTGTTTAAACTTATTTCACAGCTGTGTTGATTTGAAACCGAAAGCCCAGGCTGGCTCTAAAAGCTTGTTGAAAATAAAAACGAACAAAATATGGCGATACTGCTTTTAAGTTTAGTTTAGAACTTATAGCATGTTTTACTTAACTCTAAAACAAACAGTTTTATGTTTTGATATGGCTATGACACACCACTTTTATGTTTTGATATATCTATGACACACCATTTTTATGTTTTGGTATATCTATGACACTCCACTTTCATGTTTTGTATAGCTATGACACACCACTTTTATGTTTTGGTGTGGCTATGACTAGGGGTCTACCGATATGCCTTTTTGCCGTTATTGCCGATACCGATATTACCGATATTTTTTTTGCCGATATGAGTGCCGATATGAGTATTTGTGAGGACAAAAACCAGCGGTCATATTTGATGACGTCATTCTTAAATTTATCACTCGTAATTATTTATCTTTAATATTAGGGGACTACCGATACGCATTTTTGCCGATATTACCGATATTTTTTTCCGATATGAGTGCCGATAGGGTATTTGTTAGGACAAAAACCAGCGGTCATATTTGATGACATCATTCTTAAATTTATTTTTCCTAATTATTTATCTTTTATATTAGGGGACTACCGATATGCAATTTCGCCGATATTACCGATATTTTTTTCCGATATGAATATTTGTTAGGACAAAAACCAGCGGTCTTATTTGATGACATCATTCTTAAATTCATCACTCCTAATTATTTATATTTTATATTAATTAGGGGTCTACCGATAAGCATTTTTACCGATATTACCGATATTTTTTCCCGATATGAGTGCCGATATGAGTATTTGTTAGGACAAAAATAACAGCGGTCATATTTGATGACGTCATTCTTAAATTTATCACTCGTGATTATTTATATTTTATAATTAAGGGGTCTACCGATATCCAGTTTTGCCGAAATACTGATTTTTTTATTCCCGAAACGAAGTTTCCGATGTGTTTACAAGTTCCAGTTCATGACCTACATAGGACTCATAACAAAACGAACCGACCTTTGTAAAAATCTACAAGCATATTAGGTACTCCTTTTGAAACTTCAACCTTGACTGATAATTATTAATTCTAACCAATAGTTTAATGGCTTTTGCACACAGCCACCTTTTATGAATGAAACAATGAGAACAAAGTACAATAGTAATAGAGTGAAAATGAGGCTGAAGATCGAATGGTTGCCAATGACAACAAGTCTTCACACGGTACATTTTGTTATTCCATACGAAACGAAATGTTTTAGACATCTGCGATTCTGCGTGCATCTTTGCTATTAGAGCAATTACGTGAACATAATGTTTACATGTTATCCATTTATTAGAGCAATTACGGTATACTTGGCATCGGCACTATTTACACTTACACAGTATTTCTGAGTATACGAAAATCGGCCGATACCTAAACAATATCAAAGCACATGGCACACTGTATCGTGGCTGCACATATTAATACTAGGACTCTTTTGACTATTGCAATACCGGTATCGGGGTCGATATATTACTTTGTCGAGATATTGTAAATCTCGATGATAGTTTTTTTGTTTCCGTTTTTATCGGGGGGTCAAAATGTCACTTATTATGAAATATCGGTGACGTCAATATCGGGACCTTTACATGCTACCGATACCGATATTGCCGATATCCAGATATCGTTGCCGATATATCGGCCAGCCGATATATCGGTAGACCCCTAGCTATGACACACCACTTTTATGTTTTGATATATCTATGACACACCACTTTCATGTTTTGTATAGCTATGACACACCACTTTTATGTTTTGGTGTGGCTATGACACACCACTTTTATGTTATGATATATCTATGACACACCACTTTTATGTTTTGATATATCTATGACACACCACTTTTATGTTTTGATGTGGCTATGACACACCACTTTTATGTTTTGATATATCTATGACACACCACTTTATGTTTTGATATATCTATGACACACCACTTTTATGTTTTGATGTGGCTATGACACACCACTTTTATGTTTTGATATATCTATGACACACCACTTTTATGTTTTGGTGTGGCTATGACACACCACTTTTATGTTTTGATATATCTATGACACACCACTTTTATGTTTTGATATATCTATGACACGCCACTTTTATGTTTTGGTTTGGCTATGACACACCACTTTTATGTTTGATATATCTATGACACGCCACTTTTATGTTTTGGTTTGGCTATGACACACCACTTTTATGTTTTGATATATCTATGACACGCCACTTTTATGTTTTGGTTTGGCTATGACACACCACTTTTATGTTTGATATATCTATGACACACCACTTTTATGTTTTGGTATAGATATGACACACCACTTTTATGTTTTGGTATACCTATGACACACCACTTTTATGTTTTGATATATCTATGACACACCACTTTTATGTTTTGGTATACCTATGACACACCATTTTTATGTTTTGGTATAGCTATGACACACCACTTTTATGTTTTGGTATAGCTATGACACACCACTTTTATGTTTTGATATATCTATGACACATCACTTTTATGTTTTGGTATATCTATGACACACCATTTTTATGTTTTGGTATAGCTATGACACACCACTTTTATGTTTTGATATATCTATGACACACCACTTTTATGTTTTGGTATATCTATGACACACCACTTTTATGTTTTGGTATAGATATGAGACACCACTTTTATGTTTTGGTATAGCTATGACACACCACTTTTATGTTTTGGTATACCTATGACACACCACTTTTATGTTTTGGTGTGGCTATGACACCACTTTTATGTTTTGGTGTGGCTATGACACCACTTTTATGTTTTGGTGTGGCTATGACACACCACTTTTATGTTTTGGTATATCTATGATACACCACTTTTATGTTTCTACATATCTATGACACACCACTGTTACAAACTGTCGTAATGATTAACACCCGACCGGAGGTGAATATTAATGACGTATGACTCATCCACACTAAAGCCGTCAAACCAGGTGCATTCAATCGATAACATCCTTGTCCAAGCTCATCCTTAAAAAAGTAATTAAATTGTATTTTTTATGTTTAATCTAGCGGGAAGGTAATTTCTTAAAGAATCTGTTATTATTGATTTTTATTATTGTAGCAGCGCTTATAATGAATATTTTAAAAAAGTAAAGAAACCAGTCTATTAAATTACAGATTTTAGAAATTTCCAAAGTATTTACAATGAACTAATGTTTCTATTTAAGCGAAGCGATCATTGTTTTGTTATTGAGTTAATGATAACAAAGTTATTTCACCACGGATAAACAATTTTAAAAAATGAGTATACACATTTTTTTTCTTATTATTTTTTTATTGATGATTATTAATGTTTTTTTATCTTTCAAATAAGGATTACCATCACCTTTTTCACTGCGCACTTGTGTGTTGGTTTAGAAACATTTAGAGAAAATATTTTTAAAATTTGTTGATAAGTCAAGCACAGAATGAAACAAGCACCACCTCTCTTATTCTAACCGGCTGTTAGATCCAACGTGATTAAAGTGTTTTGTCACCAGGGACACATAACTCTGAACGGGAGGAATATCTTTAAATATATGGTGACGTAAAATTGAGATAGCTTAACACTTTTTACAAGCATGACACTTTATCGCCCTTTGGCCGAAAAGAACATGACGTCATGCGTGGTTGGGAGGTCATCGGGTCAAGATCCAAGTGATCTTATTTTAGTGGGTGCCTAGAACCTTAATTAAACAACAATCAAGCATTTTTTAAAAAGATAAACGTTGTTTATACGCGCCATTATATATATTGATATGTTGTAGTTAGGATATATATGTTTGACATTGGAAACATTAATAACAATACGTGTGTAATTATTTTCATGCCAAGCGCCGTGAGCCCAATGGCTGGCTGGGTGCTGCTATGGAAATTATCAAATTATTATTAACTAGACGCCCCGCGGCATAGCATACGCCGCAGACTGGCTCGTGGAGAGTGCAAAGAAAGTGGAGAAAGAAGGGACACAAACTACAACACGAAGAAATCAAAACAACGCGAGTGAACGTCTGTTAGGAGACTGCCAACTCATTGTTTGTTTCGAGACATTTGCAGGCGAAATTCGGTACACCTCTAACTTCTATGAAGTCAGCTAAAAACGATAATCTGTTTAAAATCGGAGTTACATCATCGATAATCGGTTTTCCAAAAAACAACACCAAAACAAAAACAGGAAAAAAAACACGCAATTAACAACCCTAAATATGACTAACCCTCACTAGCGTCCGCCAATCATAGTTTATGTTTAAGGGATGGTAGTATTCAATGGGAGGCGGGTAACAACTACCTCAGTGTGCATGTCTTCACGTTTACTCGCTATTTTTTATTTACTTGGTGGTGCTTTTTGTGTCTGTACTCTCACCCCCCCCCAACCGTTCTTTGCACTGTCTATGATCAGCAAGTCTGCCGCGTATGTTATTTAATAAAGGGGTAAAAGATAGGGCACAAACAGACATTACAAAAAACAACAAAACAAACAAAAAAAAAGCAATGTATTCGCTTGGGATTGAACTCAGGACCTTCCCAGCATGAGGCGGACGTGATAACCAGTACACTACAAATCTCACGTTTTCTGTGAAGGAACAATGCAAGTGAAACGCAAGGACCATTGTTGGTCATCCCTCCACTACCTTCGCTTTCCAACCGTTAACTGTGATTAGTTGACCCCAGCGAGGGTCATTCGTCATGCTCGGTTGCACATACTTTGAAGCTTGTCTCGCAGGTCCCATGAAGAGAATTATATTAGGGCTGCGGAAATTAACGATTAATTTCTCGATTAATCGTTAATTTTTTTATCGATTAAAATTATTTTAATCGATAAAAATTCGATTAAAATTAAAGAAAATATTTATAATATTGAAAAACATTTTTATTAATAAATAAATTATTATTAATAATTAATAATAATTTATATATTTTTTACGTACAAACTTCTCCCGCGTAATATTATAATTTATTTTATTACTTTATGTGGACCGGCTGACGACAACTAGAAAATGGCTGAAAGCAGCAGCGCAGTTAAATTTAAACATATAACTAGAAAGCTGAGCAAAAATTTTGTTTTTAAGCTAACTGCGGATGGCAAAGTCGAAGATGCTGAAAAAGTTTACTGCGTTCACTGCCATAAACAATTCTCTTTTAAAGGATCAAATACATCGCTGACGTACCACTTTCAGCACAAACATCCGATCAAGTATCAACACATTGTCATAAAATTTAGTTTAAAATATTCTTAATTTTCAATGTCCGTGAGAAATGTTCAATTTAATGACGTCATAAATTTCTATTTTTGGCTTTAATCGAAATTATCGATTAATTAATCAATAATTTTTCAAAAGTTAACTATTAAATTTTAATTAATCGATAACAGCCCTAAATTATATATATAGATAGATATCATTATTGGAGAGGGGCGAGTTTGTCGAGCAATAGCGCACTCTGCTGGCGTATCGAGAAATACAATATCTAATTTATTACACGTTGTCGTATTCTTGAGATCTGATGCGTTCTGTATGGGCCATATCCCTCAGTGCCTGCAAGCAACTCCTTCAGTGCCTGCAAGCAACTCCTTCAGTGCCTGCAAGCAACTCCCTCAGTGCCTGCAAGCAACTCCCTCAGTGCCTGCAAGAACTCCCTCAGTGCCTGCAAGCAAATCCCTCAGTACCCGCAAGCAACTCCCTCAGTACCTGCAAGCAAGTCCCTCAGTGCCTGCAAGCAACTGCATCATTACCTGTAAGCAACTCCCTCCGTGCCTGCAAGCAACTCCCTCAGTGCCTGCAAGCAACTCCCTCAGTACCTGCAAGCAACTCCCTCAGTACCTGCAAGCAACTCCCTCAGTGCCTGCGAGCAACTCCCTCCGTGCCTGCAAGCAACTCCCTCAGTGCCTGCAAGCAACTCCTTCAGTGCCTGCAAGCAACCCCCTCAGTGCCTGCAAGCAACTCCCTCAGTGCCTGCAAGCAACTAGCTCAGTGCCTGCAAGCAACTCCCTCAGTACACGCAAGCAACTCCCTCAGTACACGCAAGCAACTCCCTCAGTACACGCAAGCAACTCCCTCAGTACACGCAAGCAACTCCCTCAGTGCCTGCAAGCAACTCCCTCAGTACCTGCAAGCAACTCCCTCAGTACACGCAAGTAACTCCCTCAGTACACGCAAGCAACTCCCTCAGTGCCTGCAAGCAACTCCCTCAGTACCTGCAAGCAACTCCCATAGTGCCTGCACGGAACTGCGTTAAAGCTACAGTTATATGCTATAGCTTAAACATACGGGTGTCAAAAATCCGATATAACCATACATTCTACGACCCGAAATGTTAATATACTTTCCATTATTACGTAAGAGTGTAGGTGTTTTTTTCTAGTGTTACAATTTTCGATGCAAAGCATTCAAGTTATTTGACTTACTCTTGCACGGGACATGTTGGTAAACGTCTCCAAGAGTCCTATAGTATATCCGAAAGTTCTTGAAAGTATCTACCACTCCCAGAATAATCCACCAGACTTCCACTCTCAGAAATATCCACCAGACTTTCACTCCCACTGTAATCCACAAGAATTCCACTCCCAGAAATATCTACCAAATTTCCACTCCCACAGTTATCCATTTGACGTTCACTCCTAGACACATTCAGCTCCACACGAAAAATCGAAGTGGAACCTTCTTACTTCACGGAACCTAAAGATTTAACACAAACTAACCACAATCATGCAATCATACAATCCTACGATCATAATCATTCTGTTAGCCATCTAAAAGATGTGATGTCATAAGATAGACCAGAAAACTAAGGGCTACGTTTAGTTATACACAGCGATCTTGTCTAATGGCCTCTCAGAGAAAATACAATAACTGTTACGTCAGTCGCGCCGATATACATATTTATAAGTACTGGTAACTAAACAAGGGAGGCAGCACTTTAAAGACAATACAGGACAAACGATTTCTTCGGTTTGATTATCCATAAATTTCATGGGTTGTTTTTAATTGTTACTTCACCGACCCTTCCCATGATGTCAATTCACTGCAGTCCTCCGCATGTTCGTATTAAAACCAAATATCCAGCTCTACCACGAACTAGTTGCAAATAAAGATTTTTAACCAATAGTAGTAATATTGAGGTTTGCCCGCAGCAGACAAGAAACTGCTGCGATAAGCCTTCGATGGGTTGAGGCAATCCGTTTACAAAACATTCCTGAACTGTCTGATCCCGTATATTTAATTTTCACTTCCTGAACTGTCTGATCCCGTATATTTAATTTTCACTTCCTGAACTGTC
Source organism: Ampullaceana balthica (assembly GCA_944989445.1). Lineage (NCBI taxonomy): Eukaryota > Metazoa > Mollusca > Gastropoda > Lymnaeidae > Ampullaceana > Ampullaceana balthica. Next base: position 479,438 of record CALYLW010000064.1, read on the forward strand.
TGATCCCGTTTCCCCGATTGGCACTTCCTGAACTGTCTGATCCCGTTTCCCTGATTGTCACTTCCTGAACTTTCTGATCCCGTTTCCCTGATTGTCACTTCCTGAACTGTCTGATCCCGTTTCCCGATTGTCACTTCCTGAATTGTCTGATCACGTTTCCCTGATTGTCACTTCCTGAACTGTCTGATCCCGTTTCCCTGATTGTCAATTCCTGAATTGTCTGATCCCATATCTTTGATTGTCACTTCCTGAACTGTCTGATCCCGTTTCCCCGATTGTCACTTCCTGAACTGTCTGATCCCGTTTCACCCGATTGTCACTTCCTGAACTTTCTGATCCCGTTTCCCTGATTGTCACTTCCTGAACTGTCTGATGCCGTTTCCCCGATTGTCACTTCCTGAACTTTCTGATCCCGTTTCCCTGATTGTCACTTCCTGAACTGTCTGATCCACTATCTTTGATTGTCTTTCCTGAACTGTCTGATCCCGTTTCCACGATTGTCACTTCCTGAACTCTCTGATACCCTATCTTTGATTGTCACTTCCTGAACTGTCTGATCCCCTTTCTTTGATTGTCACTCCCTGAAATGTCTGATCCCGTTTCCCCGATAGTCACTTCCTGAACTGTCTGATCCAGTTTTCCTGATTGTCACTTCCTGAACTGTCTGATCCCGTTTTTGCTGATTGTCACTTCCTGAACTGTCTGTTCCCGTTTCCCCGATTGTCACTTCCTGAACTGTCTGATCCCGTATCTTTGATTGTCACTTCCTGAACTGTCTGATCCCGTTTCCCTGATTGTCACTTCCTGAACTGTCTGATCCGTTTTCCTGATTCTCACTTTTGGCTTCCGAAAACATTAAATGTTATCTGCCTTTAAGGACCTCTTTAACGTCTCTGCTTGTATAAAACAATCATAGAAACACTGCCCTTATCATATATTTAGTCTCGGTGTATCACCTTATATAAACCAATCATAGCAACACTGCCCTTCTCATGTAATAGTCTCGGTGTATCACCTTATATAAACCAATCATAGCAACACTGCCCTTCTCGTATAATAGTCTCGGTGTATCACTTCAAGTGAGGAGGGGTTTGGGGATCTATAATTCTACGAATGACCAATACAAAAATGTACCTCTACACACACACAAGCACACACACACAAAAGAACACACACACAATAATACACATAAACGCAAACATACTAAGATACTAACACATACTAATTCACACACACACACACTCTCACTTGTCCCAGACTTACAGTTTTTGTCTATCTCCCACCAGTGTTTCTATAGATGGCGGTAATGGAAATCTCGTCTGGTTCCTCTCACGGCGCTTGTCTGTGAATGAGATGTAAACAAATTCATTAGATATGATTTATTCTGAGAGAATTGTCTGTGACTTCTTAGTGCTCTACCTTTATTTGGGGAAAAGCAAATGTTGTTTGATTATTTCTGTTTATATCTTTTAATTTTTCATTGAAAAACTGTTTTTTTTAAAGATATGATTCTATGACGATTTATTCTTGTATGAAGATTGTGTTCTGGTATGAATATTGTGTTCTGGTATGAAGATTGTGTTCTGGTATGAAGATTGTGTTCTGGTATGAAGATTGTGTTCTGGTATGAAGATTGTGTTCTGGTATGAAGATTGTGTTCTGGTATGAAGATTGCGTTCTGGTATGAAGATTGTGTTCTGGTATGAAGATTGTGTTCTGGTATGAAGATTGTGTTCTGGTATGAAGATTGTGTTCTGGTATGAAGATTGTGTTCTGGTATGAAGATTGTGTTGACGTTAACGGTGTTAGATAATTAGATGTAACTAATCTATCAGAAGCAGTGTTTTTATTCTATTTCATGTATTCAAAAATAAAAAATAAAAAATCCTTTATATCATTAATTTCTCCATTTCAATTTCTTAAGTAAACAACACATCTGCAACATAGCTCATGACGTCACACTTGTTCTGTTAAGTTTCGATTAAATATTAAAATCGTTCACTGTGAAATATAAATTATTTTTTTTAATAAAAGTAAAATTATGCTTTTTAAAAAAATGAAATGTCCCACGGGAAATTTTAAAAAAACTCTAGTGAACTACATCAATCTGAATTTTTTTATTCTAAATGTTGTTTACAGTAAACATTTATATCAAATATGACCAAAAAAACCAACTATACTGTAAATTGACTTTTGGTAGCGGCAAACTTTCGACTAAATTTTAAAAAAAACATCACCCAAAAAAAAACACAAAATAAAAAAAAGCAAATGTAGTTTTGATGCCTTAAATAAGCAACCGTGAGAATGTATTATGTAGCAACTAGTGTACACTCGTCAAAAATGACGGAATTTTTCAGCTGAAATCTATTTATTTTTTGAAAAATGCACTTTTTAGGGCGCCTACGGCACCGACATTTTTAAAAAGCCCAACTAACTTGTCCTTGTTTGATAAATACGAAATATTACACTTTCTGAAATGTACACAAAGTATTTTATAATAGTGGTTGCTTTTTTTTTCTTTTCCCTTTTATTTTTTAATTTTATAATTAACCATCCTCAAATAACTCTTTTTACATTGATCCCTTTTCCAAAATTAAAATATGAGCGAAAACAATGACGTCATATAATATTTTTTTACAGCGCATTTTTAATTTGCACACCTTTTGATGCTTTGGTGCAGTAATTTGGTTTTCCCTGCTTTCTAAAATTAGTAGCGTCAGGACAGACTGACTGACTTGCGTGACAATTGCAAATTATATTGTTTAATAATTAGTATGGCACAAATTTTAGCACAAAGAACTAACTGTGTCGGTAAAAAAGAATGAGATGAAATGTCACATTATTTAACGATACACCCACCAAAGTTGGAAATATTCTATGAACAGTGATTACAGCATCAGTCTCATTTCAGGCGAACAAGATAATGACCCCTAGGTATCGTGGCCAGTGATGGACGTTATGTTAATCTAGGTGAAAGGCGGAGAAACGACTGTGTTTCTACAGGCGGAGAAACGACTGTGTTTCTAAAGGCGGAGAAACGACTGTGTTTCTACAGGCGGAGAAACGACTGTGTTTCTAAAGGCGGAGAAACGACTGTGTTTCTACAGGCGGAGAAACGACTGTGTTTCTACAGGCGGAGAAACGACTGTGTTTCTACAGGCGGAGAAACGACTGTGTTTCTACAGGCGGAAAAACGACTGTGTTTCTACAGGCGGAGAAACGACTGTGTTTCTACAGTTCTCAGTCATAGGTTGAATGGTTTGTTTTATTTTTCTTAAGTAAGTTTTCATCTATGTTTTTCTTTACAAAGATAGAAAAGCTAAAGGTCAGGAAATCGCAATAGAAAATGCTAATAAAACAAACCCGTAAAAACAAAGTTTTTGACTATAAATCCCTTATATATGACACATAACTAACAGTATTGATTATTTTCAAACATTTACAGACTGAATCTGTCTTAACTCAACTTTGCATCATAACCCTGGTGGGGGGGAGGGGTGGGTGGGGGGGGGGAGAGGGGAAAATCTGGTCACCGATTCGCTTGACCGAGCTCAGAGTGACACGTAAAATGTAAACAAAAGCGCCCGTCGCTTCGTTGGGTCGCCTCAATGCGTCAGCTCAAAATTTCACGTGGCAAAAAAACAACAAAGCGTGAATTTAAATTACATACCTCATATAAGGATAAACTAAAAATGCATTAATTTAATTACGGTACGTTCGATCGATCTGAAATTTTGATACGATGCATTGTTAGGTCAGACGGGTCCGTGTGCCAAATTTCAGTTCGATCGGATCATGGGAAGTGGATCATTTTTGACTTCTGTTTTTCCGCCCACTGAGCCCAAGACAGAGAGAGAGAGAGAGAGACGCCGGTGAAGTTAATATAAGGGATTTAAAAACAAAGTTTTTGACTATAAATCCCTTATATATGAGACATAACTAACAGTATTGATTATTTTCAAACATTTACAGACTGAATCTGTCTTAACTCAAGTTTGCTTCATAACCCTAGGGGGGGAGGGTTGGGTGGGAGGGGGAGAGGGGAAAAGTCTGGTCACCGATTCGCTTGACCGAGCTCAGAGTGACACGTAAAATGTAAACAAAAGCACCCCGTCGCTTCGTTGGGTCGCCTCAATGCGTCAGCTCAAACTTTCACGTGGCAAAAAAACAATAACAAACCGTGAATTTAAATTACATACCTCATATAAGGATAAACTAAAAATGCATTAATTTAATTACGGTACGATTGATCGATCTGAAATTTTGATACGCTGCATTGTTAGGTCAGACGGGTCAGTCTGCCAAATTTCAGCTTGATCGAATCACGGGAAATGGGTCATTTTCGACTTTTCTTTTTCCGCCCGCCCAGCCCATGAGATGATGAGATGATGAGATGATGAGACGGCCGCGAAAGTTAATATAAGGGATTTAAAAATAAGTTTAAAAACCGGAAGTACCTCAGAACATGAAGCAGTGGCGAAGAAAAAAAGATAGAAGGGGACGGGGCTTGTCCAGGGCAGCACTTTTTTCTCTCTATAAGGCAGTCGGTATTTTTGGGAAAAACACGACCCGCCCTGAGTGGCACTAACCACTCGTATGCAACTAGCGAGCAGTAACTCTTCCTTGCGATTTTAAGCAAATGGTGACGTAGGAAAGGAGTGTACTAGAAACTGGAGATCCACGCCGGGAGGAAATATTTTTATTTATGGTGATGGCGTTTTGCACAATTACTTCTGTTTGCGGTCGTCATGTGATTGCATAGTTACTTCTGTCTGCAGACGTCAAGTGATTGCACAAAGCTTTGCATGGCCCAGGCGGACATAATCCTTGCTAACAATTGGGTGGAATGGATCTGGACGTGAAATCTTGTGGAATAAAGACTGTGAGAAGACGTCTGGTGGATTATAGGGAATTGGGTTTCTGGTGGATTATACTGGGTTCGGACGTCTGTTGAATTATATGGTGATCAAATTTTTGGTGGATTATACTGGGATCAGACGTCTGGTGGATTATATGGTGATTGGATGTCTGGTGGATTATTCTTGGATCAGACGTCTGGTGGATTATATGGTGATCAGATGTCTGGTGGATTATACTTTGATCAGACGTCTGGTGGATTATACGGTAGTCGGATGTTTGGTGGATTAAAAGGTGATCGGGTGTCTGGTGGATCAGACTGTGATCAGATGTCTGGTGGATCAGTCTGTATGTTAATAAAGTTTAGTAAAATTATCGAGGATAGTGTTGATGAGTATGATGACGAATAAACTCCACACTGGCAAGATTTTTTTTTAGCTGAGAGTTGAATCATACAACTACTTACTGTCATACAACTAATTACTATCATGCAACTACTTACTGTCATACAACTACTTAATGTCATACAACTACTTGCTGTCATTCAACTACTTACTGTCATACAACTACTTACTGTCATACAACTACTTACTGTCACACAACTACTTACTGTCATACAGCTACTTACTGTCATACAACTACTTATTGTCATACAACTACTTACCATCAATGAAATAAAAAAAATTCTATCTGATACATTCTGATACGTTCATTGATTAAATGTCGCTCAAAAAGACTTTTCTTCGTGTTTCATTTCAACCACTATCAATAGATAAATGAAGCAACATAAACACCATTATTGACAGCCTTCTCTAACAGACGATATTGTTTCTCTCCATCACAGACACTCATTTCCACAGAGAGCTACCGTTGGAATTGCATGTTTATCTCTAGGAACTCTATCAATTGGTGTATTCAAATTTTCATTAAATAAAGAGAAAGCAACAATAATAAAACAATTATATTTGGAAAAAAATGCTCACTTAATACCTACCGGTATGAATTTTTTACATTAAAGAAATGGATGGAAATCGAAGATTTATTTTTTAATGAAAAATGTCATTCACGGTTCTCTTACAAAACTGTAGCAGCTGCATTACTGATAAAATGGTTACTGTGTCTTTTGATTTACTTTAATTACATTCTTTTAACACTTTCCTTATGAATGGACCAGGGAAATAAAATTTTAGTTTCTGTAAGCTCCCATTTGTAAACACTGAATGAGTGACCAGCGTCTAATTCTTGACAGGGTGTCAGGGTATGAGAATCACTGCGAATGATTGTTGTGAGATTGTTGTGAGATTGTTGTGAGATTGTTGTGGGCCAGTGTTGGAGTCGGGTCAAGGCGTTGTTGACGGGTATGAACTCCTATCACGGGAATAATGTCTGAGTGAGCTTCTGGTCACACGGGATATGTCAGGGACATGACCAGAGGACACGTCAGGGTCGTTGAGACCAGTTGGGGGGTATATAAGAGAGTAGTCGAGACGAGTGCGGGGTGTGGCAGAAAGCTGGGTAGTTCGCACAGTGTTGTGCGGTCAGACCGGTCAGGATAGACCGGGGAGCTGCAGGGTTGCAGTAACACAGAGAGTTGAGTTAACGTCGCCCAGAAGCGGTCGGGTCGGACCGAGGGCATGCTTGAAGCATACAGCAGTTATATATATAAGTATTGATGTCAAGGCAAGACAGCCAGTTGTACAGTGTATATAGTAGAATAAACATTGCATCGTTACACAGACTTGTGTCATCTCTTGTGTATGTTGTGTGTAGCGGAGAGCAAGGTACAATCCACCTAAACATAGAGACGTAACATGGGGGCCCGAATTGTCTCTGGATTGCCTAGCACCGCCAAACGCTACGAGAGATTGGACGGAACCTCATCAGCACAGCGGTATGTGCGCCTGTACTTTTCAGTACAGCGCCGCTGATACAGACTACTGTATCCATCGTAGGGCCTACGCCTTACAACAGAAGCAGCCCAACGACGACCAACCAGCGACGAACACGGGCAACAAGGGCAACGATCAACGTATCAGCGGATTCTCTGATAGACGAGGCCTAGCAAGTCCCGTACGGAACATTACCAGCAAGAACACCAACTACAAGAGATACCTCGAACCAGAACCAGCGAAACAACGACGTCGGAACCAGACGGTGCCAGCTACGAGAGAAGACGATTACAAACTGTACCGGGAGGTCAAGTTGCAGAACCAACCATCTCGCCCCAGCTACAGTGGGACCCTGAGGAGCCGAGACGACCCACAGCACCACAGTTCAAATCGGGACAAGTTCGAGAAGCTATCCAAGGTGGAGAAAAACATTACTAAGTGACAAGGAAACTACAAAAAAGTGTGACTTTGTGAACTTCTTACGAATGGATATTTATTGTGTAATGGGACTTTCATTGTATATGGATATTATGTCTGAAATATAACCCACAGTAAGTACGTACGTAATTAATTATAAAATAGTGTTAAATTGGGGAAGTGTGCTATAGTAAGATTGATCTGTTAAATAATATATATATAATATAATATATATAATTAGATATAGCATACCTGTCATATATAAACGAACAATAAGGAACAATGGAAACGAGAAGAAAAAAAACACAAGATATCGATAAAATAATGGCGGACTTTAGGGAGACGGGGAGAAAGTTACAGTTAGAGGGGCAGGAGTTAAACAAATACGTAATAGACAAGTGGAGACAATGGGAAGAAGACGAACGAGAAAATAAGAGAAGACAGGAAGAAAACGAACGAGAAGATAAGAGAAGACAGGAAGCCGCGGACATTAGGAAGCATGAAAGGGAACAGAGAGAGTATGACGAGGAACAGAGACAGAAAGAAAGGGAGCACGAATTGAAATTGGCAGAAATTAAAAGGAGAGACGAAACTGAACTGGACATGACAGGCCACTCGAGAGAAAACAAAGACCTTCGACAAATAGTAAAAAATTTGCAAAAATTTGACGGGTCCCAAGAACTCGACGAATATGTGGCGACATTTGAACATGTAGTGACTCAGGCGAAAGTGCCAAAAAGTCAATGGCTGATAGAGTTACAAGTAAGGCTAACGGTTGAGTTACAATCATTCTTAATGACGGAAGACGTTAGGACAAAACTGCATGATTATGACACTGTCAAGCAACTCCTTTTGCAACATGCAGGATTTAATGGGGAGAAATACAGGGAAGCGTGGAATAGTCTAGTACCGGAGAGTAATAATTTTAGATTATTTCACTCAAAATTGGTTAGAAGTTTGGACAATTGGGTGGCCAGTACAAAAACAGAGAGAACATTTGAGGGGTTGAGGGATTTATTATGTAAAAACAAGTTATTATTGAACATGAATGAAGAGGCTATTAAATGCATCCTAATGAATAATGCCCCCAAATGTGAGGACGTACTGACACAAATTGACCATATAAAGTCGGCAGGACAAGGACAATTAAGTCGGAAAGTCAATACACAGCCACTGGTAGGAGGTGTGGCGGAACATAGGGGTGAATATGGAGGCAAGTATAGAAGTCGCTCGACGGAGGGCCGAGTAATGGGTGCATGTTTTAACTGTGGTCAGAGGGGTCACATAATGGCCAACTGTCGACAGAAATGGGCCAATAATAGGATGCCTGCGAAGAGAAATCAGTATAAAGACTCAGACCAGAAATTTAGCTATAATGGAAATAAGTATCCATGGTACAGCCAGGATAGATGACTAAGCAAAGGTTGCAAACAGGGCCGTACTATACAGTGGCAGGGGTATAAACCTAGGAAAAGGGGGCAGTTTCGCAATACACAATGGGGGGGAAGTATGAGCGATATTTTTAGAAAGTCCACGGGTAGGTTAAATGTCGAAAAATGCTTGTTGTTAGGGAAGGAAGCTTCTCTTCTTAGAGACACCGGCTGTACAATCGTAGGGTGCAGAAAGAGTTTAATACCAAAAAAATACAGGACTGATCAGACATTTACAGTTAAACTTATCGATGGGACAATAAAAACGTTTGAAACTGCTGTAGTAGACATTAAAACCCCTTATCTCTGCGGTAGATTTTTGTCCGCCCGTTTTTGAAGATCCGGTAACAGATGTGATTTTAGGAAATGTTAGATCAGACGAGGTCACACCATTCCATCACGGTAACGTAGTTACCAGGGCCCAGAATAAACGAAATAAAGGGGGAGGACCACAAATGAAAACGGTGATTAGTACAATCCCAAAAATATTTGAACACATCAATTTAGCTGAGGAGCAGGCAAAGGATGGTGGACTAAATAAACTATGGCAAAAAGCTAAAAGTCAGAGGGTGGAAAGCACCAAACAAGGAATAATAACGTTTGAAATAAACAATAATATACTGTACAGGATATTTATTTCTAAAATAGATAACAGTGTTGAAAAAAAATTGGTGATTCCGAAACCATACCGACGATTAGTCTTAGAAACGGCTCATACAACAGCATTAGCCGGACACATGTCAGTCAGAAGAACCAAATACAGAATTTTTTCTCAGTATTTCTGGCCACGTATGAGCATAGATATCAAAAAATTCATTAAGTCTTGCCCTATTTGCCAAAAAGCACGTCCACCGGGGAGCATAAAACCCATAGAGTTAGGTCAAATGGAAGTGATCGGAACACCCTTTCAAAAGGTTGCTATTGATATCGTAGGGCCATTACAATTAAGTGACAATAGGAATAGATATATCCTTACGTTGGTAGATATGGCTACTCGTTGGCCTGAGGCTATTGCGCTAAAAAATATAACAACACAAGACGTTTATGAGGCCCTATTAACAATATTCTCTAGAATGGGATTCCCGGAAGAGATCTTGTCAGATAACGGGCCCCAGTTCTCCTCCGATATGTACAAACAGGTGTGTGAATTGTTTAACATAAAATCCAGTCACTCTTCTATTTACCACCCACAGTCTAACGGGATGGTGGAAAGATTAAATGGCACCCTAAAAAGCATGTTAAGAAAAGTGGCAGATGAGGAACCCAACAATTGGGATAGATTTTTGCCGGCAATTTTGTTTGCATATCGGGAAGTTCCGAACGAGACAACGGCAATGTCTCCTTATGAACTCCTCTTCGGGCGGAAAGTGAGAGGACCAATGTCAATTTTAAGGAAAATACTAACAAATGAAAATACGACAGAGGAAGGTAAAAACACATATGAATATATAATCGACCTCAAAAACAGAATAAAATCAGGGTTATATAAAACAGAGGCAATCACGAAAGGAAAGGCAAATAAATATAAACAATATTATGATCAAAGGGCTAGAGAGAAAGATATACAAATTGGGGACAAAGTGCTCGTGTTGAAACCTAAAAAAGGAAATAAACTCGCTCTGTATTCAGAAGGTCCATTCACCGTCACGAGGAAATTATCGAAATTTAATGTAGAGATTGCGAAGGGACATAAGCGTATAGTTTATCACCTCAACAGATTAACAAAATTTGTCGAAAATAACATGGATAACACAGATGCGAACTTATCGGCAGCAGAGAAAAATGAAAAGACAATTAGTGGTGCCAGTGCCACAGTGATAGCCGAAGAAGAAGAGGAAGATGTAAATAGTGAAGACATTAAGCAAATTCCGTTAATCAACGTCAAGGTTAATTCAGGCATTGACATCAATAAGGAACTAACGGAGACACAGAAAAGACAAGTTGACGACATGGTGCATGAGTACAAGGAAATTATTTCAGATATCCCAGGGAAAACATCGGCGGGTACGCACAAAATAGAATTATTAGACTCTAAGCCCATTAACGTAAAACCGTACGCAATACCTATTCATATGGTTCAAAGGCTAAAAGAAGAGATTAGTATGATGCTAGAACTAGGTATAATCGAGGAAACACAGTCACCATATTGCTCTCCCTTAGTTTTAATTAAGAAAAAATATGGATCGATTCGGACTTGCGTGGATTATAGGAAATTGAACGCAATTACAAAAAAAGTAGCAGAAGTTATACCTAACCAGGATAAACTTCTAGAGCACATGAATAAAGCCAAATACTTTACGAAACTAGACTTAACAAAGGGATATTGGCAAATACCTCTTGAGGAGGAAAGCAAAGAATACACAGCTTTTCAAGGCCCAGACGGGGCATATCAATATAACTTTATGCCATTCGGATTGGCAACCGCACCGGCAACGTTCAATAAAATTGTTAAGAAATTATTCAAAGGAGTAAAAGAGGTAGTTACTTATTTTGACGATATCTGTGTATACACAGACGACTGGGAGTCGCATATACGAGTTACTCGAGAGGTTTTAGAGATTCTTAAAAAGGCAGGGTTCACCATTAAACCATCTAAGTTAGAAATAGGTAAAGAATCTGTCGAATTTCTGGGACATAGAATTGGAGCAGGCATCTTAAAACCAGACATGAACAATATAAACAAAGTGTTGGAAATAAAACGACCCAAAAATAAGAAACAAGTAAGGGGACTAGTTGGCCTAATAGCGTATTACAATAAATTTATACCTAATTTTTCAACGATAACAGCCCCATTGACGGACCTTACAAAGAAAGGTAAACCAAATAATATATGTTGGACTAAGGAATGCCAACAAGCATTGGATACAATCCAAAACTATTTAACAAATAACCCCATTTTGGTTCTGCCCGACATTAAGGAACCTTTTATAGTTCGTACAGATGCGTCAACGAAGGGATTGGGGGCATGTTTGATGCAGAAAAGAGACAATATGCTCCACCCGGTGAAATATATTAGTCGGAAACTGGTTGACAGGGAAACCAGATACTCAACAATAGAGAGGGAATGCTTGGCAATAATATGGGGAATTCAGAAATTATCCTACTATTTAATGGGGGCAAGATTTACGCTCCAGTGTGACCACCAAGCGTTAAAATATTTGAACACGACTAAATTTGAAAATTCAAGAGTTTCCCGGTGGTCTTTGATGTTACAGGAATACGATTTCAACGTGGAATACATTAAAGGTGAAGATAACATTATTGCAGATTTTTTATCGCGACAATAAGCAGATATAATGTCCCACTGAGACTGGTAGGATCATGACAGATCTGGTAATGTAATCATAATTAATGAGCAGAAATCAAACCATGACCGACAAGGACTCGCAGGACAGGTTTATGACAAACAAGTAGAGTTGCTTGTTCATGGGGACTAAGTTTGGTAGAAATTGAGGTCTGGGTCACCTCGGGCCAGTATTATTATTATATGAACATGATTGTGAGGTTTCATAGCGATTATGTATTTATGTTAATTAGTACTTATGGATGGTTGTAAATAAATATGAGATGGTTGTATGTTCGTGCTGATGTTTTCTATGATAATTTTTGGCTCCGGGTGACCTCAGGACATTTTTCATTATAGGTATTATATATAGATATAATTATGTAATGATGATGATATAGGGTGATAATGATATTGTTCATGATTATGATTATTATGATGAATTATGTTAATTACGACTACTATATGCACATGATTGATGATTGTTTTATAATTGATTGTAATGGGTTAAATACAATCGGGCTGAAATGTTTATGGTTTGGATAGGTGGTTGTCCCTATGGCATTATCTCATGCTGGAGGTAATCCTGGAATGGGTATCTTAGGGAGTTTGTGTGAGGTACCAGTAGAGTCAGTTGTAAATGGAGAACAATCTGGCGTGGGAATGGTCAGTTGTTGGATACTAATTATGTGAGGTGTTATGACCAGTAGTAGGTAGAAGGTTGGTTCTTTGAGAATTAAGATAATGATAACGTACGAGTTGCGGGTTAGTGAAGTCGTATAAGGGTACGACCATGTGGATTTATGCTCTGTGTTGTATATACTAGTGTTTTTTTTTCATGCAATGTTGTGTATAAAATTATATTGAAAGATATTATTTCATTATGTATTATATTATTGTAATTGTAATGTGCAGTGATTCCATGCCCTGACTTTGTTGTATTGTGAGATTCTACCCGTAAGTAGAATCTAACGGAAGAGGGGGGATATGTCAGGGTATGAGAATCACTGCGAATGATTGTTGTGAGATTGTTGTGAGATTGTTGTGAGATTGTTGTGGGCCAGTGTTGGAGTCGGGTCAAGGCGTTGTTGACGGGTATGAACTCCTATCACGGGAATAATGTCTGAGTGAGCTTCTGGTCACACGGGATATGTCAGGGACATGACCAGAGGACACGTCAGGGTCGTTGAGACCAGTTGGGGGGTATATAAGAGAGTAGTCGAGACGAGTGCGGGGTGGCAGAAAGCTGGGTAGTTCGCACAGTGTTGTGCGGTCAGACCGGTCAGGATAGACCGGGGAGCTGCAGGGTTGCAGTAACACAGAGAGTTGAGTTAACGTCGCCCAGAAGCGGTCGGGTCGGACCGAGGGCATGCTTGAAGCATACAGCAGTTATATATATAAGTATTGATGTCAAGGCAAGACAGCCAGTTGTACAGTGTATATAGTAGAATAAACATTGCATCGTTACACAGACTTGTGTCATCTCTTGTGTATGTTGTGTGTAGCGGAGAGCAAGGTACAATCCACCTAAACATAGAGACGTAACACAGGGGAGTTCCCCACAAAAAAGTATTCTGAATAAAATTACTTGTTTTAATGTGAAAGTTTTGAAAGAAGATGTTAAAAACCACCATACTCCACCTCTTTCCCCCGACAACAGAATGGACAAAAATATAAAAAAATACATTATAACAAATCCACATACGGATGAAGTAACTATTGTAATTTGTGGGCAAGTAAGAATTTCTTTCTTTTTTTATAAATCTATCAATAAACACAAAATCGAACAATGATTCATGGAGTTAGTTTCATTTGTCATTTTTAACAGCTAATTGCCACAACCACCGACCAATAACAAACTGTTCACTTTCACAGCTAATAGCCACACACCCGACCAATAACAAACTGTTCACTTTAACAGCTAATAGCCACAACCACCGACCAATAACAAACTGTTCACTTTAACAGCTAATAGCCACAACCACCGACCAATAACAAACTGTTCACTTTCACAGCTAATAGCCACACACCCGACCAATAACAAACTGTTCACTTTAACAGCTAATAGCCACACACCCGACCAATAACAAACTGTTCACTTTAACAGCTAATAGCCACAACCACCGACCAATAACAAACTGTTCACTTTAACAGCTAATAGCCACAACCACCGACCAATAACAAACTGTTCACTTTAACAGCTAATAGCCACAACCACCGACCAATAACAAACTGTTCACTTTAACAGCTAATAGCCACAACCACCGACCAATAACAAACTGTTCACTTTAACAGCTAATAGCCACACACCCGACCAATAACAAACTGTTCACTTTAACAGCTAATAGCCACACACCCGACCAATAACAAACTGTTCACTTTAACAGCTAATAGCCACAACCACCGACCAATAACAAACTGTTCACTTTAACAGCTAATAGCCACAACCACCGACCAATAACAAACTGTTCACTTTAACAGCTAATAGCCACAACCACCGACCAATAACAAACTGTTCACTTTAACAGCTAATAGCCACAACCACCGACCAATAACAAACTGTTCACTTTAACAGCTAATAGCCACAACCACCGACCAATAACAAACTGTTCACTTTAACACATTTAAATGCCCTGGAAAAACCAAAACTTATTTTCATAAAATAAAACATTTTGAAAATTTATACACAGATAATTCCAAACAAAATTTTATACCAAGCAATAGAACCATTTATAAGTATTATGTTTACACCTTGTAAAATCTCTTGTGTTGTTTTACTGTTTTTATTAATATTATGGTACTGTATTTCTGGGAAATTAAAAAAAAATAAATGTTACTTTTAAAAACTTATAATGATGTTTCCAAAGTAAATTTTTATCAACATTAGTCCTGTCAACGGAGTATCCGTTGCTATGGGTACACTTGTAAATGTGGCTGCAATGTCTAAACCAACTGTGGCCAACCTGCAGCTCGTGAGCCTTATGTGGTTCCTCTCTTATCACATTGCGGCTTGCGAACAATTTATCAAATTAAAACTTCGTTTGAAATTTTAGTTGACTGTAGTTTTAGTTTATGAGTATGACGAATGCACATACAGCAGCAATAAAAGTTTGTAGTGCGTTAAATTCCACAACAGTATGTTATTTGAAGCAGGGGCGGATTAAGACTACATGGGGCCCCTGGCTGCAATTCAAAATGGGGCCCTATCCAGCCAGCGTCCCTTTAAATAAAATGATTGCTGACAGCTAATAATATAAGACTATAACTGTAACTTGTAACTAAATAGTCCATTGGTTCCTTTCTTATACTTTTTCTGTACTACGGGATCGAATTCATCAAAAACGAACACGAAGAAATAACTGATTGCTGGTATTGTAAAATTTAGTGTAAAAATATAATTTTTTTAAAAAGGCAAAACAAAAAAATTATTATACCCAACTTGGATTCGAACACGACACCGCTTGCACTACACGCCTGTACGCTGCCAATAGACCACCAGATCTAATTAAAAAGATATAAAAATTATTCACTATCGGGTCCGAATAGCGATCAGATAAATACATACGATTTTATTAATTTATTATATTTTTAGGGATTCATTCAAAAATGTTTCCACCTTTATTATACAATATAATAAATTTGGGGGCCCTTAATCATTGGGGGCCCCTGGCTTTAGCCCGTTAAGCCCCCCTCTTAATCCGCCATAGATTTGAAGTATGCCGTTGTCTACTGTGTGAAATGAGGTGCATGGATGGTGGCTAGGTACATTGTATCTGCGGGACATGACGGCGAAAATTATGCGGCGTTTTGAACGGGTACCCGGGCATTTTTTTTTCCAAACAAAATTGATAGCCCTAATGAGCAGTAGTATTTTTTTCAATTAGAAAGTATATATTTTTCCAAATAAATTTTTACTTGTTAAAGATAAATATATATATTTTATAAATATCACAAATTCTGAAATGAGATATAGTACATAAACTGTATACGGTACATAAACTGTATATAGTACATAAACTGTATATAGTACATAAACTGTATATGGTACATAAACTGTATATGGTACATAAACTGTATATGGTACATAAACTGTATATGGTACATAAACTGTATATGGTACATAAACTGTATATGGTACATAAACTGTATATGGTACATTAACTGTATATGGTACATAAACTGTATATGGTACATAAACTGTATATGGTACATAAACTGTATATGGTACATAAACTGTATATGGTACATAAACTGTATATGGTACATAAACTGTATATGGTACATTAACTGTATATGGTACATATACTGTATATGGTACATTAACTGTATATGGTACATAAACTGTATATGGTACATAAACTGTATATGGTACATAAACTGTATATGGTACATAAACTGTATATGGTACATAAACTGTATATGGTACATTAACTGTATATGGTACATATACTGTATATGGTACATTAACTGTATATGGTACATAAACTGTATATGGTACATAAACTGTATATTGTACATAAACTGTATATGGTACATTAACTGTATATGGTACATATACTGTATATGGTACATAAACTGTGTTTACAACCAAGCAGCATAGTAATGCAACACCCCTTCTTACGAAGCATAAAAATGTGTTCGGGTCACGTGTTACTCTGTTAGGTCACCCAAGTGGGCTAATATTACATCCTGCTGCTTCAATGTTTTATTCTCATGAGTTAAGAATCAGACCTTGGTGACGTAATACCGGTGGAAACACCTAGCGGAAATTCTGTCCATTACTGAATCATACAACTTCTTACTGTCATACAACTACTTACTGTCATACAACTACTTACTGTCATACAACTATTTACTGTCATACAACTACTTACTGTCATACAGCTACTTACTGTCATACAACTACTTACTGTTATACAACTACTTACTGTCATACAACTACTTACTTTCATACAACTACTTACTGTCATACAACTACTTACTGTCATACAACTACCTACTGTCATACAACTACTTACTGTCATACAACTACTTACTGTCACACAACTACTTACTGTCATACTTTTCTTGCTTTAATGTTTGAAAAATTAGTAATTATTTCAGCGAAGTATATTTGACTGGTAAATACATGTTTGATGGAAAGAAGAGCTACAGATGATGTGAAGAGCTAGAGATGATGTGAAGAGCTACAGATGATGTGAAGAGCTACAGATGATGTGAAGAGCTAGAGATGATGTGAAGAGCTAGAGATGATGTGAAGAGCTAGAGATGATGTGAAGAGCTACAGATTATGTGAAGAGCTACAGATGATGTGAAGAGCTAGAGATGATTTGAAGAGCTACAGATGATGTGAAGAGCTAGAGATGATTTGAAGAGCTACAGATGATGTGAAGAGCTAGAGATGATGTGAAGAGCTAGAGATGATTTGAAGAGCTACAGATGATGTGAAGAGCTACAGATGATGTGAAGAGCTACAGATGATGTGAAGAGCTAGAGATGATGTGAAGAGCTAGAGATGATTTGAAGAGCTACAGATGATGTGAAGAGCTACAGATGATGTGAAGAGCTACAGATGATGTGAAGAGCTAGAGATGATGTGAAGAGCTAGAGATGATTTGAAGAGCTACAGATGATGTGAAGAGCTACAGATGATGTGAAGAGCTAGAGATGATGGGAAGAGCTAGAGATGATGGGAAGAGCTAGAGATGATATGAAGAGCTAGAGATGATTTGAAGAGCTACAGATGATGTGAAGAGCTACAGATGATGTGAAGAGCTAGAGATGATGGAAAGAGCTAGAGATGATGGGAAGAGCTAGAGATGATGTGCGTTGTTAAATTGATGTCGATCTCATGTTATTTTTGATAATTTTTAGTTTGCTGAAAAACTCCCTTCAAAAGTGGCTACTGTGGTTGGCATTGTAAGAAATGTTTAAAGAGCTCGTTCGATATTCGGATACGATTCTGGCAATTCCCATTTAACGAGAACATTTAGAAGATCTAAATGAACCATCTCGTCGGGTTTTTGTTTTGCAATAGTTCAATCATTTGGTATTTAAAGCGTTTTATTTCAATTATAAATTGCCCTTTATTTATTTCAGATATTTGCCTGATAATAAAACAGATTTCGATTCTAAATTTGCCATTGCAAAAGATGGAAACGCTTTGCTAGTCAGAAAATTAAAGTTTTCTGCTATATTTTCAGAGAAGCAAATCTGTTTTTTAACTGCATCATTATTGAATCATGATTGGTCTCATCAGCCACACCAAGAGCTGCAAATAATAAAGATAAATCTTTCGTCTTTCGTAGACGGACAGATGCCATACAGGATTGAATCAATGATTGCAAAAAAAAGAAATTTTGAGTGTATTCAAGTTAGGTCCTTCATCTTCAGCAAGCTCTCTTGGCAATCGTTTTCATTTTGCTTTCCTTTTTTGAACTGTCTCGATTTTCATTTTAATACACATTTCTTCAATTTTGGCAATAATGATATAGATTTCGTTAGTTCTTAGATCTTCAAAGTCATTTAAAAGTTCTTTTCTTAAAAACGATGATCGATAAATATCCTGGTCTTGTTTTTTAATGCTAAATTGACTTTGTTTATTTTTTTAAATATCAAATTCCAATTAGTTATAAATGCAATGAAGTTGTAACTACTGATATGACGGTGCAATGATTTAGCAACAGATAATGCGTCACCAAGTAAGCGATTATAATTCATTTCAATTAATACTATAATAATTTGCTCAAGTTGCTCATATACAGCACTTACAGCATTTGCTTTGGAACACCATCTTGTGTCCGCATGCTTCTTTAGGCTGATTTCAGTGACCTAGGATATTTTTCCCATCTACTAGTTGACGATAAGAAAAAATTGTGCGTTTCCTGTATAGTTCCGAAAAATTTCTCAACATCTGCATCAATGCTGGCCGCGTGCACACCTACCAAATTAAGACTATGTGCACAACACGGGATATAACGATCTTTTTCAAGTATGGCTTGAACTCCCTTGTACTTCCATGCAATGTTGGCCCCATTATCGTAACCTTGGTCACGTAAATACTCAAATGATAAACCATTTTGAATTAATGCTGCTTTAATTTCATATTCAATTCCTTCTCCTGTTTTTTCTGTTGTGTTTATGAAACCAACGAACTTCTCCTCTTCAATGGCATGTTATTTATCTGATCATTTCACATACCGAATAATTTCAGTTTATTTGTTTTTGTGAGATAAATTAGGGTCGCTATCAAATATACTGCAATAATATTTTGCCTCTTGAATTTCTTTTATTATTTAACTTTGTTCTTTCGCTGATAACAAATTAATTAATTAATTAATAAGTTAATTAATAAATTCATTCTGGATTGGTGGCGACAAATAGCTAGTGTGATTTTTAATATAATAATGGAGTTTTTAAAACCAACATCAAACTGACTCATAAATGTTATCAGATTCAAAAATATACCTCCATCTTGTTCGTGTCCACGAAAAGGAAATTTTTTTTCAGCACAAAACTATATAGATCTACATTTTATTATTATAGCCAATGCAAGGCGCCATTTCAAAATTTTGTTTTTCAGTGCTGCTTGTGCAAAGTCGTCAATTAGTCCACCGTTTTCAAGCCTTTTATCTAATAATTTCCATTTCATAAAATTGTTTGTGTGTTGCCACGAATTTGCGTGATTTTGAATTTGTGGGTTTAGATGTTTTCAGTCCAAATATTACAATGGATTAAATGACAAATATTTAAATATAATTAATTATTCACTTTTTTGTTTTCGAGGATAAAAGATAAATATTTATTTTAATCCGTCGAGAGGGGTGGCCTCTATGGGGCTCGACGGACGAGTAGGGTCGTGGGGCACGCACCCTACCGCGACTCGGCGACCCGAAACTAACATCTCCCGGCAGGCAATGCCAAAGACCGATATGTTAGGTGTTAGGTGCTGGTCACATATGATTACAGTCGCTGTACGGATCTTAGACAAAGCATTTTAAATGCATTGACGATGATGAAAACCAAAGTACCCGTTGAGGGTCGAGTAAATCCGAAGCGACCGTTTCGTCCCCTTCAATTTATTAGCAACGCTATTGAGCGGTGACGGTTTAGGGCCAGGAGCGCCAGTACGGATTAGCAAAAAGGTACCGCGAAGGACGCATTGGCCGCCAGCTCTCAGGAAACCTTCCAGTGGGGGTTGCACCCTAGGTAGGTCATTGATGATTCCCCGCTTAGCGGCGGTCCTAACCATGGAGACCCGTGTGCTTTGCCGGGATGGCGCCAAAGTGGTAGCGGGTCGTAGCAGGGAAATTCCACACCTCCTTTTGAGGTCAAACTTAGTGGGAGGCATCTTCGACTTTATCCTGGATGCCCAGGGGCCGCTTCAGAAGCGACCGCTCCTGGGGGGGGGGTTCCCAGCTGTTACGTCCCTTTGGGGGAAAGGGTCAGATAGCTGGGAGGATCTTACAGAAAGACCTATGAAGAGCATTAGGATCGGGGCTTCTGATTTTCTTCCACATGTATGATCATTTAAAATATAAAAAAAATAGAGATTTCAAGGCGCCCTTTTGAACTGGCGCAGGTCGTCGCCCTTGGCAACTGCTCCAACGCCAAGCCGTTGTTACGCCACTGCATCCACACACACCCCTTAACCAACGGAATGTGAGCGCCACTGATATAACAGATATAACTTAACCCCCAAGATGAGCTGCCACTGCACAATCATTGAGATAAAACGGCAAAATGTTCATCCATGGATCTCGTAAGTCCATGATATGGAACATTGGATAAAGAGTAAAACTAAATTAGAAGACATTTATTAGTTAGGACGTTCACAATATCATATATTTGTATTTTTTCAGCATTAATAGGTTGTTTATTTTTGGAAGTTTTGCGCATTGATATTTAGATTTTAAAAAAAAATGTTTTGGATGAGTCTTTTGTTTCATGCGTGCATCATGTTTGTCCTAATTTCATGGTATTTGTCGTGGGAGGAGATATGTTGATATTGTTGAATGCATTTCGACGCGGCATGGAAAGTGCCTGGAACACCGATTTTGATTTACAATAAAATGGTTTGGGGACGTGAAAAGTTTTAACGAGATTCGTTAAATAAAACAAACCCGTAAAAACAAAGTTTTTGACTATAAATCCCTTATATATGAGACATAACTAACAGTATTGATTATTTTCAAACATTTACAGACTGAATCTGTCTTAACTCAAGTTTGCTTCATAACCCTAGGGGGGGAGGGGTGGGTGGGAGGGGGAGAGGGGAAAAGTCTGGTCACCGATTCGCTTGACCGAGCTCAGAGTGACACGTAAAATGTAAACAAAAGCGCCCGTCGCTTCGTTGGGTCGACCAATGCGTCAGCTCAAACTTTCACGTGGCAAAAAAACAATAACAAACCGTGAATTTAAATTACATACCTCATATAAGGATAAACTAAAAATGCATTAATTTAATTACGGTACGTTCGATCGATCTAAAAGTTTGACACGATGCATTGTTAGGTTAGACGGGTCCGTGTGCCAAATTTCAGTTCGATCGGATAATGGGAAGTGGGTGATTTTTGACTTCTGTTTTTCCGCCCGCCCAAGACAGAGAGAGAGAGAGAGAGAGAGACGCCGGTGAAGTTAATATAAGGGATTTAAAAAGTACACGTTTTAGTTTTTATTTACCTATTCTAATGTACTTACTTTATTGCTGAGCGCATTTAATGAAGATATTCATTGATTTTTCTATGTAGTTGGGATTGGTGAAGATTTTTTTAACGTATTTAATCGATATTATGCTATTAAAATTGGTTAAAATAACCTTAAGTCGAAGACTAAGCTAGCTTTGCTTTTAAACAAATCAACAAACTCTCGTCAGGAGTAAAAAGCCCTGAAAAAAAATGTCATCAGATTTCCCCAGGTTTGCTCGAGAAAATTTCCGAAGCAATTGAAAGTTTTGACTGTATTAAGAAATAAAGGAAACACAATTGTTTCATCGATTATATAATTATATTATAAAATGCCCCCTACCTTTCCCCCCATACCCACCAGCAATGAGAAAGCGTCTATTTGAACAGTAAATAAAAACAACGGCGGTTTTAACGTCCCTGCTACGAATGAATGATGTCATCGATTTATAGGATGAAGTTGAAGCCGTCAATACAGCGGGTTACAAATATTTTTTGAAGTTTAATTTTAATATATAGACCTATTTAAAAGAAATAAAACAAATGAATTGCAAAACTATTTTTTGAAACAAGCTTCACAAAGGATCTTCAATTGCTCAGATGCTAATCTTGTGCCCTAAGTAATATTAAATGTGCACCAAATCCTAACGGGTTAATTAACTAGTTTAAATAACGAAAGATTTTTCAGATGAAATAAAAATCAAATTCTGCGCATACCTGTAAACGCTCAGTCAGCTGCCAGTAATTGCCGTCTGCTATCACGGTTTGACGTAACTATTCGGTAAGCCACCTGTCTGTTGGCTTATGTTTGAACCTGTGAACTCGCGTCAACCTTTATATCCGGAACTCGCACTCCCACTGTGACGGTTATGAAATCTTCAAGGTCACGTATCGAAATCGGAGTTTAAACTGTTGTTCTATCGGAGTCGTCACAATTTGTCAGATGTTCAATTGGAGTCGTCACAATTTGAAGATTCGGTATCGAAGCTGTCATTAAAACTTGCTCGGGGAACATAATTCTTCATTTCGTCTCTCGCCTAATGCTTGAAATGCACATATTGGAATACATGTATCATTGGCTTTACGTTTGAAGATTTCTACTCAATTAACTGATGCGTTCAACGCTGTATTGGATTACACAACAGTTGGGCAACATACAAATCTTTTCACCAGGTAACTTTCTTGATACAGCATTGTCCATACTTTTTTAAAAATTGTGCACCAAGACCAAAATATAAAAAAAACTTCGAGGACGACAGGTAAAAGTCTACGCCCCGGGGGGCAAGGAGTAAGATGGGCGGTCAGGGAGGCGGAACAAGTGCAACGCCACTTTAGAGTGCTGGAAACTGTCGAAATTAATCTACGTCATCAGTCAGGGGCGGGCAGAGTATGTAAGACAGAGTGATGAGAAGTACATTGTACTAGAACTAAGCATTGCGTACTTTACAATGGGACATGTTTGATGGCGGGCCTCGTGGCCCCAGGGGTGGCTATACTTAAAGTAAAGTAGGAAATGTTTCTTGTTGAACATGGGGCAGTACACTCTCGAATGTATGTACAAGTTTAACTATGAGGTGATGGCTGCCGACTTATGATCATAATTATAATACCACAATAATAATAAAATCAATTCAGGACAGACAATATAAAGTTTGGCGGCTTAGCGAATCGTTGTGTCAACAAGAAAGACAATGTAATGTGCTAAACTAAAGCATTCATCTTGAAGAGAGCGGTTTTATAGAGAAAGTTTTTGATAAAGGGACTTGGTTGTGAAACAGCCTCCCAAGTAGGGCAATTATCTTTATATTCATTTCAATTTGTTTTTTTTAAAAATTGATCTCGTTTTTTTGAGCCAATGATGTTTGACATATAAATATTTATATTATTAAGTATATATTTATTTCCTTTATCATCAACGTTTCTTAGAGTCAACTTGATGAATAATTGATTTTAACTGAATTTCTTTCATTTATATATCAATTTAGCCTCAAAGTTAACGGCCAAGGGCGAACTCAAACTCAATAATCTTTGCACAGGGGAGACGATATTAGCCGATAACGTTGACGCGGAACGAAAGCTTTCGATGTCTCTGCTATTAGTGTGTTAAATACTGATGGCTACCACCATAATGTTAGATGTTTTATTTATAATGCGACGTTGTTACTGCGCTGTAGTGATTTGATTCAAATCCCGGATTCTGATTCTTACCTGTCTGCCTTAAAATTGAGTCACTCGTTGGTCTACTGATTGCGCTAGCAACTAGACAGAGCACAACACACAGCACAAGACAGAGCGCAGGACAGAGCACAAGACAGAGCACAAGACAGAGCACAAGACAGAGCACAAGACAGAGCACAAGACAGAGCGCAAGACAGATCACGCGCAATTAGAAGAACTTATTGAAAATTAAGGATTTTAAAAACATGATTGACTGAAATATATTTTTAAAAATACAGAAAGCTGCAGAAAGACCGGGGAAATAAAGTTAGATCCTTAAATCCGAAGATCTAACACCAAGAGCATTTTGAAGGGATGGCTTAAACAGCCATATATGAAGAACTGAAACAGCCGTATATGACGGAGTGAACCTGCCGTATATGACGGAGTGAAACAGCTGGGTACCTAGCCAATTTGACCTGGATAAGCGATCTTGCTGTCATCTGCCTGGGTAACAACCTTCCAAACGAAGTCCGCCATGTCTTATATCCGTCATCCCTATTTCCTCCATGCCCTACGGGGTGTGTTTATATATATATATATATATATATATATATATAATATATAAAGAAAGAATACTATTTTTAAAAAGCCGTTAAAAAAACAAGTTTTTCACTATAAACCCTTTATATAGGAGACATAACTAAAAGAATCAAAATACATAATTTACGTTGTCTGTATGTTTGGATGTAATTTGTAATTCTGTTAGGTGGCGATGCGATCGATTTTGTTTTATTCTCTTGATGGGTTTTTTTCGGGCTTACCCTTTAAATTCATTTTCGCCTTTATTATAAAAGTTTGAGCTTATATTTTAATACAAGTTAATACAAGGCGTGCATCGGAAGGCGCGCAAAAAGGTATGCAAAAAAAGTATAAATTAAAGACGCGCTGTAAAAAAAAACACTATATGACGTCATTGTTTTAGCTTATATCTTAATTTTTGAAAAGAGAGCGATGTAAAAAGAGGATTTGAGGATTTATAATTATAAAATACTTTGTGTACATTTCAGCAAGTTTAATATTTCGTATTTAGCAAACAAGGATAAGTTACTTATGTTATTGATTTCCGTTGTCTGTATGGATGTAGTGCTGTTAGGTGGCGCTGCGATCGATTTTGTTTTATAATGCTGTTTAAACCAAAAAAGATTCCGTCATTTTATCAAATTTAAATCTCTAATAAAAATGCAGGACTAAACACAAACCATAGATAAGCGTAGGACGCAATAATCTTCTGTATAGAAGGAGCGTCTGTAAACAGATAAGATAAGATAAGATTTTTTGCAGGTTATCTCTAGTGTTCATTAAAATACGCAGCGCAAGACAATCCAAAAATACAAAATTTTAGTTATGTCTCGTAAAACATGTTTAATATAATGCGCACCGATCGGAAATATATTTTTTAAAAGTAACCTAAATATAATATGCACCGAATCGTGCAACAGGAAGGTATTAAAAAGGTCGTTCAATATAATACGCACAACGATATTATAGCAAAATATGTAGCATGTTGCATAGAGGTAAATAAAAGAATTATAAAATTCATTAATGTAATTACGGTACATTCGATTTATCTGAAATTTTGATGTATCATTTGTTTCATCGGCACGAGTCTGCCTGCAAAATTTCAGCTCGCTAGCTTACGAGGAAGTGGGTTAAAATCGATCCAAAGTTTTTTCGGCACCTCCCGCCCCCGGCCTCAAGCAAGCAAGCAGACACCACGAGTTAATAAAAAGGATTTTAAAATACAACTGACTTCTCTAAATAGGAGACACTTTAAAACCTCTTTTAAATTCAGTCCAATCGATGAGTTATTGAACGTTTTACAGAAAATCGAAGTCAGCCAGCCAACCATTGTGTTAAGAAAGAAAGAAATACCAGACCTGGGCCCGGGCATTCTTGAATGACGTCATGTAACATGTTTGTATGGAAGCAATCCAGACTTGTACCTTGCAAGCTGGCAATTATATACTTAAGCCTGACATTAGTAATCGTGTTCCCGGCCTCGGTCAGGGATGGTAAGGGGGGGGGGAGGGTAAAGAGATCAAAAGATCTTTGTTGAACTTAATGGAGTCAATCGTGACCGGCTCGGAGTACTACTTCCCTCTATTACTATCTTGTGCCGCAGACTTGCCCGCTCACCTCGAATATTGTGTGTTTAAAAAATTGATTGCGTTATGATTAGTTATGATTTAGTTATGATTTCTAAACTAAAGACTTCGATTTTGATTCTAAGTTATATATATATCGATTAATCATTTTTAACATTTACTGTTGCGAAAACTGTTTTCATAACAACACGCCGCATCCTTTGAAAACGGAGCCTTAAACATTTTATGACTTCCCAAAATTTCACGAAAAAATTGGATAGAGATTTACAGTACATTGGCTAACGAAAGATAAAATAGAGATTTACAGTACATTGGCTAACGAAAGATAAAATAGAGATTTACAGTACATTGGCTAACGAAAGATAAAGAAATTTAAAAATATTTATAAGGAATTCAAACTTTTAGACCTACAAAATGACAAAACACGTCATTTCCAGGAAGTTCATATTTCAGATAGAGTCAGTATCAGACCACGTCACTTCCAGTATGTTCATATTTCAGATAGAGTCATTAACAAAACACGTCACTTCCAATATGTTCATATTTCAGATCGAGTGAGTAACAAAACACGTCACTTCCAAGATGTTCATATTTCAGATCGAGTCAGTAACGAAATAAAGGCTTTTAAAATTAATGCCAGTTCCATAGCGTTAGGTGATCAATAATTTTACCTCATCGATATGTACATTTCCCAGGTAATCAAGACCGATGATCAGCTCTGATTGAAATGTTTAAATCTCTTCTTTGTCACCGTTTCAGAAGTTCAGTCTCATGTCGTCGTGGTTTGACTTGAAACAGTTTTGTTTAAAAAGTTAGTTTTGATGCGATTGTCTCACTCAGCAAGCACTCTTGCCTTTCGAGTAGGTGAACCACTCAAGGTCATATTGAAAGGAAATTTGTTTTCATTCGGGTCAAGATGCACTTTTGATTACATCTCAGAAAGTGTGTATGAGTGTGAATATGCATGTGTATGTGAGAGTGAATGTGCGTGTGTATGTGAGTGTGAATGTGCGTGGATATTTGAGTGTGAATGTGCGTGGGTATTTGAGTGTGAATGTGCGTATGTATGTGAGCATGAATGTGCGTGTATATGTTTTTGTGTAATTAGCTGGAAATTGGACGTGTGAAAGTTTTTTAGGCGTAGCCAGTTATATGTGCTTATTTATAATTGTGGGTGTTTATATGGTGTAGAGTTAGTATGAAAGTCTTTCAGATATTCGAAAAAGGGCTTATATATGTGGGAATAAATGTATTTGAGATTTAGTGCTATTGGCTTGCATTTCTGGGCTAATGCAAATTAAACTTGCATTTTTTAAATTAAAGCTGGGTGCGAAAATTTATATATTTAAAAAAAAATACTAATCTAATTTAACCCTAAAACGTGTTTCGAATGAGACTTTAATCAATAGTAGGCACCTAGATATTTAGACACGCTGCTCCTAAATAAGATTATCTCAAATAATCTACATATTGTGTTTCTTTTTATATTTTGTTTGTTGTTTTTTGTTGTTGTTACCTTTGAAATCATTTCATAAAATGAATGTTTCAGTTTCATTAAAATAACATAACGATGTTGTATCCATCATTTCTAGCAAGTGTAAGATCACGATAGTTTGTGCAGAGTTATCTTTCCCTGGCGGCCGTCATGTTTGGAAGCAGTATCTTGAGACCAGTATTTGAGTATCATGTTGTGTGTGTGTCATTCAGGCGTGAAATATTTTAGTCGACTGCAGATGTAAGTCAAAGTTTAATAGTGGGATTACTGCTTTGGCTCGCCCTCTGCCGCAGTTGCATAGGTGTAGGCAGGGCCGGCCTTAGGGCAAGGCGAACGAGTCAACCGCCTTGGGCCCCGCGATTTTCGGGGCCCCGCGCTTTGAAGAAACATTTTTTACTACTTTTTTCAATTTTACTACTATTTCGCAATAATTTTTACTTTATTTATTCATTTATTTATTTTATTTATTAACTTTTTTTTTAACAACGTTATCAAGAAAATTTAACAGGATAAAACGATTAGAAAAACAAAGTGTTAATATAAGAAAATATTATCAATTATTATCATCCTAAAACCTATTGCAAAAAGTATTTTTTCCTAAGCATTTAGTAAGCATTGATGGATTCAGGAGAACATTTTATTTTGAAAAAACGCCATTTTTAGGCTTTAACTTGCTATTTAAAGACAATTTCGATTTAAGGACACCCTCACCTCAACCGAAATGTCTTATATATTTAGCACCTAAGAACAAAATGTTTTGTTTCCGTTGCAAACTTTTTGGCAACAGTTTGTCTGCTTTGGGATATGACGAGATTTGTGCCTAGAAAAATGCCAGTGTGTGGCTGTATTATCATGAGAAATCAAAGGTACTTATATTATCTACTTTGAAATGTTTTGAACTGTCATGGAAAACAGGCTTACAGCACGACGCACAATTGACAAGCAAAGTAAAAAAAAAGATAAACATTGAAAAGGCTCGTTGGCATAATGTATTTCAACGTCTCATGGCCATTGTCCAATTTCTTGCGGAGCACAACATGGCTTTTCGACGTTAAGTGGATAAACTACATCAGGCACACAATGAATACTTTTAGGGTCTCGTTGAATCTCTGGCAAAGTTTGATCCGGTTTTTGTAGGAGCATATTCGAAGAATACAAACTAATACAATTCATGCTTACTACTTGTGAAGGCGAAAACAAAACGTGCTCAATTCGTTGACGTGAAATAAGGTAAGTAAAATTATGGTAGGAAGAGTAAAACCAGTAAATACTTTTCAATAATACTTGATTGCACACCAGACCAAAGTGATCAAGAACAAATGTCAATGACAATTCGCTATGTAAGCCCAGGAGGTGGAATATTTTGAAGTAATTAATTAACACTTTATACGTTTTATTAAATTAAAAGGAAGTACTAAACAGCACCTGCTTGATGTCTTACTATTGGAACTGACAAAATTTTGTTTAAATGTTTCTGTTATCCGCGGTCAAACGACAACAGTGCGAACATGAAGGGGAATAAGTCAGGTGTACAAGTTTGTCTTTTACTATAAAATCCTTGGGCATTTTTTACCCCTTGTACCTGTCACAGTTATCAATTGCTGCTATGTGATATGGCAAAAACTTGTCCTACATGATGCAATGACCAAAAAAGGTCGTATCTTGTTACATTATATTTCCAACCAACGTAACATCACCTTATAATTCTAACCAATGCAACCTCACCCTATATTTCCAATCAATATTACACCATTCTATATTTCAAACCAATATAACGTCACCCTATATCCCCATCTAATGTAAACTCAAACATATACATCCAGCCATTCCAACCTAAAATCACCTTGTTTTTTCAGTGATTCCCACGTAACATCAACGTATTTTCTAGACAGAAAAAAATCACTATCTCTCACAAATTCCTTCTGTTTACTCCCTCTATTGCGGCAGAGTGCATCTGTCAACCATTTTGTACTGCATCTGTCACTCACTTCCTAAAGCGTTGACAGCTGACTGCACACGTCACAGTGGAATGAACGCGTTTAGCTGTCAAAGAGTTTCTTAAAACGTCTTCGTGTACTTACAATTTTTCTCATGTAACGGGTTTAAGAAACAGGACTACCGCCTGACAGTTGAACTTGACAGCTGAGGCATAAACATATAAAATCTAATATATAAAGCTTAGTTGGTGTTTGTATCTTTGTATGTTTGTATGTTTCACTTTTCGACTGTAAGTTCCACAATCACGGAGAAACCAAATGACGGACGGGGACCAAATTCTACAGGACGGTTCCCTTTTAACCCTGCAGATGGTTTTTGTATAGTTTTTTAAATTGTCCTTTTGTCTGAAAGCCGTAAATTAAAAAAATAGAAAATGTAAAGACAAAGACAGAAAAATTAAATTTCATTTCCATATAGAACAACTTTATGCGGACTTTCAAATGGAGTTACTTTTGGTGCAGTCATTTTTTCCAATACTTTATTTTGAGCGGTGCGCTTTCAAAAATCTTTTATTGTCTAATTACGGTGCGCACATTTTCGTGTTCTCTTCTTAAACTAGTTTGTGCTGCGGCGCCGTGGCGCCTGCGGCGCCCCCTTTTTAAGGTCGCCTACGGCGCCCACCTTTTTCAAAAGCCCAAATAACTTGTCCTTGTATGATAAATACGTAATATTAAACTTTCTTAAATGTACACAATGTATTTTATAATATATTTTTTCTTAAAATATTTTTTATGTCAAAAGCCCAAGTAACTTATCCTTGTATGATAAATACGAACTATTCCTGAAATGTACACTTTTATTTAGGGCGCCTACGGCGCCCACTTTTTTCAAAAGCCCAACAAACTTGTCCTTGTATGATAGATACTTAATATTAAACTACCTTAAATGTACACAAAGTAATGTAAGATATAGGTTGTAGGGCGCCTACGGCACCCACTTTTTGTTTGGTCAAAAGTCCCAAGTAACTTATCCTTGTATGATAAATACGAAATATTCCTGAAAATTAAACAAAGTATTTATATAATAATTTTTTAAGTGCTAATCACCAAACGATTTTTAAACTAATTTTAGAAAGCAGCGCACCAAACTACTGCAACAAAAATTAACTATTTGAGTCAATCTGCACTGCTTAAAACACAAAATTAAAACAAAATGCAGAGTGATGTCCCTTAGCGTTAGGCTACATAATTGAGCGTAAATATATATATGATTGAGCTGTGTCATATTATTATAACATTTATATTGGGTTTGGCTGTTACATAAGTAATATACACTTATACAATATACACTTATACAATATACATTTATACAATATACACTTATACAATATACACTTATACAATATACACTTATACAATATACACTTATACAATATACACTTATACAATATACACTTATACAATATACACTTATACAATATACACTTATACAATATACACTTAAACAATATACACTTATACAATATACACTTATACAATATACACTTAAACAATATACACTTATACAATATACACTTATACAATATACACTTATACAATATACACTTATACAATATACACTTATACAATATACACTCATACAATATACACTTAAACAATATACACTTATACAATATACACTTATACAATATACACTTAAACAATATACACTTATACAATATACACTTATGCAATATACACTTATACAATATACACTTATACAATATACACTTATACAATATACACTTATACAATATACACTTATACAATATACACTTATACAATTTAAACTTTGGCTACAAGACTTATTAACAGAGGTAGATTTATCTAAATAAAGTAAACCCGAAAACGCTTCATTATTTTGTATTGCGAATTGAATACGTTATATTCATTCCTGTCTGTTTTCTATACTAATGACAGCCTCAGTCTAATTCCTCAGTCAGTTATCACAAAGTTTCAAAATTCCCACATGAATAAAGGGCTTTAATTGTGCTGACTGGTACCTTTCACATTATTTATCAAAATATAGCCCAACTTAAAATAAATTAATATACAGTAATATCACTTTCTCTTATATTAGTTTAATTAGTATAATTTAATTATTGGCTACCGGACTAATGGATAGACCAAGACCAAACTTAGTACATATAAACCTGATAATTTAACGCCTTTTGAAATTCTAAATCGAATTGAACTCCTTCGTGTCCATGGTACCAAAACATTTTTTCCCTTAAATGACATAACTCTGTTTCACATAAGATTTTAACTAATTGATAAATCTGATAAATTACTTGGCAAATAAAAATGTAATAACCAGCAACTAATACTGGGGAAAAGGGTCAGCACACTCCAGCTACAAAGTGCGGGTATATTTCTTGTATCATTTAAAAGTCATTCACGAATGGGTCTGGAAAGTTATTAATGTATACGACATCAATGAAAAATTACACAACCCGTAAAAACAAAGCTTTTGACTAAATCCCTTATATATAGGAGACATTACTAGAAATATTCATTTCCTTTCAATATAACACGCACCGCGCGAGAGACCTTTATGACATCGAGCCGGGTACTTGGACCCGTGGAGGTCAACTATAGCAGACGGCTATGCTACATAGAGATAAACTAAAAATTCATTAATTTAGTTACGGTACATTCGATCGATCTGAAATGTTAATGCAATGCATTTTTAGGTGACACAAGTCCATGTGCAAAATTCAGCTCGATAGGATCATGGGAAGTGGGTTATTTTTTACTTTTTCCCCGCGGGCTAGACCAAGACGGTGAAGATAATATAATGCATTTAACAAGAATAAAAATATAATTTAATTTTTTTAAATTATTACTTATTTCGGCATTTTTAAAGAATTAATTTTATATAACACTCAATTTATTAATTTTATGTAACACTCAATATATTAAGTCTATGTAACACTCAATATATTAATTCTATGTAACACTCAATATATTAATTCTATGTAACACTCAATATATTAATTCTATGTAACACTCGATATATTAATTCTATGTAACACTCAATATATTTATTCTATGTAACACTCGATATATTCATTATATGTAGCACTCAATATATTAATTCTATGTAACTCTCAATATATTAATTCTAGGTAGCACTCAATATATTAATTCTATGTAACACTCAATATATTTATTCTATGTAACACTCAATATATTAATTCTATGTAGCACTCAATATATTAAGTCTATGTAACACTCGATATATTCATTATATGTAGCACTCAAAATATTAATTCTATGTAACACTCAATATATTAATTCTAGGTAGCACTCAATATATTAATTCTATGTAACACTCAATATATTAATTCTAGGTAGCACTCAATATATTAATTCTATGTAACACTCAATATATTAATTCTATGTAACACTCAATATATTAATTCTATGTAACACTCAATATATTAATTCTATGTAACACTCAATATATTAATTCTAGGTAGCACTCAATATATTAATTCTATGTAACACTTAATATATTAATTCTATGTAACACTCAATATATTAATTCTATGTAACACTTAATATATTAATTCTATGTAACACTCAATATATTAATTCTAGGTAGCACTCAATATATTAATTCTATGTAACACTCAATATATTAATTAATTTATTTATTCGAACAGGTATTTAAATGTTTATCTTTATCGTCTTATGCCCGCTAATCAAAAGCATAACATCCCCCCCCCCAGTCATTTCCAATACTTATGGAGTAGGTCAGCACAAGTTTTATAAATATGATACATCTCGACTTCTGGCAAAATTTGGGTCAAATGAATTTTTGTTGGCCTTGGCCTCAAGTGCCGTCTAAAAATCCCCAACATTTTTTTACAGTTGTAAAATTACAGCGCAAGGTCGTTACCTTCAAGCTGTTGAGAAAATGATACTCTCACATTTCAGACTGTCTTGTAGTGAAAGCTACCAGCTATAACCGAAGCGCAGCAAACATCCGACTCTGACCGTACGAATTCCGACTGTAACCGCACGATACTTACATCTGACTGAAAGACTGCGAAAATCCGTCAATGAGCCTATAATTGCCACTATCTCGAGATGTAGATGCTTGCTGTCTATATCTCAGCGGGTCAACCAGCACGGACTCCGTTGGTAGCATAGAGGTATTTACAGTATGACGGTGCATATTTAGACGTCATGCTAGTTTTGTTTCTTTCAATTTGCTTTAAGTACAGGGCTAGAAAGACAAAAACGATACTTGGAGCGGGTACAGAACTTGTACAATGTACAGAAGCCGTGTGTTACTCAAGGCGGAAAAAGTAATGTCCTTACTACGTCTTTAATGTACCTATAAGTATCTCCATAAGAAGGAGCAGAGGGAGAAGGGGCGCTTTGCTAACGAGCACCCTGACCTTAAAAATATTAAACCTTTTTGAGGTTTTTATAGCTTATTATATCAAAATTTTAATTGAAAAGGAATTGAATTTTGGTGTTTTTTTTGTTTTTGAAAATATCGCTTTTAAACATCAAATATTCCAGAAATCGATACTTCGATGGGTAGCCGAATATCTGCAGTGCTTAATAAGAATAAAAAATTGTTTTCCGAAAGACAAGATATTTTTTATTTTGAAATATGAACCGCCAAAGGAGTTGTAATCTAATCAAGGTTCTCGTTTGTTACATTTTTGTAACAGAAAATACCAATGACCTTAACCTTGCGTCTGTAAAAAAAATAAAAATAAAACAACCGACAGAAAGATAATCCTTGTAAAGGTCAAAGTTCACAAACCAATTAGATAAACACAAGGCCACGTTTTATGCATTCATCTGATATGGGTTCTAATACATCAAGTTAAGACAATTGTAATAATTTTTATAATAACAAAAATGAAATTAAATCCTAAATTGTTGATGTCCCAAAAAGAAAAAAAAATCTAAAAAGTAGGCCACCTATAGCATTGACACCTCCTTTTCCATAAAAGGATATGAATATAACATTTGAGTGCCACAATAACATCTATATATATATATATATGTGTATTTATAGTTATATTTGAAGAAGGTTAATATATTGACAAAGATTTAAATTTCTATAACCTTCTCAATGATCCCCCGTATGGTAAAGGCGGCTCTTCTAAGAATGACGAAATAAATCCATTTATCGCCCATGTTTTCAGACTATTTCCTGATATTCACATTCCGAGCCTCTTCTTATGCTAAAACAGGCAAAATGACCTACGGAAGCACTTCCTCCCCTACAAGTGCATCTTACCCTATTTAAACATGAGAAAGATAGAGTGGTTAGAACCATGAGTTTGAGAGCCTCTGATCATTCTATTCACCTGTACCCATGCAGACCTGCTGCAGCCGCCTCCATTTCACCAAGTATCCGGCTCAAACTAGTTTGAACTGAACATATTTTCAACACACAACTGAACGTACTGCTCCGATGGCAATGATAAATAGATAAAAGCACAGATGTAAGATTTCTAGTTAATCCAATCATTTCACTAACTTTCAGTTATTAATGGTCGAAATCACAAAACAACGAAATGGCTGCACATCTTAAAACATATGGGACACGTTTTGTTTGGTATTTAATTGGTACAGTTTTCGACATACAGGTTCATTTAAGAATGTGAATTTGAAAGAATGTGATGTTTAGAGGTGTATTTGAGATTAACTGTCGTTTGAAATAGGTTTTTTGAGATTAAATGTAATTGGAAAGGCGTGTGTTTGAAATTATATGTCGTTTGAAGTAGGTCTGTTTGAGATTAAATTTCGTTTTAAGTATATTAGAAGTAATTTAGGAGAGCGTTTTTATTTTTTATTTCATAATGAGATTAGTCGATGGCGATTGATTATTATTATTACTTTTTGTTTTGATATAAACATTTAAATTAATGACCAACTACCTTTCTTTGAACAAACACTGAAACGTGGGCTTAGTCTTACTATAAACGACCCGAAATGTTTTGATATCAGATAATTGATCGAAGATGTAAAGAGTCCATTTTGAATCTCTCTGACGTCAGAGCCCAACCTTTGCCGTAAGCTTTGATCACGATCTCATTTGTTCGGGTATAATTTAAAGATGTGCTGTTGTTAATGTTCAATTGTTGTTAATGTTCAATTGTTGCTACTGTTCAATTGTTGCTACTGTTCAATTGTTGCTGGTGCCTCTTTGTTGTTGATGTTTATTTGTTGTTGCTACTTATGTACATTAGTTTTTGTCACCATTCTCCCCCCTCCACTCTGACCTACTTCATGCTACAACGACACCTGTCTATCCTGCCCCTTCCACCACTTAAGCCGCTCTTGCAGTCAGATTAACGTCACCCGGTATTTCCCACCATCACCATCTGATGGTAGGCTGTCGGTACTGTTATATGATCGTGTATAATCCTCGCCATTAAACCAGATTAACAGTGCATTACCCCCACACCATCTACCTGCTGAGTTGACTTTACGGTAAACCTTTACAAAATACGGGGAAACAAAAACCAAACCAAACAAATTAAATCCCGTTTACCTCCCCTCCACAACCTCTACCAAAAGAAACTGATAATTCTGAAGTTTTCTAGTACAGTATGTCACAGGTACCCGAGAGGTCTAAGGATTTCCCTATTCTATCTCTACTCCCTACAACCCCCCCCTCACCCCCACAATTTCTTGTTTCTCCTCTGATCCTCATCTTTCCTGTCACACGTCTTCCTCATCTCTCCTGTCACAAGTCTGCCCCCAATGCCCTACTCTTTCCTCACCTCACCTCTCTGCCCCCAATGCCCTACTCTTTTCTCAACTCACCTCTCTGCCCCCAATGCCCTACTCTTTTCTCAGCTCAACTGTCTGCCCATGTCAATATTGAGTCTTACTTGACCGCTGACTTTATGATCATACAAGCCACCTCTCTCCATCCCGCTACTAAGTACGGGCTTAACTCCTCCACTTTATCTCACAATATGAACACCACTTCCAAATTTTAACACCATGCATAATAGGATTATGATTAAAGAAACCAATTTCCCTTAATTAACTTCACCATTAATATCAAGTGTGCACATAAAACGCAATCAATGACTGATCGATTTTTCTCGAAACAACGAATTTTAGTCAAATTATATCAGCCGAGGACCCGCATTTGGCGTTATGGACTCTCAGGTAGTAACAGGTTGGTAATGTTAGAACCTTTAAGAAATGCTGGGAGCATCTTAAAACTGGTAAGTAAACAAAGAAGCAAACACAACTATTTTACAATTTATATTTAAAAGTGTGCAGTTCTTAAAAAGGAGAAGAAAAAAAAACTGATCTTCTTTACAAACATCGATATTTCAACATTTTGAACAAAATTCCACGTGGCTTTGTCCAATGTCAGTGTTCTAGCGTTGAGTCGTGTATGTTACTATTTTTGAACCTACCACGAGGTGGCCATCCATAAACTTTCAACAACCTGTCCAAGACGGGACTGCCCATAACCTGTCCCAGACGTGACAGTCCATAACCTGTCCCAGACGTGACAGTCCATAACCTGTCCCAGACGTGACAGTCCATAACCTGTCCCAGACGTGACAGTCCATAACCTGTCCCAGACAAGACAGTCCATAACCTTTCCCAGACGTGACAGTCCATAACCTGTCCCAGACGTGACAGTCCATAACCTGTCCCAGACGTGACAGTCCATAACCTGTCCCAGACAAGACAGTCCATAACCTTTCCCAGACGTGACAGTCCATAACCTGTCCCAGACGTGACAGTCCATAACCTGTCCCAGACGTGACTGTCCATGAAATTAAGAGGTGGAGTGTCC
Source organism: Ampullaceana balthica (assembly GCA_944989445.1). Taxonomy (NCBI): domain Eukaryota; kingdom Metazoa; phylum Mollusca; class Gastropoda; family Lymnaeidae; genus Ampullaceana; species Ampullaceana balthica. Next base: position 516,597 of record CALYLW010000064.1, read on the forward strand.
ATGAACTGTGGTGACTCCTATAATTAAACACAAATCAATGCTTCTCTTGGTGGTGGTCATGACAAGAAACGCTTTTATTTTTAGGTTGCGTCGCGACAGCAAAAAGACAAAATATGAAGTGAGAAACAAAACAATTTTTTACCTACTTTCATTTTTGGGATGCTACCTGTAACATTATTGCAAAACAACTTGTTTAAACCACCAAGCCTAACTCATTTCTTTTATTAATCATCCGCGATCTATTCTTAAACTCTTTTTTATTTAACATAAGATAGCCTCTTAGATACACGTTTTATAAAAATCACTACGATAATTTAGTGTACATTCATACTCATGACGTCATTGATAGACCCCTCCCCCCCCACTTTCCACCCCTAAGGGCTTGAAATAATAAAAGGTACTGTATGGATGCACATTTATACTTAGATTGAGTCTATGTCAGTTAGAAAGTCAGGGCCACATAAACGATAGATTGAGTCTATGTCAGTTAGAAAGTCAGGGCCACATAAACGATAGATTGAGTCTATGTCAGTTAGAAAGTCAGTGTCACATAAACGATAGATTGAGTCTATGTCAGTTAGAACGTCAGGGCCACATAAACGATAGATTGAGTCTATGTCAGTTAGAAAGTCAAGGCCACATAAACGATAGATTGAGTCTATGTCAGTTAGAATATCAGGGCCACATAAACGATAGATTGAGTCTATGTCAGTTAGAAAGTCAGGGCCACATAAATGATAGATTGAGGTTATGTCAGTTAGAAATTCAGGGCCACATAAAGGCTTGTCCGAATTCATTGTCAGGAAATGATCAGTCTATTACATACAGAATGCATTAAGAACAACGATATCTTCCAGTAAATCAAGAGCGCGTCTCTTATTGGTGAACTTAAAGGGAATAAAGCAATCCGGGGATTTTTTTAAGATAACTCCAGCATTGACTCTTTAATATTTTTATGCGATGATGGCCTCCCTTACTTTGTTGACTTGTGTCGGTGGAAATAATTTTGCACCAAATGGTGGAAGGTGCTCGGGGATCGGAATCAATGGGCCATAAGGTTTGGAAAGGTCCCTAGATGTTGGAATGGGCCCTAGATTTTGGAATGGGCCCTAGATGTTGGAATGGGCCCTAGATGTTGGAATGGGCCCTAGATGTTGGAATGGGCCCTAGATGTTGGAATGGGCCATAGATGTTGGAATGGGCCATAGATGTTGGAATGGGCCCTAGATGTTGGAATGGGCCCTAGAGATGGGATTAGGCCATATGGTTGGAATGGGCCCTAATGTTGTATAGTGTGGTATGTAAAGGCCCCCAAAGTAATTAATAATGAAATCATCTTGTTCAATGTTTATTTCTTATAATGGATGATATCGGAGCGTTGAATTAAGAGAGGAGGGGGGTAAGTCATACAGAATGACTGACTGACTGAAAGATTGATGGATTTATTTAAGGATGGAAGGAGCACAAAACGGATAGCTAAAAGATGGATGGATAGGTTGACCGCTGTATAGATGGATATTTGGATCGATTAATAAATGATTGAATGGAAATATAACATTGCAAAGATAATTCTGATAATACATTCAGGAATTATCCCAATGTTTCCTTTTGTCATTTGGGAGGTCAAGGTCAAACAACCCACGCAATCGTTCAAGGTCAAACAACCCACGCAATCGTTCAAGGTCAAACAACCCACGCAATCGTTCAAGGTCAAACAACCCACGCAATCGTTCAAGGTCAAACAACCCACGCAATCGTTCAAGGTCAAACAACCCACGCAATCGTTCAAGGTCAAACAACCCACGCAATCGTTCAAGGTCAAACAACCCACGCAATCCGCCTACTCACGTAAGTCTACATCAAATCGTTCGCGTGGAGGCATGCCAAAATATCACAGGTTTATCATGTGAATGCCAAAATATCACAGGTTTATCATGTGAATGCCAAAATATCACAGGTTTATCATGTGAATGCCAAAATATCACAGGTTTATCATGTGAATGCCAAAATATCACAGGTTTATCATGTGAATGCCAAAATATCACAGGTTTATCATGTGAATGCCAAAATATCACAGGTTTATCATGTGAATGCCAAAATATCACTGGTTTATCATGTGAATGCCAAAATATCACAGGTTTATCATGTGAATGCCAAAATATCACTGGTTTATCATGTGAATGCCAAAATATCACAGGTTTATCATGTGAATGCCAAAATATCACTGGTTTATCATGTGAATGCCAAAATATCACAGGTTTATCATGTGAATGCCAAAATATCACTGGTTTATCATGTGAATGCCAAAATATCACAGGTTTATCATGTGAATGCCAAAATATCACTGGTTTATCATGTGAATGCCAAAATATCACAGGTTTATCATGTGAATGCCAAAATATCACAGGTTTATCATGTGAATGCCAAAATATCACTGGTTTATCATGTGAATGCCAAAATATCACTGGTTTATCATGTGAATGCCAAAATATCACAGGTTTATCATGTGAATGCCAAAATATCACAGGTTTATCATGTGAATGCCAAAATATCACAGGTTTATCATGTGAATGCCAAAATATCACTGGTTTATCATGTGAATGCCAAAATATCACAGGTTTATCATGTGAATGCCAAAATATCACAGGTTTATCATGTGAATGCCAAAATATCACTGGTTTATCATGTGAATGCCAAAATATCACAGGTTTATCATGTGAATGCCAAAATATCACAGGTTTATCATGTGAATGCCAAAATATCACTGGTTTATCATGTGAATGCCAAAATATCACTGGTTTATCATGTGAATGCCAAAATATCACTGGTTTATCATGTGAATGCCAAAATATCACTGGTTTATCATGTGAATGCCAAAATATCACAGGTTTATCATGTGAATGCCAAAATATCACTGGTTTATCATGTGAATGCCAAAATATCACAGGTTTATCATGTGAATGCCAAAATATCACTGGTTTATCATGTGAATGCCAAAATATCACAGGTTTATCATGTGAATGCCAAAATATCACTGGTTTATCATGTGAATGCCAAAATATCACAGGTTTATCATGTGAATGCCAAAATATCACAGGTTTATCATGTGAATGCCAAAATATCACAGGTTTATCATGTGAATGCCAAAATATCACTGGTTTATCATGTGAATGCCAAAATATCACAGGTTTATCATGTGAATGCCAAAATATCACAGGTTTATCATGTGAATGCCAAAATATCACTGGTTTATCATGTGAATGCCAAAATATCACAGGTTTATCATGTGAATGCCAAAATATCACAGGTTTATCATGTGAATGCCAAAATATCACTGGTTTATCATGTGAATGCCAAAATATCACTGGTTTATCATGTGAATGCCAAAATATCACTGGTTTATCATGTGAATTCCAAAATATCACTGGTTTATCATGTGAATGCCAAAATATCACAGGTTTATCATGTGAATGCCAAAATATCACTGGTTTATCATGTGAATGCCAAAATATCACTGGTTTATCATGTGAATGCCAAAATATCACTGGTTTATCATGTGAATGCCAAAATATCACAGGTTTATCATGTGAATGCCAAAATATCACTGGTTTATCATGTGAATGCCAAAATATCACAGGTTTATCATGTGAATGCCAAAATGTCACAGGTTTATCATGTGAATGCCAAAATATCACTGGTTTATCATGTGAATGCCAAAATATCACTGGTTTATCATGTGAATGCCAAAATATCACAGGTTTATCATGTGAATGCCAAAATATCACAGGTTTATCATGTGAATGCCAAAATATCACAGGTTTATCATGTGAATGCCAAAATATCACTGGTTTATCACGTGAATGCCAAAATATCACAGGTTTATCATGTGAATGCCAAAATATCACAGGTTTATCATGTGAATGCCAAAATATCACTGGTTTATCATGTGAATGCCAAAATATCACAGGTTTATCATGTGAATGCCAAAATATCACAGGTTTATCATGTGAATGCCAAAATATCACTGGTTTATCATGTGAATGCCAAAATATCACAGGTTTATCACGTGAATGCCAAAATATCACAGGTTTATCATGTGAATGCCAAAATATCACAGGTTTATCATGTGAATGCCAAAATATCACAGGTTTATCATGTGAATGCCAAAATATCACTGGTTTATCATGTGAATGCCAAAATATCACAGGTTTATCATGTGAATGCCAAAATATCACTGGTTTATCATGTGAATGCCAAAATATCACTGGTTTATCATGTGAATGCCAAAATATCACTGGTTTATCATGTGAATGCCAAAATATCACTGGTTTATCATGTGAATGCCAAAATATCACAGGTTTATCATGTGAATGCCAAAATATCACAGGTTTATCATGTGAATGCCAAAATATCACAGGTTTATCATGTGAATGCCAAAATATCACTGGTTTATCATGTGAATGCCAAAATATCACTGGTTTATCATGTGAATGCCAAAATATCACAGGTTTATCATGTGAATGCCAAAATATCACAGGTTTATCATGTGAATGCCAAAATATCACTGGTTTATCATGTGAATGCCAAAATATCACTGGTTTATCATGTGAATGCCAAAATATCACTGGTTTATCATGTGAATGTCAAAATATCACTGGTTTATCATGTGAATGCCAAAATATCACTGGTTTATCATGTGAATGCCAAAATATCACTGGTTTATCATGTGAATGCCAAAATATCACAGGTTTATCATGTGAATGCCAAAATATCACAGGTTTATCATGTGAATGCCAAAATATCACTGGTTTATCATGTGAATGCCAAAATATCACTGGTTTATCATGTGAATGCCAAAATATCACTGGTTTATCATGTGAATGCCAAAATATCACAGGTTTATCATGTGAATGCCAAAATATCACTGGTTTATCATGTGAATGCCAAAATATCACTGGTTTATCATGTGAATGCCAAAATATCACTGGTTTATCATGTGAATGCCAAAATATCACAGGTTTATCATGTGAATGCCAAAATATCACTGGTTTATCATGTGAATGCCAAAATATCACTGGTTTATCATGTGAATGCCAAAATATCACAGGTTTATCATGTGAATGCCAAAATATCACTGGTTTATCATGTGAATGCCAAAATATCACTGGTTTATCATGTGAATGCCAAAATATCACTGGTTTATCATGTGAATGCCAAAATATCACAGGTTTATCATGTGAATGCCAAAATATCACTGGTTTATCATGTGAATGCCAAAATATCACAGGTTTATCATGTGAATGCCAAAATATCACTGGTTTATCATGTGAATGCCAAAATATCACTGGTTTATCATGTGAATGCCAAAATATCACCGGTTTATCATGTGAATGCCAAAATATCACAGGTTTATCATGTGAATGCCAAAATATCACAGGTTTATCATGTGAATGCCAAAATATCACTGGTTTATCATGTGAATGCCAAAATATCACTGGTTTATCATGTGAATGCCAAAATATCACAGGTTTATCATGTGAATGCCAAAATATCACAGGTTTATCATGTGAATGCCAAAATATCACAGGTTTATCATGTGAATGCCAAAATATCACTGGTTTATCATGTGAATGCCAAAATATCACAGGTTTATCATGTGAATGCAAAAATATCACTTGTTTAACATTAAAAAAAGTTTGTTGACGTCCGATACACCCTCCCTTCACACAACAGTGGATGTGCAGCAAAGCGGAACGAGAAATTCATATCCGCCGTGCCATACGGTATCAATAGCATTCTTTAATTCAGGGTGACATTGTCAACGTTTTCCATTCAGCGCAATTGCTGTCCGTCCTACCTGAAAGTAATTACCGAAAAATCCTACAGTTTGCACGTATGTAACCTAATGACGACATAGCCAGGGGATATTGAACCACTCAACACCTGTGTTAGCCCACATTTAGCTTAATGAAATCCATGACAGTTTAAATGACGTTTCCAGTTCTCTAGAAAAGATGGAACACCGAGTCGAGAAACAAGACAAACTGAATCAAAAAGCTTTACACACGTGACTGAATTTCACGGACCAATAAGATTTGGACATCTTAATTTTACATTTTCATCGATTCTTTGAAAATGTTTTCATAACATTCCAAAAATATATTTATTTTTCAGTACCATGTTAGTTTTTATTAGTTAGGTTGTTTTTTTTACAAAATATTTTGTTATTTAAAAAAAAATATTTTATGTACCTAGTTTTCAATACAATTGTGTTTTCAAATGTCAATATTTGACAAAAATGCTTTCTGAATTTCAAAATATTTAAAGTACGAAGCACTTTGGCTCTAAGGCAAAAAACGAAAACAAAACATTTTTAAGTTGAATCTTGTTTGAAATGAAAGCCGAAACCACAGTGCAGTAATGCATGTCTTTCTCCACGCTCGGCTGGAGCCGAGAATTACATAAGTAGACATGAAATTCAAGTTCAAGTTTAGAATCCAAATAAATAAAGGATACGCCAACCACCCACTCCCCACAGCACATGTGTTTAAAACCCAACCTGCCTCAGAAATCTGCCAGAGAATGTTGGAGAGATTTAAGAAAAGACTCACATGAGGTAATCTAGTATCAGTGATAGGTACGGGTCCAAGAGGTGGATCACCAAGATAAGGGAACATGACTTAACGTGAAGTTACTTAAAGTCTCTTGTTGAATAATTGACACATAGACCAGACAAAGTCTGATTATAAGTAACTAACACAAGGAACAGACATTTATAAATGATAAACAGACGTACACGAGCTCAGACAGACTAGTGTCAAAAGGAAATACAGTTAAAAATATGAAAGTAAAGAAAAACATCAAGAAATAGAAAAAAGAACTTTGTAAACACAATTACTAAAGTAGCAGAAGATGTCGCTCACCAGGGGAACAAATGCGGGAAATTTTCGCTACCATAAAGATGATGTCTGGGAAATTTAATAAGCCAGAGAGACTGGTGAAGGAGCAACAGAAAGGCAGGCGGAAGGAGCATTGTAAAGAGCTTTTAAACATGCCTGCACCAAGGAGCCCACCTGATATCCATCCATCGGACAATTACGTGTTAGTTGGCTACACTATTCGAAGTGGAAAGGCGGAATGATCTGATAACATTCCAGCAGAGGAACTAAAGGTGGACTTGGACAAGAGATTCTCTAGCAGTGGTTGCGAAGGATTTGCCATACGCTACAAAATTGTGCGTCTAATACAATAAGGCAAGCCCAAAACTTGAACCCTGTGGGGAAAGTGGAAAAATTGGAATCCAAAACCACTCGGCGTGGAAAGTTTGAGGCTAACATCAAGATGATAGAGAGGCTTACCCACGATGCGGATATCTGGAGGAATCTCGTTGATGGCCTATGATCTAATGAGAGGGCTCAACAACAATCAATCGGATTTCTATCTGTGGCCGTCTGTCCCCAAAACATACATAGGGCGTGCCCGCGACTGCACCCTTCCCACCCTTCCTCACGCACCCAACAGAGTGACGGTACCTGGGGTGTTGGATTATAGATGACTGACAAGGACCGGGGATGAAGACTTCAGCTCGAAAATTTATGCGCCGACCCCCTCACCCCTCAAAGCCCAGTACAATGTTGTGTATTTGGGTGCCGCTTCCGGTGGAGGTGAAAATTATCGGTCCTCTAAACAATGACCGGAAATGAACGTGACCTATTAGAGTATTAGGACAATACTGCTAGACCGGAACACACTGCTCCCGGTTCACCGACTATATAAGAGAGAACATTGAGAGAAGATTGAGAGAGAACATGTAGGTGCGACATGTACGAAAGACAGTGCTTTAGAGATAGTCGTCAGTAAGGCATAGATTGTAGTATAACTGTACACTCTGTTTCCTGTGTTAGTTCAAGTAACTGTGTACTCAACAAAAGAGATTATTCCAATAAACATTTATTAAAACTAAAGCCCTCATGACCTGTATTTAGTTAGTTGTATCATTAGCTGTTCAGTTAGTGTGTGTGCATGGCATATAATACACAATAATACAACCATCATAGCGTCCACTTGGCTACACATGTATCTGCATTGATATAGTAGGCAGCATAGTTCAAGGCATCTGCATGTTTATATCATTTATCAGATGTTTAGGCATGTACACTGACACAGCAAACAATACATGATAGGGGCTCTACGCTAACACATTAGATGTTATGGCCTCTACGTTAACACATCAGATTTAGGCCTCTACGTTAACAAATCAGATGTTAGGCCTCTACGTTAACACATCAGATGTTAGGCCTCTACGTTAACACATCAGATATTAGGCCTCTACGTTAACAAATCAGATATTAGGCCTCTACGTTAACAAATCAGATATAATGGCCTCTACGTTAACAAATCAGATATTAGGCCTCTACGTTAACACATAAGATGTTAGGCCTCTACGTTAACACATCAGATGTTAGGCCTCTACGTTAACACATCAGATGTTAGGCCTCTACATTAACACATCAGATGTTAGGCCTCTACATTAACACATCAGATGTGAGGCCTCTACGTTAACACATCATATGTTAGGCCTCTACAATAACACATCAGATGTTAGGGCCTTTACGTTAACACATTAAACATAAGCCATCTGTGTGTAGACATGTACTCTGACATCATTTTTTTAGACCAGTGGTTCCCAAAGTGGTCCCTACGGACCCCCAGAGGTCCCCAGTATCATTCAAAGAGTCCGTGGAAAATTAAAATTGATAAGGGCAAGGGGGTCCCTGAACAACGTCAAGGGGACCATGCAAGGTTTATATAAAATAATAAAATTGTTAATCATTTTATTACGGAAACTAAAATAAATAAAATGGTATCTGAATGCTTTTTCTGCTAATAAATTACCATCTGAGGTGCTATCAGTCATGGAATACTCAACATTTTTTAAACCTAGATAAGGAAATAGAACTACGGTAATAACCACATCTATAACCAATCAAAAACTTGGTTTATTGAAAGGTCAAGTTTGATGCTTAAGAAAGGCGGAATTCCTGTAAGTAGATCAGACAAATACATTTTTTTAACGTGAATCAACGAGGGTTGCAAGGTTGGGTAATTTTCATAGTGTCGTGAATTTATATTTATCTTAATTGTATCCTATCATCAAATAATTTTTTTCAAAAGGGCTTTACTGAAGCATTCCAAAAAGTTAATAATTATTAACAGTGGTTTGTTACAACATATAAAAGAATGAGTGAGCCGAAGAAAAAATGCCGAAATGCAGTGTTGTGGAATATTTGAAGCATGGCTAAATGTTTGGAAACGGATACGAAAGGCGTCAAGTTATTTGCTGAATTAGTAAGATCTTTTAAAAGTTAAAGCTGTACACTTGACTCTAAGGCATAATAAGACAAGTTTTACCGAATGTATTAAAGCTGTACACTTGACTCTATGGCATAATAAGACAAGCTGTACCGAATGTATTAAAGCTGTACACTTGACTCTATGGCATAATAAGACAAGGTGTACCGAATGTATTAAAGCTGTACACTTGACTCTATGGCATAATAAGACAAGTTGTACCGAATGTATTAAAGCTGTACACTTGACTCTATGGCATAATAAGACAAGGTGTACCGAATGTATTAAAGCTGTACACTTGACTCTATGGCATAATAAGACAAGTTGTACCGAATGTATTAAAGCTGTACACTTGACTCTATGGCATAATAAGACAAGCTGTACCGAATGTATTAAAGCTGTACACTTGACTCTATGGCATAATAAGACAAGCTGTACCGAATGTATTAAAGCTGTACACTTGACTCTATGGCATAATAAGACAAGCTGTACCGAATGTATTAAAGCTGTACACTTGACTCTATGGCATAATAAGACAAGGTGTACCGAATGTATTAAAGTTGTACACTTGACTCTATGGCATAATAAGACAAGCTGTACCGAATGTATTAAAGCTGTACACTTGACTCTATGGCATAATAAGACAAGGTGTATCGAATGTATTAAAGCTGTACACTTGACTCTATGGCATAATAAGACAAGGTGTACCGAATGTATTAAAGCTGTACACTTGACTCTATGGCATAATAAGACAAGGTGTACCGAATGTATTAAAGCTGTACACTTGACTCTATGGCATAATAAGACAAGGTGTACCGAATGTATTAAAGCTGTACACTTGACTCTATGGCATAATAAGACAAGCTGTACCGAATGTATTAAAGCTGTACACTTGACTCTATGGCATAATAAGTCAAGCTGTACCGAATGTATTAAAGCTGTACACTTGACTCTATGGCAAAATAAGACAAGGTGTACCGAATGTATTAAAGCTGTACACTTGACTCTATGGCATAATAAGACAAGCTGTACCGAATGTATTAAAGCTGTACACTTGACTCTATGGCATAATAAGACAAGCTGTACCGAATGTATTAAAGCTGTACACTTGACTCTATGGCATAATAACACAAGCTGTACCGAATGTATTAAAGCTGTACACTTGACTCTATGGCATAATAAGACAAGCTGTACCGAATGTATTAAAGCTGTACACTTGACTATATGGCATAATAAGACAAGGTGTACCGAATGTATTAAAGCTGTACACTTGACTCTATGGCATAATAAGACAAGCTGTACCGAATGTATTAAAGCTGTACACTTGACTCTATGGCATAATAAGACAAGCTGTACCGAATGTATTAAAGCTGTACACTTGACTCTATGGCATAATAAGACAAGCTGTACCGAATGTATTAAAGCTGTACACTTGACTCTATGGCATAATAAGACAAGCTGTACCGAATGTATTAAAGCTGTACACTTGACTCTATGGCATAATAAGACAAGGTGTACCGAATGTATTTTCAGTGCGTTGAGTCATTTATCGACATAATTTATCTCAAAAAATATTCATTCCGAAGTACGTTGGTTATCAAAAACTCAATATTTAAATCAATTTTATGCTCTCTTTGATTCAGTGTTGGAATTCCTGGAAATTAAAGACAACGATTTGCAATACAATTAACTAAAATATAACATGTTCCGTATGAATGATTTTTTTGCCAAATTTAAAGAAACTAAATTGAAACTACAAGGTGACCAATTAAATTTAATCAAAACTAAAAGCGTTTAATCTGCTTTTGTTGTAAAACTTTTCTGTACAAAGAAAACTTAGGAAGAATCTTCTCAGTTTTCAAAACTTTCGAAATTGAAAACTAGCGATACATATTTGCTTGCTATCTGTCCACACTTAATGGCTCTTTCTTCAGCCCTGAACCAAAGATTTCAAGACATTCTTCACTTGGCTATTCACGACTGGCAGTTGAACTCTTTTGGGCATGGGAAAAGTCATATACCAGACACAGATAATCCATTTTAATACAGGAGCACCTTCTTGAAATATCCACAAATGAGGAAATTAAAAAAAAACAATATCTGAACAAAGATACGAACAAATATGGTTACGAAAACAGATCCCAATTTTCTATCCTGCATAAAGGGATATTGTACAGAAGTTATTCGCTGTTTTTTCCGTCGTCCTATTTGGTAGAACAATGATTAAGTGCCGTTATGAAGTTCATTAAAAAAAATAATAAAAGTAGAATACGACTAGTAATTAGTGCTAGGAAGGGTTTGGCTGTTGCTACTCAAAAACATTGAGTCGGAAATAAATGTACTCATAAAATCTAATCACGTTCATCCAACTAAATCCAAGTAAAGTAGCTAATTGTTTATTTTTTTTAAATAAACAAAACTTTTAATTTCAATAAATACTTCTTTATCAGAATGTTGCTTTTTAAAATGTGTAATTTTTGTACAATGCATTTATGTTTCTTTTTTTTTCTTTACGGGTCCGTTGGCAAGTTTTGACTATAAAAATGGGTTCTATGGGTCAACCACGTTTGAGAATCACTGTTAGACGACCGACCAGGAAGGGAAGCACGAAGCATGTTGACTGTGTTGCTAAAGTCATCTGATCAGACCGTGCAAGAAAGTCAACTTACGGGTAATTAAATATGTTTAGATACGCTGTCTTACACCAGTATATTTAGTTTGTCCTTGTTGGTGTCCCGCCAACTTTAAAGACTTTTTAAAACATATGTATCAAAGTGAACTAATGATATTTTATTGAACTTAGAAATTATAAATTTGAAAACTTTTGGTATAAAAATAATTCCTTCCTTACTTTTTTTTTGGGGGGGGGGTGAGACGCGTTTGGGAGAAGCAGACAGTGTGTTGTGCAGGCAGTTACAGGGGAAGGAAGGGTAGAGGGAGTTGGAAGAAATGTTTGACAATTAGCGATGCGAAAAATTTTTTTACTCGCTCTTAATGTTTAGTCCATTTTTGTGTACTCACACACACACACACCAATACACTGACGTCACGTGAGGCTTCAGCCTCGGTGTTGTGCGCCATTTTCTGCACTGAAATAATCTCCACGCCTCATTAGTTAGACCGATCATGTGTGCTTAGTTGTACAATTTCATTTTAAAGTTTAACCGAGCTGACGCATAGCCCCGGGCCGTTGAAAGATCTGCGTCGCTGGTCGACCTAATATAATGACTGATAATCTCCTGGCTCTTTCTCTCGTTTCCAATAGAAATTTATTATTCGGTATAAATATTTATATATTATTTGTATGAAATATGCTTCTGGGTAATCATGATTTTCAAGAATAACTTTGGCGTTTTTTTGTTGTTGCTGTTTTTTTTAAAGAAGATACACGGTATTTTTTGACATGCACTCAAGAGACCAACATTTTTGCTATTAGCAAAGAACACGAGAGTAAAAGAATAATAAATAATTGCAAAAATAATAAAACAAATACAACTATTGAATAAGTTTTGAAGCGAATGTGAAACGTAACTTTAGGCCATGGTTTGAAACTCTTTCAAATAGATCATGCAACTTTTCGGGCTATAAACTGTAGTGGCGGCTGGATATTTAGAAAGGATCTAGGCTATAAATGTTAGTGGTGGATATTGTAAAAGGATTTAGGCTATAAACGGAAGTGGTGGATATTTTGAGATAATTTAAGCTATAAACGGAAGTTGTGGATATTTTGAAAGGATTTAGGCTATAAACGGGGTTTTCATGGGAATTTTTAAAAAGGAGTGATAACTCGTTACTGAAAATAAAAGAAGAAATGTAAACAACAAAAAATCGTCTAGATTTTTCCATGTTTTCATCTAATAACTAATGCACAACTCCTTTATAGCACAAATGAATGTCTTAATGTATAGCTGATAGCTGATTGAATGAGCGAGCAATGTTTTCAAATTAAATCCATTTACAACTGAGGGTAGAGAATAATACAAAAATTAAAATTAAAAAATAAGAGATGAAATCTTTTCAAAAAGTACAAACGCTATATTTACACGCTTTTATTTAAGTCACACTGTTTGATGTTGTATCCTTCCTTCAAATCTTGTAACGTAAAATTAAACCACTTCTTATGGTCATAGAGATCTCAAAATTTTACCACATATAGATTTGTGATGGGCGCCCCACGCTTTTATGTGCAGTAGATAGGTTCACCGATTTCACCTGTATTCATAGAAAATTTTTATTTTCTTCTTTTTAGTGCACTTTCTATCTGTAAATAAAAGCGTTTCCTTTAAAAAAAAATATTTTTTTACATTATTTCATTATTTTTTGGTTTTAGATGGAGGAGCGTCTAAATATTTCATCATGAGTATGCAAACATATTTGTTGAAACACTTAAAAAAAATAATCATATAAAAAGAAATTAATTATTACATTTCAATAAAGAGACTTCATTATATATCTGGTTCATATTTGTTGACAATCGAGAGATGTAGATTAACTCTCACATCAGGTGAAATCCTATTTCTCAATATAGAGAACAGCAAAAATAAAATTTTTAAAGAGACGAATGACATTCCTTTATTTTTTCTTGTCACGTGATTCCTATGTCTTTCAGAAACAATAATATTAAGATTATATTAAGTACTCTAGTGCAGCGCTTCTCAAAGTGGTGGTTGGTAGACCAGTGCCGATCTGTGCGTCCTCCGCTGCCGGTCCGCAAAAGTTATCCAGAAAGGACATAAAAATATAACCCTCAATTTGCAACCATTATTACTAACCCTATAAAATATGTCGATTTTTCGCCAATTAGCATATAAAATGCCACAAATAAAATAAAATAGATTACATTTCGCTACCACGTCAGTAGAGGGAAAATAGTTCATCAGTCCCTGGTGAAATGGAAGAATTCATGCCGGTCCGCTATACTAAAACGTTTGAGAAGTACTGCGCTAGTGCATTCGGAAAATGAGACATACTGACACTCAACGATGGTAAAACTACAATATTTCTAGGCAAACGAATCGAAGTCAATATGTTGACTTACTAACTCTCAGCGTTAATCTAACATACCAATGTCTTCAATATGTTGGCTTACTGAACTCTCAGCGTTAATCTAACATACCGATGTCTTCAATATGTTGACTTACTGAACTCTCAGCGTTAATCTAACATACCAATGTCTTTCTTTACGTTACGAATTACCTGTGTGGTATTATCCAAATAAATGTTCATTAATAAAATTAAATGTTATTAATTTTTTAAGCTGGAGTGGAGATTATACTTTAAAACTGTTAAAAATAACTATCGCATTTAGTTTGTCCACAAATATTAGCTAAGACATTTTTTTTTAAAGTGTTAATTTTTCTAGCACATTATAAATTTCATTAATAAAAAAATCTCCTTTTCTGACTTATTGTGTAAGATTTACTTTAATTAGTGACCTTCACAAATTTCGTACTTCAATTAGTGTCTAACATAAAATTTTAATATTAACTTTCTTAAAGTTTTCTAATAAACATAAAACAAACATGAGTCACAATAAATCGAGACACGTTTTAAACAATAATATATACCGGTACTTACTTTTTTTAAAAATCGGTTTAAATCGTGGTAGACTTTGTTCGAACTGTTACCTTCTAATTCATTTGCATAGAACACTTTCCCCCTACACCTATTACTGTCTTAACACAAATTAGACGTAACGAGGGTTGCTTGCCTGATGTGTCCTGGTGATGTAATGTGTGTACATTTCGGTACACAAGAGGAAAGCACAGGGTAACACCTTACCTGGAAATTTGACGGAAGCCTCAAACAGGATCCTGGAGCCAGGGGTCGATCACTCGTGAAGCACACGACAGGACACGAGGCCGCGCAGACGTCGTGAGGAGGCGGTGAGGGAAGATTCATTCAAGTGTGACGTCTCTCGCATTGCTGGGACAGGCCAATATATGTCGACACCTTTACTAAACATAGTCATAACTAGTTTCATCAATTTGACCCTGATTGGTTCTAACGGTTCGTAGGTCACATCAATCTTTATAGATCTCTTCAACAGATTCTTAAGTGACTTAAGGTCATAGGTCTCACCTGCCTTCTAGAGGTCCATTGTTCACATCTAATGTTGTATAATCCTTAGATTAAATCTATGTTTCTAAAAGTCTATAGGTCACATCTACGTTTGTATGATACATAGATTAAATCTATGCTCCCAACGCCAGTAGGGTATAATAAACGTTTACACATTCTTGATATCAAGGAATGATCCATATCTTTTGGTGACTGGGAAAAATGGGGGAAATGAGTTATAAGACGAAATTAAGCAGAATAAAAACATATTTTCTAAAAATTTCTAAAGTTACATCTGCAACAAAACTGTTTACCCGGAAATGATAACAACTAGTGTAATTGACATTTTTAAAAAATGGTATTAAATATTTTTCTGTATCATAATATTTTTATTATTTTTTTCTTTCTAATTTTAAGCATTCAAACGTTCCTTCTGAGAAGACGATTAAGCCGAACTACCGTCTGATAAGAGAGCTCAGATTAGCTATTGGTTGGCAAGTGACGCAGTGTTCACAGGCCACAACTACGATGGGATTTTGTGGCACAATGCTCAGACACCTTATTTTCAATATAATTAATTAAATAAATAAATCAACTTTGTTTCCTTCTTTTTGGATACATTTTTTAATCCATGGTATCATCTAAACTTTTTGTTTAAAAAATAGTTTCAATGATCTTTCAGATAATGTTCATCATCTTTTTTTGTTTGTTTGTTGTTGTGGAGATTACCATTCGATTTTCATATATCAGAAATATCGGATTCCTGAATAAAACACGTCAGTCAAGGTATAGGATGACAGTGAAGGTAAAGATCGTCAGCCTAGGTCCTCGGTAATATTAATTTAATTATCACCGAATTTATTGGTTAGTGCAGGGGTTCCTAACCAGTGGTGCGTGCACCCCCAAGGGGTGCATGAGCAGGTTCCAGGGGGCGCATGAACCATTCAGTGAAGAAAAAAAAAGAAAAAGAGGAATAAAAAAAAAGGAAGAAGGAAAAAAAAGAAAGACAAACTGATAACTGATAAATTTAAACCATAAGCAAGGCATGCCGCGTAAAAGGGCTCCCATATACAACCCCCCCTAGATAATCGTTCGCACATCGTTCTGCGCATGTCGAAAATTGACGGAAAAACTTTTTCGCCAAATGAACTGTTCGCTCTACATGTTCCTCGGAATTTCGTGTTTTAAGTCACAGTTTTCTAAAAATAATTTAATTTTGTCTTCAAATACATCACATATATGTCTTCCCGTGACCCTATAACTGTTTTGAGAGGATGTAAACATTGGGATTTTTTTTCCTTCACTTTTATTGCTCGGTACGCTGCAAAGGTCTTAAAAACGTTTATTGCAAGCCATTATTTGTCATTGAAATCTAAAATCTTGAGTTGAGCATCCAATTCCAGTCATTAAAAACATCAACTTCGTCAGTTAAAAATTTGCCTGTGACTGGTAGGACTTTCGGATTGTCATCACCCCCTCAAAATCGTTATAAATAATTTAAAAAGAGAGAGAGAGATGGAACACAAAAGCCTCAGTGTTTCCTCTGTGGAAAAATCATGTGCAATGACAACATGAAGCCTGCTAGACTCCGAGAGAACTTGGAGAAAGTCCATCCATCCAATTCCAAGGACAGTGTTGAGGTCTTCAAGCAGAAGAGAGCTCGCTTCTTGACCTCAGGTACCTTGCCCAAGATTTTCTTTGTCACAGAAACCTGCACTTGAGGCATCATTCAAGGTTGCATATATTATTGCAAAGAACAAGAAGCACCACACAATAGGATAAATTTGGGGAAGCCTTGTGCTCTGGAGATGGTGGAACTGATGTGTGGTCACCAGGAGCGGAAGCAGGTTGAGAAAGTTCCTTTGTCCAATGACACTATTCATTCCAGTATTAGTGACATGGGTGCAGATATTCTGGATCAAGTCTTGTGCGAGATGAGAAGCAGTCCTTTTCCATTTAGCATTCAGCTGGATGAATCCGCTGATGTAGCACAATGCAGTCAGATTCTTGTATTTCTGAGATATGTTCTCAGTGGATTTCTGAAGGTGGAATTTCTCTTTTGTAAGCCACTCATAGCTACTAACAAAGCTGCTAATGTGCTGCAGCTAGTCAGGGCATTCTTCACTGAAAACCATTTTGACTGGACTTTAAGAATTTCTTCAATTTGCACAGGTGGTGCTCCCTCCAGGCTCGGTAATAAGTCAGGACTTTCAGCACTGGTAAAGAAAGAAGTTCCAGATATTGTCACTACACACTGTATCCCTCGTCGTCAGGCCATGGCATGCAAAACTCTACCCCCAACCTTGAAGTCAGTTCTTTCTACTGCAGTCCAATTTGTAAATTTTATCCTCTCACATGCCTTGAACCACTGCCTCTTCAGGTTGTTCTGTCAGGAGGTGGTCTCTGAGCATGAAGTTCTGCTCTACCACAATGAGGTGCGCTGGTTGTCCAAGGGACAGATACTTTCTCGGTTAGTAGATTTGAGAGTGGAGCTTGCCATTTTCTTGCGAGAAAAAAAGAGTGACCTTGCTGACAAGTTTGACTGTCCAAATTTCATTATTTACTTGGCATACCTGTCTGACACCTTCACCATCTTGAATGAATTATTACTTATGTAAGTATTGTAAGAATGTATTTTATAATGTACTGATGAAGGCATTAGCTGAAACGTTTACTGTCGTGTCAGTCTAAAAATAAAGCTCAAATTTATTGTTTTCATTGCACAATTTGTTTGTGTATTTTTTAATTTTTTTTTGAATGAGTTGAACACATCTCTCCAAGGACCTGCAGTGACTGTAATGGATGCTACTGAGAGAATGCAAGCCTTACTAAACAAAGAGCCACTATTCCAATGACGACTCGAAGAGTCCGACTTGCCAACTTTCCACACTTGGATGAAGTTGTAATATCTGGTGCAGAGGCAGAAGGAAGCACCGAGGGATCACTGCCTGACAAAATCAAAGGGGAAATTTCAGAGCACCTTTCAACATTGCAAAAGTCCTTTGATGGGTATTTCTGTCAAGAAATTGCTATGCTAGGAAAGACCTTTGGATTCTAAATCCTTTTTTCTGTGACTTGGACAACATTGATGACAGTGACTTTGCTAAAGATGACATGATTGATTTGAGAAGCAGAGAAGTACTGAGGAGTGCCTTCAGTTACAATACCTTGATTGAATTTTGGTGCGCCCAGCTAGATTCCTACCCACAACTAGGCAAGAGGGCAGTTCTGACTCTCCTTCCATTTGCCACAACCTATCTCCGTAAAGCAGGATTCTCCACACCCTTGTCGATTAAAACCCAGGAAAGGAATAAGTTGAATGCGGAGGATGACATGAGAGTTGCTTTGTCTAAAAAGAGTCCTCAAATTTAAATCGCTGATTGATCATAAGAAGCAGCAGATCTCTTACTAAATTCCCTGTTGCCTATGGTCAAAACTGTTGTGTTCCTAAAATAAACATAGTTTATAATGCATTTTCTGCAAGTTTCACGAGGGGGTGTATGAACTTTTTTGAGCATCTGAAGGGGTGCATGGACCCCAAAAGGTTAGGAACCACTGGCTTAGTGAGTTATTTATAGCCCCTCATATTTTACTGGCTACAGTCTGCGTTAAAGGAAGTTTTCAAGAACAATAAAAAAATATCTAATCTTAAAAATCAATTCTTAACCTTTAAACAAAATAACATTATAACCTAAAAGAGATAACTTTATTAAAACTAGTGTATCACCTTTCAAAAATGACGGAAGTTTTCAAAATAAATACACATCATATTAAAACGTGAAACAAACCCGTAAAAACAAAGTTTTTGACTATAAATCCCTTATATATGAGACATAACTAACAGTAATGATTATTTTCAAACTCGACAAACATTTACAGACTGAATCTGTCTTAACTCAAATTTGCTTCATAACCCTGGGGGGGGGAGGGGTGGGTGGGAGGGGGAGAGGAGAAAAGTCTGGTCACCGATTCGCTTGACCGAGCTCAGAGTGACACGTAAAATGTAAACAAAAGCACCCCGGTACTTCGATTGGTCGCCTCAACGCGTCAACTCAAACTTTCACGTGGAAAAAAAACAATAACAAACAGTGAATTTGAATTACATACCTTATATAAAGATAAACTAAAAATGCATTAAATTAATTACGGTACGTTCGATCGATCTGAAATTTGGATACGATGCATTGTTAGGTGAGACGGGTCCGTTTGTCAAATTTCAGCTCGATCGGATCCCGGGAAGTTGGTAATTTTTTACTTTTGTTTTTCCGCCCACCCATGAGATGATGAGACGGCCGCGAAGTTAATATAAGGGATTTAATAAGGTATTACAGAACTTTCATTTATTTTATTTATTTTTATTTTATTCATTTATTTCCATATTGACCAATGTTATGCGGACGCTCCAAAAGAGTTATTTTTGGTGCAGTAATTTGGTGCACTGCTTTCTAAAATTAGTAGTGTCACGGACAGACAGACGTGACCTACATTGCAAATTATGTATATTGATGATTGTTAATGATTAGCTATACTTTAAATTGCGGACCTTTTAAAAAAACTTTGTATGAAGCCATTCATTTAATTCTAAGAAAATTGAAGACCAAAACAGCATAAAAAAATACAATAAATACACAAATGAGATAAATAACTCATTAAAGAAAAATTTATTAGAATAACGAGTGCAAACAGTAATAAAATTTCCATTAATGTTAATCAATGTGCAATAAAACAAAACCCCAGCAAGTGAATTGCACCTGAAATCATTCTCAGAACCAAAGTCCTCACAAATTATTTTCAATTGACTTTCAGTATAGAAGAGAAAGAAAGAATAAAATGTTTCAGACCGCAATATTGACTTTCTCACTTGCGCTTCAAATCACAATATTTAACATACATTACATAACATTAAATTCGAATTAATGCTATTTGAATTTGCAATGATATCCTTTACATAAAACCTTAGAATTTCTGAAACTCAACTCAAACTTCAAAACTTTGCTTCGTTGGAGGTTTGAAGTCGAGAAATTTAATTGGATACGACTTAAGAAGGAATCTATTAATAGTATCTGCATAAACATGGCATAAATATTTAGAAAGCGCAATTTCGTTTCCAATGACGGTGGTCCATCATTTCATTGCGCAAGACGGTGGCCCACCATTTCGTTTCCAATGACGGGGGCAAACGATTTCGTTGCCCAAGAAGGTAGCTCACAAGACGGTGGCCCACCATTTCGTTTCCAATGACGGGGGCAAACGATTTCGTTGCCCAAGAAGGTAGCTCACAAGACGGTGGCCCACCATTTCGTTTCCAATGACGGGGGCAAACGATTTCGTTGCCCAAGAAGGTAGCTCACAAGACGGTGGCCCACCATTTCGTTTCCAATGACGGGGGCAAACGATTTCGTTGCCCAAGAAGGTAGCTCACAAGACGGTGGCCCACCATTTCGTTTCCAATGACGGGGGCAAACGATTTCGTTGCCCAAGAAGGTAGCTCACAAGACGGTGGCCCACCATTTCGTTTCCAATGACGGGGGCAAACGATTTCGTTGCCCAAGAAGGTAGCTCACAAGACGGTGGCCCACCATTTCGTTTCCAATGACGGGGGCAAACGATTTCGTTGCCCAAGAAGGTAGCTCACAAGACGGTGGCCCACCATTTCGTTTCCGATGACGGGGGAAACGATTTCGTTGCCCAAGAAGGTAGCTCACAAGACGGTGGCCCACCATTTCGTTTCCAATGACGGGGGCAAACGATTTCGTTGCCCAAGAAGGTAGCTCACAAGACGGTGGCCCACCATTTCGTTTCCAATGACGGGGGCAAACGATTTCGTTGCCCAAGAAGGTAGCTCACAAGACGGTGGCCCACCATTTCGTTTCCAATGACGGTGGCAAACGATTTCGTTGCCCAAGAAGGTAGCTCACGCTTTTTTTGGCAAAGATGGTGGCCCACTATTTCATTGCCCAAGACTGAGGCCCACCATTTTGTTTCCCAATACTGAGGCCCACCTTTTGTTGTCCAATACTGAGGCCCACGATTTCGTTGCCCAAGATGGTAGCTCACCATTTCGTTGTACAAGACGGTGTCCCACCATTTCGTCGACCATGACGGAGGCCCAACATTTCCTTGTCCAAGACGGGGGTCCTTGATATGGAGTAGCGCCAAGAAACTGATAGAGTAAACTTCGATTCCCAGTTTGAGAATTAAAAAAAATAAATTCTGGCCACCGCCTACCCGGGTAACCATAAATAGAAATCTAATCCTAAATAATTATTGCCACGAAGTCAAGTTTATTAACCGTCACTGAGTCAAGTCTATTTGCTTTGACTGGGTCAAGTCTAAATCCTGGGACTGGGTCATGTCTATCTGCTGTATGGATGTACCGGATTATTTTTTTTTAAATTCGGCCGGAGCCGGATTTTAAAAATGACCGTATTCCGGATTTGCCGATGCCGGAGCCATTATAAATATATATAAATTAGGGCTACTACAAGCCAGCTGGATTTGGCCGGATTTATGAAGTGACATCATGTCGGAGCCGGAGCCGGCTTTGTAAAAATGGCCGGATTCCGGATTTGCCGGAGTCGGAGCCGAAATCAGGTACACCCTTATTTACTGTGACTCGGTCACGTCTATTAACTGTGACTAAGTCGAGTATATTGGCTGTGACTGGGTCAAGTCTATTTAATTTGACTGGGTCAAGTCTATTTACTGTGTCTGGGTCAAGTCTATTTAATTTGACTGGGTCCAGTCTATTTACTGTGTCTGGGTAAAGTCTATTTAATTTGACTGGGTCAAGTCTATTTACTGTGTCTGGGTAAAGTCTATTTAATTTGACTGGGTCAAGTCTATTTAATTTAACTGGGTAAAGTCTATTTACTGTGACTGGGTCAAGTCTATTTAATTTGACTGGGCCAAGTCTATTTAATTTGACTGGGTCAAGTCTATTTACTGTGACTGGGTCAAGTCTATTTGATTGATGACGTGAGAAACAAAAAGAGAACACAAGAGCCAAAGAAACAGGTAGGACACATCTAACGCAATAATGACATTATTTCTTTGGATGTTTCAGTCGACTACACCTATTGAAACAGCTATTTTCTAAGTTCAAACTTTGATTTTTGTTATATTCATGAACTGAACGGTTTTTGTTTTTCCTGTTTTATGGATTCGGCTTGTTGCAGGAAACAAGACAACATTAAACAAAGTTAAGGTACACACAGACTTTTAGTTTAATAGTGTTGTGCATTTCTCTGGCCAAGAAACGCCCTATCTGATTACATAATGTTACATTTTGCAGGCATTGTTTTTGTAAAACTTTTTTTTCATCATTATTATAGAAGAAACTGTGTGTGTGTGCTTACATACACCTTTTCATCATTATTATAGAAGAAACTGTGTGTGTGTGCTTACCTACACCTTTTCATCATTATTATAGAAGAAACTGTGTGTGTGCTTACCTACACCTTTTCATCATTATTATAGAAGAAACTGTGTGTGTGTGCTTACCTACACCTTTTCATCATTATTATAGAAGAAACTGTGTGGGTGCTTACCTACACCTTTTCCCATTCTGAACCCATGAGGTCGTCACGTGATGGCATTTCCCCTAAGACCTTGACTTGGACATGCTCCAGTGACCCTCAAAACCTGGGAGTCTGTTCACGCCTACCACGAGTTCTAGATTTCACTTGAGCTGTTGCGGGTTGTTGCATGTCAATGACAGGCCGACAACCTATCTGCAACCCGGTGCATGTAGTTCACACGGAAATGTGCACACAAGAATTGGCGAGAGACGTGCCATTCAGGATGATGTAACAGAAGGTTATTAATATGGTCCGCTGGGGGAATAATTTAATGTGTTCTTTACTAGCGCATAGCCAAGACTTTTTAACGAAGCGACTTTTTATTGAGTTTGTCATATGAGCTTGATGGATTGAAACCAGTTTAGTTCATATACTCCAACTAATAGATTCCAGGCTTCTGTCGGGGTTAACATATGGTTCAGTTAAAGAAAAAATGTTCAATTCAACTGGTGGACATTTTTAGGATCGTTGTATTAATCTGTATGTTTCCCTTTTCAAATACAAGGCAAATTATATTGTAAGGCAATACAAGTCAAATAACCTTGACTATTTATCTCCTTTCCCTCTTTCGTCTTTGCGCCCTTCTTATCGAAACACATGTCCACAGCTCTTTCCAGCTTCACTTAATATATACATACACATAAATTATATATATATATATATATATATATATATATATATATATATATATATATATATATATATATATATATATATATATATATATATATATATATATTAGGGATGTTATCGATTAATTTAAATTTAATCGGTAACTTTTGAAAAATTATCGATTAATTAATCGATCATTTCGATTAAAGTCAAAAATAGAAATTTATGAAGTCATTAAACTGAACATTTCAAGGGAAATAACAAAAACAGGTAATTGACTTTAAAAAAAATATTGAGTTATTTCTCCTGTTTCTCTGCGCTGGTAGTGCCAGCCGTGTTTACCACGTTTTTATTAACTCACTTTCGTTCCTGTCGGTCCACAATTTTTTTTTAGTTTCTGCCGGTCCACATACATTAATAAAATAAATTTTAATATAACGCGGGAGATGTTTGTACGTAAAAAAAATATATAAATTATTATTAATTATTAATAATTAATTATTTATAACTAAAATTTTTAAAAAAATATTATAAATATTTTCTTAAATTTTAATCGAATTTTTATCGATTAAATTTTTTTAATCGATATTTAATCGATAAAAATTTTAACGATTAATCGAGAAGTTAATCGATAATTTCCGCAGCCATAATATTTAATATACATAAATATATATAACTTCAACTACCTGAATTAATTCCAGTGACTTTTAATTTAATTGCATTCCTATGAAGGCATCTCGCTGACACTTTCGTTTTTTTCTTTCCGAGACACCCCCCCCCCTCTCACTGCACACACTCATATTTATATTCTGCTATTTCCTTGCTGACATGTCTGATCTCATCAAGGTTTTGTGTTGTGAACTGTGGCGCCACAAACCCACCAAAGTGTTGTTTACATTAACATGAGTAATAAACTTTTGGAGACCATAGAGCTTTAAATTATTGGTGCCACTGACACCAAAATCATATTTCAAATCATGGGCGGCTGCAATTATTTGGCTGTTAAATTATTTGGCTGTTAAATTATTTGGCTGTTAAATTATTTGGCTGTTAAATTATTTGGCTGTTAAATTATTTGGCTGTTAAATTATTTGGCTGTTAAATTATTTGGCTGTTAAATTATTTGGCTGTTAAATTATTTGGCTGTTAAATTATTTGGCTGTTAAATTATTTGGCTGTTAAATTATTTGGCTGTTAAATTATTTGGCTGTTAAATTATTTGGCTGTTAAATTATTTGGCTGTTAAATTATTTGGCTGTTAAATTATTTGGCTGTTAAATTATTTGGCTGTTAAATTTTTTGGCTGTTAAATTATTTGGCTGTTAAATTATTTGGCTGTTAAATTATTTGGCTGTTAAATTATTTGGCTGTTAAATTATTTGGCTGTTAAATTATTTGGATGTTAAATTATTTGGCTGTTAAATTATTTGGCTGTTAAATTATTTGGATGTTAAATTATTTGGCTGTTAAATTATTTGGCTGTTAAATTATTTGGCTGTTAAATTATTTGGCTGTTAAAGATTAGAAAGAAACAGAAATTGTTTGCGTAATTAAAAATTGAAAAAAAAATTAATAATCAAAGTTGTACGGGTGTAAGATTTTTACGAATGTACAAGGGCAACCTAGAACTATTTATAGAAGAACGGGATTTACCGCATGCCATCAACATTTTTTAAAATTCTTTATATTAACTCCTGGTGTCTGGTTGTTTGTTTGAACCCTTGATTGCTTGCTTGTCGCCAAAACTTTGGATCCATTTTAACCCTTCTCCTCGTAAGCTAGCGAAATGATTTTTTGCAGGCAGTTTCGTACCGATGATAACAACAACGTATCAAAATTTCAGATCGATCGCATGTACCGTAATTAAATCATTGATTTTTTAATTTATTTTATTTATTTCTATGTATCATGTTATTTTTTTAGATAGAGTGTCGCGGTGCGCATTATATTGAACAACCTTTCTGTCGCGCAATAAGGTGCGCATTTTATTGACAACACTTTTTATTAACATATTCTTGATCGGTGCGCATTATATTAAACATGTTTTACGACACAACTACAATCGTGTTTTTTTCGGATGGTCTTGCGCTGCGTATTATAATGAATATTATTTTAGTTACTTCTCGTACATAAAGGATTTATAGTCAAAAACTTGGTTTATTACGGTTTTTAAAAAATTTAAAATCCTTTATATTAACTCGTGGTGTCTGGTTGATTGCTTGCTTGTCGCCAAATTTTTGAATCGTTTTTTAACCCTCTTCCTCTTAAGCTAGCGAGCTGAAATTTTGCAGGCAGCTTTGTGCCGATGATAAAAACGATGTTTCAAAATTTCAGATCGATCGCATGTACTGTAATTAAATTATTGAATTTTTAGATTATTTTATATATCTCTATGTATCATGTTATTTTTTGAAATAGAGTGTCGCGGTGCGTATTATATTGAACAACCTTTCTGGCGCAATAAGGTGCGCATTTTATTGACAACACTTTTTTAAACATATTCCTGATCGGTGCGCATTATATTAAACATGTTTTACGACACAACTACAATCGTGTATTTTTGGATGGTCTTGCGCTGCGTATTATAATGAATATTATTTTAGTTACTTCTCGTACATAAAGGATTTATAGTAAAAAAACGTGGTTTTTTACGGTTTTTAACAATTTAAAATCCTTTATATTAACTCGTGGTGTCTGGTTGATTGCTTACTTGTCGCCAAAACTTTTAATCGATTTTTAACCCTCTTCCTCTTAAGCTAGCGAGCTGAAATTTTGCAGGCAGTTTTGTGCCGATGATAAAAACGATGTATCAAAATGTCAGATCGATTGCATGTACTTTAATTAAATTATTGAATTTTTAGTTTATTTTATTTATCTCTATGTATCATCTTATTTTTTGAGATAGAGTGTAAGGGTGCGTATTATATTGAACAACCTTTCTGTCACGCAATAAGGTGCGTATTTTATTGACAACTCTTTTGATAAACATATTCCTGATCGTTGCGCATTTTATTAAACATGTTTTACGACACAACTGCAATTTTGTATTTTTGGATGGTCTTTCGCTGCGTATTATAATGAACATTCTTTTGGTTTTGTCGCGTTCATAAAGGATTTATTCTCAAAAACTTGTTTTTTACGTTTTTTTTTATTTCTTACGTTAGTTTCTTCAGATTTTTCCTACATTGTTTTTTTTTAAAGTAACAATTGGACTCACTTATCTGGTAACAGTTCTATTATAGGGTTGGTCATTTCTAAGCCGAAAACGTCATAGCTCAACGAGTAATATTCTATTTTTAGATTACATTTTAGCGGAACAATGTTTTGAAGCATAAATACGGTCGAATCACTATGTTCTCAAAATTGTTAGCATAGTAAAATTACGAAACTTTTTTTCTTTTTCAAGTCCAATTTGCTGTCTTAAATTATCGAAGAATTAGCAAATTTCTGATAAAATACAGCCTTCTCAATATACCTACATTTACATAATGACTCGTATCTTTTATTAAATTTTTATGAAATCTGTCCTTAAAAAATATAAATATAGCCCCCATATTTCTATTAATAGCTCTCCGCCATATTATGACGAGGACTATTCTTGCTGCGTCAACGTACAAGTTGTTATTTTAGTGGAGTGTATGAGGGGGGGGGGTAAAGGCAGGAAACAAACACACTATCAACATTTAAAACAAATAAAAATGGAACACTAGAAATAAAATATAGATACGCGTAGGACGCAATAATATTCCGTAAGGAAGAAGCGTCTGTAATGTATAACAGTGCTTCTCAAAGTGGTGGTCCGTGGACCGGTGCCGGTCCGTGGGCCATCCAATGCCGGTCCGCAGAAGTTACCAAGAAAGGACATTTCGCTACCACGTCAGTACAAGGAAAATAGTGCACCGGTCCCTGGTGCAATGGAAAAAATTCCTGCCTGTCCGCAATACTAAAAAGTTTGAGAAGCACTGATGTATAAGATTAGAAATAAACAAATATTTGATATTTCCTAAAGTATTTTAAGCGATAAAAGAAGAAAAATAATACTGAGTTTTTAAAAATCATTATGGTTTTTTTTTGTTCAAATGCGCAAAAACTATGATGTCTTATCTTTATGTACGTAAAACGGAATGGAATCTGAATTATGCAGAAACATTCCAACATGCAAATTGTCAATACCACTTCAGCCTGGCCTGCGAGCACTTGATCTATAACAGGAAAGCGATTGGAAGAGTTTGTTTAATTTGTTCACTATGTGTGCCATAGCTATTAACCCAACGCTCCAAGCGTTGTTTTAGTTCTGAGAATGATGTGGGACAAAGCTGGAAGTTTCTGATGCTGTGTGGTTGAGATATTAGACACCGATTTCCCAACAGTTTAGTCCTCGTGTGATATGTTGAATCGAAGGCTCAAACGACAAAACGTTTATGTCTGTTTAACAGTGGCGTCACAACCCCCACCCCCAAAAAGTGGTTAGGGTGGGGGAAGTGAGGGTGTCCAAGTAAGGCTGAACTTGTCCTCTCCCCTTTTCTTCAAGTATGTGTCTTAGAATTTGATATTTTTTCATTTCTATTTGTTGTATTTTCTATTACATGCCTTTGAATGAAATATCCACTGTGTGGTCTTTTAAGGTATACGTTTGTTTTGTTTATGACTCTGAAGATACGCATGAGTTATCTTATCTTATCTTATCTGTTTACAGACGCTCCTTCTATACAGAAGATTATTGCGTCCTACGCTTATCTATGGTCTGTGTTTAGTCCTGCATTTTTATCAGAGATTTAAATGTTGATAAAGTGTTGGTTTTCCTGGATTCTTCAGGCAACCCATTCCACGCCCGAATTCCGGACGGGAAGAAGTAAAACTTGTATGTGTTTGTTCTTGCATACGGAATAAGAAAGGTGTTTTTATCCTTATGTCTATTTGAGGGTTGTATTAAGTTATCTTTGTGTTGTATTTCTAAATTAGAATTAATTGCTTTATGTATGATTACTACTTTGCTTTTGGTTCTTCTATCCTCTAGTGTTTCAAGGTTTAATGATTTAACTAATGGTGTTATTCTTGTCAGTTTCGAATATTCTCCAGTAATGAATCTGGCAGCTCTTTTTTGAATTTGTTCTACTTTATCAATGTTTTCTTTGGTGGATGGGTCCCATACAGAAGATGCATTTTCTAGTACAGGTCTCACCAAAGTGAGGTAGCATTTTAGTTTTATATCTCTATTACATTTGTTAAAGTTTCTTTTTATAAAGCCTAAGGTTTGTGTTTGATTTTTTAATAACTTCATTGACATGGGGATTCCATGATAGTTTCTCATTTATTAAGACTCCTAAGTTTGGGTCAGTTCTTTTCCATGAATGTAATATTTTGAATTTATTTGTTTCTTTTTCTTTGTTACTCTTAACAGTTGACACTTTTCTGGGTGGAAAGACATACTCCAGTTAGTTTCCCATTTTATCAATTCATCTAAGTCTTTTTGTAAAATTTTGCTGTCTTGTTCTGATTTAATTGTTCTATATATTATACAATCATCAGCAAATAACCTAACTTTTGTACCTGTTGAGATGTTGTTGGGTAAATCATTTATATAAATTAAAAAGAGTAAGGGACCTCTAGCACAGTTCCTTGTGGAACTCCTGAGTTAACCTTTATTTGTGCAGATTTAGATCCATTAATTATTACAGTTTGCTCCCTGCCCAAAAGGAAGTCTTGGATCCAGTGATGTAAGGAACCTGAGATTCCAAAGTAGTTAAGTTTTTTAAGTAAACTAAGGTGGTGAACTTTGTCAAATGCTTTTGAGAAGTCTAGTAATATTGTATCTATTTGATCATTTTTGTCTAAGCCTTTTGATAGTTCATCTATTAAACCTATTAATTGTGTTTCACATGATCTGTTTTTTCTAAAGCCGTGTTGATGTGGGCATAGGGCATTATATTTGTCAAGGTGGTTAACTATTTTACTATATATTATGTGTAGAGTTATGTTTACTGTATACAGGTAGAAAGGTCAAGATTGTGTTTACAATTAAAAATAGTATTCTTCGTTAAAAAAAGTTTTATTATTATTGTGAATACCCTTTATAATTATACTAGTGTATTACTCGTCAATAAATGACGGAAGTTTTCAAAATGGATATATTTCAGCTTTTGTAATTGTCCCTTTTGCCTGAAAGCCGCATAGTAAATAATCAGAAAATGTAGAGACCAAGAGAGAAAAATTAAATCTCTTTTGCATATTGAACAATTTTATGCGGACGTTTGAAAAAAGCGTTTTTGTTTTTTTTGGCTGTATTTTTTTCAAGGCTATTTTTTTTAGCGGTGCGCTTTCTAAAATCTAGCGTTACGAACGGACATAACATAGTATATATTTTGATTATATATACGAAAATATGTGTTATGAGAAAACCTACAAGCTTAGGCTTCGCGTTATTTAAGATTGCATGAATAATAATGATATAATGATGATGATATTATATGCATGGTGAATTACACACATCATACATTGATACTGCAGCAAAAAAATTTGAAGTTCGAAGTGTAAACAAATATTGCTGAGGAGTCAACCGGACGTTAACTTGCGGCATTTAATAGTTCGCACCAATTATGAGTGCACCAATAAAACAGCACAGTGACTTAAAAATAAATTATGTGACTGTAATGCCCCCCCCCCTCCCCGGAAGTCTACATGGTTATGATCTTGCACACAAGTCCATTATAGCAGCAGGACAGAGTAATCTATCTCTGGTCTCACTGTCACAAGTTGGACCATCTATCAGTGGTCTCACTGTCACAAGTTATACAATCTATCAGTAGTCTCACTGTCACAAGTTGGACAATCTATCTGTGGTCTCACTGTCACAGGTTGGACCATCTATCAGTAGTCTCAATGTCACAAGTTGGACAATCTATCTCTTGTCTCACTGTCACAAGTTGTACAATCTATCTCTGGTCTCACTGTCACAAGTTGGACAATCTATCAGTGGTCTCACTGTCACAAGTTGGACAATCTATCCGTTTAAGCTTCATTAATGATTATGATTTGTCAGTTTATTCGCTCATTTGTCCATTCATTATTACCACAACATTACCAAAACATGTAAAAAATAAAATGTAATTTTTACACATGTTAATTAATAACAAAGAACTATTCATTTTGCATGAAACGTAGCAAGCAAAGTTTGTCACAGGATAACAGAAAAGATTAAATTATCACCTGTTAATCATATTTACAATTTAATATACACGTGTTAGTAATTCACATAAACGTTTTTATTATTGTCAAGCCAACACCTTTATTCAAGATCTATTATGACTTGTCATTTTATGCGCCAATTGGTCCATACATTATTACCACCCCATGTATCAAAAACATGTAAACGAAAAAATGTAACTATTTACAAATATGAATAACAAAGAACTATTTATTTTGCATGAAACCTTTGAAGTAATATGTTAATCACTGGATAAAAGAAAATACTAAAGTATCAACAGTTAATCGTATATACAATTTAATACACACATTTTTTAGGAATTGAAATAAACGTTTTCATTATTGTCAAGTCAGCACTCCTTCCAGTTCTATATTAAAAGCAACGATTTTGTTTTCCAAAATTAGTCTAAGACGCATTAAAATATTACATGTAAATAACAATCAAACAAAACTATTGTGGGGAGGAGTCGATTTTTAATATGTTATTTTTTTAAACATACAAATATGCAATCTCAAAGTGTATAAAAGAAAAAAACAAACGCTAAACTGAAGCATAAGTTGACAAATTTCAATTGCAATAATAAATAATGGCTTTGTAGTTCAAAACGCATCGAAACTTGACAACCAAACGACAACCAATTGTAAATTTCATAAACCGAAAAACGAATGTTATACATTGATATAGAAAAATTAATTTATAATTACGTACGTAATATTTACATGGACACATACACAAAAAACGGACATTTAATACAAAAAATAATAATAATATTAATCACATCAAATAAAACATGGCTCTTTTTACTTCGTTCCCTTCACACATTAACAAAAGCTCAAATAATGACGTCACGTCACAATATTTTATGGCGAGAAACACATTTTGTTAATCTCGAAAGCAACATTTTTACTTCTATATATATTTTTTTATCGGGAGTTACCTCGCATAGCGTCACGGACAGACATGACAGACGTGACAGAGATTGCATATTATGTATATTGATATTCCATTCAACTTCTGGTTTCACATTTCAAATCCAAATGCTGAGGGGAGCTTAATCTGAAATGATAATTAATTTATTGAGTCATTGTTTTTTTAAATTAATTAAAATAAGTAAAGGAAACTAAATGGGAAAAGACTAAATTAAAAAAAAACAATTGTAGCTCATTGCCTGGCACAAACACATTTAAACTTATACACATTGACACCAAAGTAAAAAAATACTACATTAGCAGTCCTCATTAGCAGTCCTCATTAGCAGTCCTCATTAGAAGTCCTCATTAGCAGTCCTCATTAGCAGTCCTCATTAGCAGTACTCATTAGCAGTCCTCATTAGCAGTCCTCATTAGCAGTCCTCATTAGCAGTCCTCATTAGCAGTCCTCATTTGCAGTCCTCATTAGCAGTCCTCATTAGCAGTCCTCATTAGCAGTCCTCATTAGCAGTCCTCTTTTAACCCCATTTGTTGCAATACCTGACAATTCGTTTTCTTTTAAAAAGTCGGTTTTTTAAAAAAATAACCAAAAACTAGAAAACACTTTGAAAACAATTTAATCCATATTAAAATTAAAAATAAAAATTATTCAAAATTGGGAGAACCATGTTTTTGTGGTCCAAGTTCAAGGTCATGCAATGGCGTCATCAAGTGATGTTTGAGGACGGCATGTTCGAATAGATGCACTTGTTCCACATTAAGACTTCTGTAACCACTGATAGCATTCAAAGAACACGTGTAGCGACTTATTGGTGTGTTTACCTAATGACTGGCAGCTGATCACCGACATGGCAGTGATGGTATTGGTGTGTTTACCTAATGACTGGCAGCTGATCACCGACATGGCAGTGATGGTATTGGTGTGTTTACCTAATGACTGGCAGCTGATCACCGACATGGCAGTGATGTTATCTGGTGTGTTTATCTAATGACTGGCAGCTCATCACCGACATGGCAGTGATGGTATTGGTGTGTTTACCTAATGACTGGCAGCTCATCACCGACATGGCAGTGATGGTATTGGTGTGTTTACCTAATGACTGGCAGCTGATCACCAACCTGGCAGTGATGGTATTGGTGTGTTTACCTAATGACTGGCAGCTGATCACCAACCTGGCAGTGATGGTATTGGTGTGTTTACCTAATGACTGGCAGCTCATCACCGACATGGCAGTGATGGTATTGGTGTGTTTACCTAATGACTGGCAGCTGATCACCGACATGGCAGTGATGGTATTGGTGTGTTTACCTAATGACTGGCAGCTCTTCACCAACCTTGCAGTGATGTTATCTGGTGCACAAAGATTTCATCCCAGACAATGGACGCTGCTAATTATAGAGCCATCTTGTCAATATTGACAGAAAATGATCGGACACAACTGCGAAGAAGTGGAGGAAATCGGATCATGTATGTCAAATAATTTAAAATGTAGCCAATAATTAGTAGACCATGGTATCTAATTTTTAACCATGGTAATCTGATATAGAACATTATATTTATGAAATGTGACAGTCTTTGTATAATAATAGACAATATAAATATCATATTGGGACGCGGTGGTCGAGTGGCAGCGCGCTAAGACTGGCGTACCGATGGTCACGGGTTCGAAACCATATCAAGGCAGGATTTGTTCCCGGGGCCTAGGGCATCCCTGAGTCACCCAGCTCCGAATGGGTACCTAACACTAGTTAGGCGGCTGGTTAATGCGTGGAACCCACAAAGCCGTGGCCTGTGAACGCCGCATCACTTTCCAATAGATCATCTGTCACGGTCTGTGGACGCAATTATCTTCTGCATAGAAGGAGCGTCTGTGTAGATAAGATAAGATAAGATATTTGCCATGCAATTCTGATATTTATCCATGCAAATCAAATATTGGATCATATAATTCTGTAAAGGTGATACGAACCATAATCTGGCATTACAGAAAGTAAACACTGCGTTAAAGGTGATACGAACCATAATCTGGCATTACAGAAAGTAAACACTGCGTTAAAGGTGATACGAACCATAATCTGGCATTACAGAAAGTAAACACTGCGTTAAAGGTGATACGAACCATAATCTGGCATTACAGAAAGTAAACACTGCGTTAAAGGTGATACGAACCATAATCTGGCATTACAGAAAGTAAACACTGCGTTAAAGGTGATACGAACCATAATCTGGCATTACAGAAAGTAAACACTGCGTTAAAGGTGATACGAACCATAATCTGGCATTACAGAAAGTAAACACTGCGTTAAAGGTGATACGAACCATAATCTGGCATTACAGAAAGTAAACACTGCGTTAAAGGTGATACGAACCATAATCTGGCATTACAGAAAGTAAACACTGCGTTAAAGGTGATACGAACCATAATCTGGCATTACAGAAAGTAAACACTGCGTTAAAGGTGATACGAACCATAATCTGGCATTACAGAAAGTAAACACTGCGTTAAAGGTGATACGAACCATAATCTGGCATTACAGAAAGTAAACACTGCGTTAAAGGTGATACGAACCATAATCTGGCATTACAGAAAGTAAACACTGCGTTAAAGGTGATACGAACCATAATCTGGCATTACAGAAAGTAAACACTGCGTTAAAGGTGATACGAACCATAATCTGGCATTACAGAAAGTAAACACTGCGTTAAAGGTGATACGAACCATAATCTGGCATTACAGAAAGTAAACACTGCGTTAAAGGTGATACGAACCATAATCTGGCATTACAGAAAGTAAACACTGCGTTAAAGGTGATACGACAGGCCAGAAATAGAACTTCATCTCTTTAACATTTTTTTTTACACTTGTGCCAATAGATTGTGACACTTGTCAGACCGGAAATAGAACGTAAACCCTTAAGATTATCGTATTAAACTTATGTTCCAATTTTGGTCATGTCCCAGTTGGGACAACGTCATGTGACAAGTGATAGACACGATCTTTGTCAAATTTCCAATCTACTTTGTTGCTGAAATTTCCATCTCATTAAGACACACGAAAGACGCAACTGGTGTGTTGTTTTTTTTATTTTTTCAGGATAAATTTTAACGACAAAATCGTTAGGCAATTTTCAAAGTATAACAGAGATTTAAGCAAACTATTTTTCTTGGTCAAATGCATCAGACGTACTAAGATTTTGGAAGAATTAATAAAAATCTGTTTAGACGAGCTCAGACAGAATACCCTGTTATCTGATTATTATTTTCATGAAATTGTTCTGTTAAACCGGGTGTTTTGTAATAGACGTCAGCCGTGAAATTACAAGGCAAATACTTGTTCAATTTAAAAACCAAAACCACATCGATTTTTCCAATATTTTTTTTCTAATGGAGAAAATTCAACAAAAAAAATAGAACACTGCAGATGTTAGTCACCTAATACAGAGAGTATGCAAACTATTATTTTTAATCTTAAATCATATGTTTTTTTAAAAACAATTAGTAAATTGATATAATTTCAACTTATTTAAAGAATTTTTAAAATAAAAATAGAACGTATTGCAGATTATTATAGCATATGTTATAGTTTCCACTTGCATTGAATGTCGATAACAGTATAAAAGTTAAGAGGCACTGATGTCACATCAAGTGCTAGATGTTATATATGCATTAAATGTCAATAACAGTAGCATTGAATGTCAATAACAGTAGCATTGAATGTCAATAACAGTAGCATGAATGTCAATAACAGTAGCATTGACTGTCAATAACAGTAGCATTTAATGTCAATAACAGTATCATTGAATGTCAATAACAGTAGCATTTAATGTCAATAACAGTAGCATTGAATGTCAATAACAGTAGCATTGAATGTCAGTAACAGTAGCATTGAATGTCAATAACAGTAACATAGAATGTCAATAAGAGTAACATTTAATGTCAATAGCAGTAGCATTGAATGTCAGTAACAGTAGCATTGAATGTCAGTAACAGTAGCATTGAATGTCAATAACAGTAGCATTGAATGTCAATAACAGTAGCATTGAATGTCAATAACAGTAGCATTGAATGTCAGTAACAGTAGCATTGAATGTCAATAACAGTAGCATTGAATGTCAATAACAGTAGCATTGAATGTCAATAACAGTAGTAGTTAAGGGGTACTGATGTCACTCCATATGCTGGATGTGATGTAAGCATTGAATGTCAATAATTTAAATTGTTATGGAAAATGTTTACAACTACCTAGCAGTCTATTAAAGATGTTTATCTTTAAA
This sequence comes from Ampullaceana balthica, assembly GCA_944989445.1. Taxonomy (NCBI): domain Eukaryota; kingdom Metazoa; phylum Mollusca; class Gastropoda; family Lymnaeidae; genus Ampullaceana; species Ampullaceana balthica. Next base: position 552,608 of record CALYLW010000064.1, read on the forward strand.
TTGTACGTCTCATCGTAGTGTTAAAGATGAGTTTAGGCTACCACCACTGAGAACCGTTGTATGACATTCCTGCACGATACTAAAACTCAGTGATGCGTTGCAACAGTTTTAAAGAGTCGAATCATTCATCCGTTTCATGAAATTACCTTTAATGATGATGTTATTTAACAAGACACGGCGTTATAAAAAATACAAAAGGTTAGCGTCAGAAATGATGTTATGTTCACAGAAAAGGGAAAGGAAATGTTTGCAAGGTCGAATCGATTACTTTTGTTACAATAGGTGAACGCATTCTTAGCTTCTGGTGACGAATCGATCATAAATGAAAACAATCGATTCTTTAGCATTTCCGGTGGAAGTTACTAAATTTAAAAAAAATGTAGCGACGAAAAGGGTGAGAAGTAGGAGCTTCATACAATATTCTTATTGTCACAGAGGCGTCACTAGAGGAGGTACGGGTGGTGCGGACCGCACTGGGTGACACCACCACAAGGGGTGACACAAATGGGTAAAATTATGTATGTTCTCCTTATTTGGCAATGGCAGATTCGAGGAAAGTCGGTGGGGTAAGTTATGAAAAGGTATCAAGCAACATGAGCTACCGCACTGGGCGGCGAACACACCCAGGTGTCGCCTATGTATGGTCGCATTACCTTTGCTAAAGATACCGATGCTATATATTCTATATATAATTCATTTATAAACACTTTTTTTTAAAAATGACCATAATTTTAAATTCCAAGAAACGATAACAGCAACACTGTAACAAATATACCATTGAAACGATAACAGCAACACTGTAACAAATATACCATTGAAACGATAACAGCAACACTGTAACAAATATACCATTGAAACGATAACAGCAACACTGTAACAAATATATCATTGAAACGATAACAGCAACACTGTAACAAATATACCATTGAAACGATAACAGCAACACTGTAACAAATATACCATTGAAACGATAACAGCAACACTGTAACAAATATACCATTGAAACGATAACAGCAACACTGTAACAAATATACCATTGAAACGATATTCGGTTTTTCTTACTTAGCTTCGCCGGGGGGAAAAAAAGCATTTATTTGCACACTCCACCTATACTTTTTCATTTTATGTTCTAATGAACAACAAAATAATCCTCGCTGGCTGGCATCGGCCCACGGACCACCACTTTTTCCTACGCTGTTTACAAAACCAGACATCACCTTTTTGTAAGAGAGGAAAACAAATTGTGAAATCCTATTTACAAATGAACTCTTCACAAGAGGTTATGTTTATAACCCAACAATTTTATTCGCCCTGCAGCCTTTCATTTTTTGGCCTTCACAATTTTGAAATGCTCTTAAAAGAAAAGGTGATCCGCTGAAATCTTCCTATTAAAAAATGCGGTGTGCAGTCGTCTTTCATTTCAGTTCATGCCGCCACAATTATTTGTTTTATATTATTGATATAATTTAGCCTAGTGATAACTTTTTCTTGATCTGTTCTACGATAGTCAACATAATGTGAGAGCCATTCTGTAAACAACCGTTCCAGGTCACACTTTGACCTTCTCACACTCACACTTTCTTACAAGACAGCAAAAACACGTTTCTTGCATCGTTAAATTCAAAGTTCCGTTTGACAACAATGTTAAATCAAAATCAAACGGGAGATATAAAAAGATCCCATTTTTACAAGAACAATTCAATTTTAAAATAATCAAAATCAATTTTCACAATTTTTTTAGATGAGTGTCATTAAAACACGATCATTCATTGAGCGATGAAAATATCACTACTTAAATTCAAGTATTAAAAAAAAATTATGAAAAATATTGCTTGAGCAAGGTGTTTCAATTACCTCCAATTACCTCGCCAATTATATAATACTACGTACGCCCCACGGCGTAGCTTACGCCGCAGACTTACTCATAAATAGTGCAAAGAAAGGGGGGAAGAATGGACACAAACTACAACAGCACGAAGTCATCAAAACAACGCGAATGAACGTTGTTGGTCTCGACACATTGGCAAAGCGGGTATCTACCTGCCCACCACCCTTCACCACCCTAGCTTGCCAACAATAAACTGTGATTGGTCGACCCTAGCAAGGTTCAGCCATGTTCGCAAATAAAGGGGGAAAGAACCGGAACAAACACACATTTTTAAAAATTAAAAAATAATGTTTTCGCTGGGGAAACCCAGGACCTTCCGCGCGTAAGGCGGACGTGACCACCACTACACTACGAATCACATGTTATTCTGTGAAGGAACAACGCAGTGAACGCAAGAACCATTGTTACCCCTCTTTCCACACTCTCCGCTTGCCAAACCATAAACTGATTTATCGACCCCAGCGAGGGTCATTCGTCATGCTTATTTGCACAAACTCGCTTGGTGAATTATATATATATAGATAGAGAGATATTTTTTAACGAATGTTTATTATTGAAATTATCTTGTAAACGAAAATATTTATTGATTTATTGTATAGAACGAGCGTCTGTAACAGATATGATTCATCAAAACGGTTTCATAAAACATAAATAAATAAACAGACAGTCTGAATTAGACCTTTCATTACAGTTATCATCCCCTGAACAAATATGTCTGCTTTAAAGGTTCCACTCTCCAGGAAAGAAGTTTGTTTGATGTCCTACTCTATTTCCGGCGCACGAGAAAATCCGATAGATACGTGTCATTGGGTGCTTCATGGAAAGTACAATACACTGAAGGCAAGAACATGTATTTTACTAAATATGTAGGGCCAAGTATAACCACAACTAGACGGAAATAAAAACATATAGCAAAATACGTTGCTTATGAAATCGAAAGTCGGCAATTCTTACCACGTAGACGGCTCTGATTGAAAAGTATAAGAAACGTTTAAAGACAAACAAACTGCGGACAGACAGACATCAAGCTCACTGTGAGTCGCAGCAGGTCTCTGAATATAAAAAAAACTTTGGCTACAAACAATGGCGTTTTGCCCGATAAGTAGAGAGAACAGATTCTCGTGATACTCCCAGATACAAAACTAAATCGTCCATTTCGTTGTTTTTTTGCTCAGAGACCAGAGATGTCTTGCATGAGAACCATTGGACCACCAAATCAAAGGAACCAGAGTGATGCCTGTTACAGGCGAGCGCCATGGTCGGCACGTTGCAGATGAACGGACGGACGTAACAAACCAAACTCTCCATGCTACGTTTAGAGGAGGGTAGGGGGGAAGATACTTCTTATAGTATAATTTGCATATTTACAGTCGGATCTCTCTAAGTCGAACTCAAAGTGACCCGAACAAAATCGACTTACGGAGTATTCGAGTTAGGGAAAATGTCGTAATAGGCGCAGAATTTGTCCGGGAATTCGATATAGGGTGGTTTTCGATTTAAGGAAGTTCGACTTAGCGAGGTCCGACTGTGTTTCAAAAGTTGTTTATAATCCACTAATACATTTGGAACAGGTTGTTGACGTTTCTTTAGATTACGATAGTTTCCTTCAGGGTCGCACCCTGTTACATGAGATTTACGTGATATCAATTTTGTCACTGGACATTAGCAGAACGAGATGTCTGAGCATATTTCACCAATCGCTTGTCTCACCAGAAGATTTCACCAATCGCTTGTCTCACCAGCAGATTTCATCAATCACTTGTCTCACCAGCAGATTTCATCAATCACTTGTCTCACCAGCAGATTTCATCAATCACTTGTCTCACCAGCAGATTTCATCAATCACTTGTCTCACCAGCAGATTTCATCAATCACTTGTCTCACCAGCAGATTTCACCAATCGCTTGTCTCACCAGCAGATTTCATCAATCACTTGTCTCACCAGCAGATTTCATCAATCACTTGTCTCACCAGCAGATTTCATCAATCACTTGTCTCACCAGCAGATTTCACCAATCACTTGTCTCACCAGCAGATTTCATCAATCACTTGTCTCACCAGCAGATTTCATCAATCGCTTGTCTCACCAGCAGATTTCACCAATCGCTTGTCTCACCAGCAGATTTCATCAATCACTTGTCTCACCAGAAGATTTCATCAATCATTTGTCTCACCAGCAGATTTCATCAATCACTTGTCTCACCAGCAGATTTCATCAATCGCTTGTCTCACCAGCAGATTTCATTAATCACTTGTCTCACAGCAGATTTCACCAATCACTTGTCTCACCAGCAGATTTCACCAATCGCTTGTCTCAACAGCAGATTTCACCAATCGCTTGTCTCACCAGCAGATTTCACCAATCGCTTGTCTCACCAGCAGATTTCATCAATCACTTGTCTCACCAGCAGATTTCATCAATCACTTGTCTCACCAGCAGATTTCATCAATCACTTGTCTCACCAGCAGATTTCATCAATCACTTGTCTCACCAGCAGATTTCATCAATCACTTGTCTCACCAGCAGATTTCACCAATCGCTTGTCTCACCAGCAGATTTCATCAATCACTTGTCTCACCAGCAGATTTCATCAATCACTTGTCTCACCAGCAGATTTCATCAATCACTTGTCTCACCAGCAGATTTCATCAATCACTTGTCTCACCAGCAGATTTCACCAATCACTTGTCTCACCAGCAGATTTCATCAATCACTTGTCTCACCAGCAGATTTCACCAATCGCTTGTCTCACCAGCAGATTTCACCAATCGCTTGTCTCACCAGCAGATTTCATCAATCACTTGTCTCACCAGCAGATTTCACCAATCATTTGTCTCACCAGCAGATTTCATCAATCACTTGTCTCACCAGCAGATTTCATCAATCGCTTGTCTCACCAGCAGATTTCATTAATCACTTGTCTCACAGCAGATTTCACCAATCACTTGTCTCACCAGCAGATTTCACCAATCGCTTGTCTCACCAGCAGATTTCACCAATCGCTTGTCTCACCAGCAGATTTCACCAATCGCTTGTCTCACCAGCAGATTTCATCAATCACTTGTCTCACCAGCAGATTTCATTAATCACTTGTCTCACCAGCAGATTTCACCAATCGCTTGTCTCACCAGCAGATTTCACCAATCGCTTGTCTCACCAGCAGATTTCATCAATCGCTTGTCTCACCAGCAGATTTCATTAATCACTTGTCTCACCAGCAGATTTCACCAATCGCTTGTCTCACCAGCAGATTTCACCAATCGCTTGTCTCACCAGCAGATTTCATCAATCACTTGTCTCACCAGCAGATTTCACCAATCGCTTGTCTCACCAGCAGATTTCACCAATCGCTTGTCTCACCAGCAGATTTCATCAATCGCTTGTCTCACCAGCAGATTTCATTAATCACTTGTCTCACCAGCAGATTTCACCAATCACTTGTCTCACCAGCAGATTTCACCAATCGCTTGTCTCACCAGCAGATTTCATCAATCATTTGTCTCACCAGCAGATTTCACCAATCGCTTGTCTTTTGTTTTATTAACTCCTTATTTTTTGTTGTAAAATTATTTTAATTGCTTTAATTATAAAAGAATTCATATAGCTATAATTGTTTGTTAAAACGCACGAGGCCCTAAACACGAGGCCCTATATTTTAGGCCCTACACATGAGGCCCTACACATGAGGCCCTATACGTGAGGCCCTACACATGAGGCCTTATACATGAGCCCTATACATGAGGCACTATACATGAAGCCCTATACATGAGGCCCTATACATGAGGCCCTATACATGCGGCCTTATACATGAGGCAAAATGGCTAACATGCTAACAGGCTAACAGGCCAGCAGGCGAACAAGGTCTACTAGTCTGACAGTGAGAAGATTTTATTTTTTCAGAATTACACGCGCAAATTGTTTTGCATGTCCAAAGTTCGCACAATCACATTGACGCATCTAAGTTAACATTACATAATCGTCTGGACTTAGGACAACTTGGGTTCAAAGTTAATACAATCATCAGGACATGGGACACAACGCTTTGGTCTCAGTCAATGTTTCCACCAAGGCTATCCTATAGCCTATATGTCTTCATAACTGGTTAACTAGGTCACCTCGAAAGGGGGAATGGAGCGTGACCTATATCCATTCAGTGCAAGTTAGGTCATCCTTACACCTTTAGGCACTTTAGGGCTATTTTTAATTTATTTTAGCAAAGTTCCAAACATGAGAAACATTCCTGAATAGAAATCCATTGAGAAGGAAGTACTGTGTACTGTGAACTGTGTACTGTGTACTGTGTACTGGAGCGGTCCGTTATCAAAAGTATAACACGTTTTCTGCGTGCATAAAGGACGCTAAATAACGGCGCAACAAAACTAATTTTCAATAGCATCTTGAGTAATTAATTTTTGATGAAACCTATTTTTGTTTCTCCCTGAATTCAAACTAAAGCAAAGGATAGACACCATTAGGTTTTGTTACACGTGTAAGGTCTTATGTTACGTTGTTCTTTATGTCATGTTCATTTATGACTTTTGTTTACAATACACATCAAATCCCCCCCCCCAGCCCCCACTATATCGGCAATTATTTTCTTGTATATATCTTAATCTTGTGTAATCTTGTAATGTTGAAAACTCATCTTTGAATGTCTCTATCTTCAATAACCAATAGGGTTGAGCTTAAAGGGAGGCTAATGGTTGATAGGAGTAGACAACAGAAGTCTTAAGTTCAAAGCCAATTGTGTGTGAGTGTGTATGTGTGTTTAATCAGTTAAAATTCATGTAACGTATGTTATAATTTCGTTATGCTAACATTCTGCAAAAAAATTGTATTTTAATTTGTGGGGGTAGGGGTGGGGGAGAAGGTAGCGTGTTGTATGGCGGTTAGCATGGAAATCTGGACAAGCCGACGTCTGCATATCTGGTAATGGTGATGAAAAAACGTGTGTATCTGTCGCATCACGGGTTCTCATCAATAAATGTTTGAGATCCATTGTAAAATTAAAGTCGAAATGGAAGCACAAAAATTTTTTTTTAAATAATCAACAATTAAAACAAGCTATAACGAACAACAAACACTTAGCCGAATGTTATTTTCATGAAAGTTTTTACTGAAAAGAATTATAACGCAATATTTCAGACAATGTTTGTCAAAGCCAACAGCCCTCGGAAGATGTCCTGTTTGCCAGAATAAGGTAAAGAAATCTAAAGCAATGTCTGTGATAAAGCAAATGCTGGAGCGTATTTGTCACAATATACTGAACTTTCGTAACACGCCATTTTACTAAGTGTTTTCTTCCAGGTTTGATTTTTACTTAAACTAGCGAGAGTTGCCGAACTTTGAGGTAAATAAGTGGGTTGACTCCGTGCCCATAATTTATATGATAAGCTAAACACAACCACAATTTAGGACTGAAAGGCTGTGCTGTGTGTGGGGCATGCTGTGTGTCGGTGTGTGGGTCAAACTGTGTGTGGGTCATACTGTGTGTGGGGCATGCTGTGTTTGGGTCATGCTGTGTGGGTCATACTTTGTGAGGGTCATCCTGTGTGTGAGTCATGATGTGTGGGTCATGATGTGTGTGGGTCATACTGTGTGTGGGCAATGCTGTGTTAGTCATTCTGTGTGTGGGTCATAGTGTATAATTTAGTTAAGTTGGACTTAGTCCAATAAACCATCCCATGAGCCCCATTGAATATCACGAAGTTTTAGTCAGTAAAATAGAGAGAAACCTTTCAGATCATCAAAACTTTAAAAGTAACCGACAGACAAAATATCCACCCCTTAACCCTCGACCCTGTTACCACCCACCCCCTTCTGATCGGTTCAACGATTCCAGGCTTGAGATTCATGAAGGGTCAAAATATTATTTGGGCGCATCGCAAAGGCGTCACTATGAGTGTGGAGGGTGTGGACCACACTGGGTGAAACTATTACAAGAGTGGCTACAAAATGTAAAATTCTGTATGTTTCCGATATTTCACGCTGGCAAACTCGAGTAGGTGTATGTGGTAAGTCGTGAGCGTGGTGACACCATGAGCTACCGCACTGGGTGACATCAACCTTAGTGACGCCCCTGGCACATTCTCAATCAGGTACCCCGACAGAACGGCCCCGGTCAAATAGTCCACCAAAATCAGCCTCATGAGATGTGTCACGACACAGGGGTCTGTACTAAAGTTCAACTTTCCTTGGTGAGACAAAGTTTGGACCTTAATGAGTTGATCGAAGAAGAAACAACGAGTGAACGTTCATGTCAAGTTTTTGGAAATCGTGGAGCTCAGATATGGGCTGGAATAAAAAAAAACAGAGATGATAGAAGAATTAAGAAACAATATACCTAGCGTTTGGAGCTTAAACCTACACCAGCGAACATCACAGGCAAAACTAAGAAAACGTTATAAAAATTAATGTGTAGCATTTCTATGTAGAACTTAAGACGCCCCCCCCACCTCCCAAAATGCATTTTGTGTTGACATATTTGTACAGTGTGTAAGTTAACATGATCAGAACAGATTTGTGTAATCTGGACCACACGTCATTACGCGAGCTGTAATGCTAGAGGATTAATGTCCGGACCACTGATGCATACACAAGTTTTTATTTAATCACGAGTGTCCCAGCGTCCCGCCCGACACGGTCTGTTTACTCTCTAACAATGTTAAGCTCCTGGCAGCAGTGCAATAGACCGGAACGTTTCTAATGGCCCAATAAATATAAATATAAATGTAGCTGCAAGTCCGTCACGGCCAATGATTCAAGGACAAGACGCCTGCAACCAGAAACAGGAAGGTGACTTCTAGGATTGCGTGGCCATCCACAATGGACTCCGTGCCTCTATTGTCTAGTTGTTATGCTTCCCACCCAACAATTGGCCTTGATTCTTTATGGCAGAGATCTATTAATAGAAATATCCGAGGTGTATATGTCGCTCTTCCCCATCCTGGTCAGTCGTACTTTAAGTATAATATGATTTAGTCTAAGTGGTGCAACTCATAAATCTATTGTCTGGATCGATTCAACATTTGGGTTCACAAACATAAGAGGTGAGAGGCAGTATGGGATACAAAGTAAAACAGCTGGAGAGGCCAGTGTAGTGGTTAAGATTTTAACTCACGCAACTCAACCAAGTCCGACTACGGACAATCAAACCTCACTGGACACATCTACATTAATGTGAGGGTCTGGTGTGATATACTTCAGACTTACTTTGATGTCAAACTCGTGAGTTAACAATGGACACATGATTTTCTTTACTTTTTTTGTTTGTTATTGCTGTCATCAATCACGTGCCTCCAAGGCTGGTTTACTATTTTGTACAGGGGTGCATCGAGATACGAATGCTTCACGTTACGAAAAATCCAAGAAATGAAAGACAACTCCAAGAAAATTTTCTCCATTACACGAAACAAATCTAAGAAAAGAAAAACGCGCAGCTGACAACACTGGGCATCACGTGACTGCATTCAACTCGCCAACAACAGTTCACAGGTGCTAACAGGTCGTTTTGTTGCGCAGTTCAATGATATTTGCCCGACTTATTTTAGAAATATCTTAAAACAAACAGGCACAACAAGCTTCCTTGGATCAATATTTTGCTAAGTTGACATTAGTGAGCGAAGGTATTTGTATGCATGTGAGGCGAAGAAAATGAAAGGTAAAACAGAAAATTAGAAATCGAAAAAAAGGGTTAAAAATTGTAGTAAAAATTTTTAAAGAAAAAAAAATTGTTACACAAGTTTAAGTGTTATTTTACATATGTTTAGATGTTATGTGTAGAGTTGTAATAAATGTGTGTATTTAGAATTAATTCATGTAGAGTTTGCACATTACGTATTATTTTCATAAAGTTAAGTGTTTCGTACGTAAAGCCGTAATGTTTTCTGCCATACGTTCTCCTCCCCTACCACCTTGTCAAAATATCGCCCCATCGCCACATTGCCCCATCGCCACATCGCCACAACGCCCCATCGCCACATCGCCCCATCGTCCGATCGCCTCACTCGAAAGGTTGGTGCTCACATTTGTGTAATATTATTTTTCATTTATTTTATCCTGTTTTCATTGTTTTATTATTTTTTAAAAATTTATTTATAATGTGTAATTTAAAGGATTGAAGAATTCTACTTTATTTTTCTATGGCTTTCTATTATATTTTTTTATTTTTAGTGTTTCTCTGTGGCTTGCGACGGTTCAGCTATTTTACATGTAAAGCTTGCTTCGACATAGGAAAAATCTAGGATACGAAGGCCTTCCCAGACCGGAATAGTTTCGTATCTGGGTACGGTCTGTAGAATGTAAGGATTAGTTTCGTATCTGGGTACGGTCTGTAGAATGTAAGTTTTACAAACCAATTTCATGGAATCTTCGAATGTCTTAATGCGAAATTCTTTTATTATTACTCAACACATTCATGTCCGGATTGCGTCTGTTTCCAAAGACATAACTTTAATTTAAGAGGAAGCAACTGTGTAAAACAAGAAGTTATAGTTTAAAAACGAAATACTCTCCCTCTACTTATTTAAAGGTCTTCGTACAAACGTGAACTTACAAGTTATTCACTTATTTAAAAAACAACAAAAGAACAGACACACAATTACAAGAGTAAGTTATATGAGTATATGTAGTGAAGAACTTTGGGGGGGGGGTCGAGGAAAGCAACTGGAGTGTTATTAATTTTTTTTTAGACTGCAATTAATTCATGTGTTTATGAAATTAACCAGACACAAAAAAAAATAGATTGCGCACAGCTGAAGTCAAAGTATTTTACATGTTTTGAAGTGATTTGCAAGTATAACTTTTCACACTGTCAAGTGTTCAATCTCCACTAAATTCCCACCTTTTAGGGGCATTGACATATTTAGGCAGAAAAGAAATTATTTACAAAATTTTAATTTTTAAAAATAAAAATTCAGCACATGGAACCTTCTAGCTTTGAACAACTTTACTGCACAGATAAAACTTATCAACTTTACTGCACAGATAAAAGTTAGCAACTTTACTGGATAGATAAAACACATGACAAAATTTAATTACTTGTTCCGTAACTTGCTAGTGTGGCCGTCGGCCAGTGGACTTGACGTTCTCTATATTTAAATCCCTTATATTAACTTCGCCGTCTTGTCTGTCGTGATCTCTTTCGTGCTTGATCACATTCGCGGAAAAACAGAAGTAAAAAATGACCCACTTCTCGTAATGCTATCGAGTTGAAATTTTGCACATAGACTCGTGTCACCTAACAATGAATTGTATCAAAATTTCAGAAAGATCGAACGTACCGTAAAGAATTCAATTAACTTTTATTTTATATCTGTGTATCTTTATGTAACATGTAGCCCCATGAAGAGCTCAGGCTCGGGACTGCTGACTTTCTTCCACATGTAGGATTACGAGTTATATAAGGGATTTATAGTCAAAAATTTTGTTTTTACGGGTTGTTTAGTTACATCAATTATTTCTCTGTTTTCCTGTATGAAAAACATAAAGCTATCTTTGGATAGGTATGACAGCGCCTTGGGATCATGGTTTTGTCAGGTAGAAGGGTACAACTTTAGAATTCAATATTCATTGGATATTTGTTCGTTCCTCACCGCACATTGGTGATTACTGAACCGTGACTAAATATGTAGACCAGCGTCACAGTGTATGACTTCGTAATTTTATTTTTCAGTTTCATCAGGGACGCACCACAACACAAAAAAACACGAATGTCTCTACATCGTACGTTTCGCATATTCAATTAAAAAATTTATATAGCATACAAACTGTATGCTTGATGAACAAACATGTTTGTAGAAATGACAAACGATTATTTTTTTACTACAAAAAAACACATGTTTATTTCGTGATTTCACCAGAACATTTGAGAATGTTTCAAATCTTGTGGATAATTTTTAGTTAACTCGTGGATGAATTTGTAATGATGTGGATTGTGGAAAGTGGGAATAATAACATCCACGATGAAATCACGCAGGAAATTTAACTATTGAATGATGTGTGTACAACTGAGGCAGTGATGTGTGGTGTGTAGAGATGTGGCAGTGACTTGCTGTGTGTAGAGATGTGGCAGTGACGTGCTGTGTGTAGAGATAAGTCAGTGACGTGCTGTGTGTAGAGATGTGTCAGTGACGTGCTGTGTGTAGAGATGTGTCAGTGATTGCTGTGTGTAGAGATGTGTCAGTGACGTGCTGTGTGTAGAGATGTGTCAGTGACGTGCTGTGTGTAGAGATGTGTCAGTGACGTGCTGTGTGTACAAATGTGTCAGTGCTGTTCTGTGCGTACACGTGTGCCAGTGGCGTGCTGTATGTACAAATGTGTCAGTGACGTGCTGTGTGTGCACATGTGGCAATTGCGAGCTGAAATGACTGTTGTAAGACTGTGTACTATTGTGTCAGTCGCCCACTGGTAGCATCATATATATCAGACACATGTTTAAAGACATACAATAAAACCAACGTGTGAGTAAAAGACTACAAAACGTGAAAAACTGATTCAAACAATTAAAGAAATGTTTGACTGTTTGTCTTATTTGTTTGTTGTTTAAGTTGTAAATACTGTTTTTGAGGAAGATTGACGCCGCAATGTCTTGTCTCAGTTTAGTTGGATATGTTTGTAAACCGCAGTGAGGCCAACCGCAGTGAGGCCGACCGCAGTGAGGCCAACCGCAAGTTGGGGTTCTGCTCTACATAAGTGTACAAAATAAATACACAATGTGTCTGTCTTTGTTGTTTATTTTTTGTGTGCGATCCAGGCGACATCTTTAATCTGCCTTCATAAAATATTATAAAACATCTTAAATGCATACATTTAAATAATAATAATTGTGTTTGCATTCAGAAAAAGTAGTCATCATTTATTCCAATGTACGTACATTTTAATTTCGATATCAACACATGAATGAACATATTAATTCAAATTCTTCAAATTGAACTAAATAATCTTGTAACAACAACATAACACTGAATTGGAATACATAACAATGAAAATTGTCCAACAAAAGCATGTAAAAAATAAATTGAAACTGCACGATATACAGTCGTATATCAAGTATAGAGGCTATAGAGTCATAGATAAGCGTAGGACGCAATAATCTTCTGTGTAGAAGGAGCGTCTGTAAACAGATAAGATAATCGTGTTAAAAAGAAACATTCAACTTCTTAAACTAAACATACTCACTATCATATACTGAAAATACGAGTTACAATTGATCAATTGTCGCCACACCTTCGTTGATTTAACATCGTGAAAACGAGCGAGAGTAATGTGGGGTCAAAGGTTATTTAACGTGTTGACAGACTAGTCCGTTTGGGCTGGAGGCTTTTGTTTTTGGGTAACGCTATGAAAACAATCACAACCAGTTGTGTAGCGAAAGTTAGAGCCCCCGGGTCGGTACGAGGGCGTAAGGGGCGGTACGAGTGCGTTAACAACAACTTACCCACTTTCAGACGATGCCAGCCTTTAACTTTAATCTAATGAGTAAAAAAAAACCAGTGGATCTCCCACCCACACACAACCTACTCCTCACGCCCCTGATTACAACTTGCACAATAAAATAATAGAAACGTAAGACCATCCCAGAGCGTTTCTGTTATACACAGGTCAACAACACTGACTGCTAGGACTCTTAACCTCATGGTCATTTCTAACGACTTGCCTCCGTTAAGAACCAAGTTCTCAAAATAAAAACATTTTATTTCCCGTGTGAAAAGTTTCTTACATTCAAAGACCAAAAAAGATTTGACCCCTACCCCTCAAGATTTTACCCCTACCCCTCAAGTTTTGACCCCTACCCCTCAAGATTTTACCCCTACCCCTCAAGTTTTGACCCCTACCCCTCAAGATTTTACCCCTACCCCTCAAGTTTTGACCCCTACCCCTCAAGATTTTACCCCTACCCCTCAAGTTTTGACCCCTACCCCTCAAGATTTTACCCCTACCCCTCAAGTTTTGACCCCTACCCCTCAAGATTTTACCCCTACCCCTCAAGATTTTACCCCTACCCCTCAAGTTTTGACCCCTACCCCTCAAGTTTTTACCCCTACCCCTCCTAAAAACATAACTTAAAAGCACATAACTCTAAACAAAACCTAGAGAATTATATGAATGACGAGTCTAAGGCTACGGCGGATTAAAGGGGGGGGGGCTGAACGGGCTAAAGCCAGGGGCCCCCGATGATTTAAGGGCCCCCAAAATTATTATTTTCTATAATGAAGGTGGGCAAATGTTTGCATGAAGCCTTGAAAATATAAATAAATTTAAAAAATCTCATCTACTTATCAAGGAGGAAATGTCGAAGAGTGTGTAATACCAGAAATCGTCATCATTTGTAATAATATCTAGGGAAACCCATCTTTAGAAAAACAATCGACTTCTTTTTAGTTTGGAAAACTTACGACAAAAAACGTTGACATAGTAGAGCATAATTCAATAATTGAAATTTTTAACCTACTTCCAAGTTAGTACACTGGTGTCCCTAATTAAACTGAATTACATGTTGCGTTTCGTTATTAGCTAAATACCATTCATTCCTGTTGAGCGATTCATCAAGTTCATACCAAGTAAGTCCCATACTGGATCAGGAATTTCCCAATTTATTTGTAAAATTTTGGAAGAAAATGACATTCAAATTCAAGATTGCCGTGGACAGTCATACGACAATGCTGTAAGTATAAGTTGGAAGTAAAACTGAGTCCAGACTCCAGACTATCCTTTGTGAGGAGTGCAGTGTTGCTCATTATGTGCCGTCCACAGCTCATTCCCTTAATTTGGTTGGGAAAAGTGCAGCAGAAGGTTGTCCTGCTGCAACCAGATTTTTTAAATTTTTCATTCTGCAAAATCTTTATACCTGGCTTGTTGCATCTATTTATAGCTGACTTGTTGCATCTATTTATACCTGACTTGTTGCATCTATTTATACCTGACTTGTTGCATCTATTTATAGCTGGCTTGTTGCATCTATTTATAGCTGACTTGTTGCATCTATTTATACCTGACTTGTTGCATCTATTTATACCTGACTTGTTGCATCTATTTATAGCTGGCTTGTTGCATCTATTTATAGCTGACTTGTTGCATCTATTTATACCTGACTTGTTGCATCTATTTATACCTGACTTGTTGCATCTATTTATAGCTGGCTTGTTGCATCTATTTATAGCTGGCTTGTTGCATCTATTTATAGCTGACTTGTTGCATCTATTTATAGCTGACTTGTTGCATCTATTTATAGCTGGCTTGTTGCATCTATTTATAGCTGGCTTGTTGCATCTATTCACCATTGGCAGGGTCTTCAAAAATAATCGAAAAAGGTTACATGTTAACAAAGCCTTGTCTGACACAAGATGGTCAGCCCGACATGATGCTGTAAGATCTGTTAATAAATAATACCATGAGAATATTGCTGGACTGGAAGAATTGGCAACTGACGACAATCAGCCGCCTGACAGTCGACTTGAAGCATTTCGGAAGGAACTTAAACAACTGAAACTCGCTATTTTACTTGAAATTTGGGACACAATTTTAAAAAGATTTTAGAAAATGTATTTATCCCTTCAAGATACATTTGTTGAAATATCTTCTTGAGTTTGTTAAAAGACAGCATTTTGAATTTGATTTCAATGAAGAAAAAGAAAAGGATATGTTCGTGGAGAAAGAGTATAAACAATCTTCAATGTGATTAAAGAAAGAGAAAGTGTCATCTAAATGAAGAGACATCAGCCGAAACAGTATTTTCTCCGAGACAAAAATAAATGTTGAGATATTTCTGGTATTCATTGACAAACTTTCTCCAGCCCTACAACATCAGTTAGATGCATATAAAGGCATCCATGAGAAATGTGGCTTTCCTACAAACCCTACTGAGCTCAGCAATAATGCCATCCGAGGGGCAGCAGCCAAGTTAATTGTAGAATATTCAAGTGATTTCAAAGACTGCTTTCCTTCAGAATAAGTCTTTCAGAACTCATCAAAAAGTTTATTGTCCAGCCCCAGGATCAGGAAAAGGAAGTAGCACAATGTGAAACTCAAAATACATGCACAGAGCTAAATATGTTGCTGTGAATGAGCTAAATTTTACACAGTCCTTTCCAAATTTACACATTGCACTTCGCATGTATCTCCCGTTGATGACATAAAAGTGCAGCTGAGAGCGATCATTTTTAAAGTTGAAAAAAAAATAAATTATGAAATTAGAAGTTCCATAGGACAACAAAGACTGAGTCAGCACTCTCTCTAATGTGCATTGAAAGGGAAATTGTAAGCTCACTTAATTTTACTGACTTGATTAAAAATCTCGCCATGAGAAAAGTTCGCAAACGAAGGTTCTAAATATTGAAATAAATAATAATAAATATTTTAATGAAGTGTGGATACGTGTAACTTTATATTAATTCAATTGACTTCTATTTAATTTTTTGTCTTATTACACCCTGCATTAAAAGTTACACAGTCTTATATTAGACTGCTAGTGATCATTTCATTTAAAATTACGCTGCCTGGACAGGGCCCCAGTTTGAATTGCAGCCAGGGGCCCAGAGCAGTCTTAATCCGCCCCTGGTCTAAGGTGTCAAGTAAACAATTCCACGAACAACTAAATGACTAAGTTTTTTGACATATACAAATTCTGCATGCATGAGAAGTAAAATATAAAAATTGGAAAAGCCCCATACATATTCAAAGTAAAAGGAACCGAGTAAACTTGTTACAATATAAAAACACACGAAGATTAGCACATGTTACAATCTTAAATGTTACAACCAATGGTTCAATGACAATCAAATAGAAATAATTTGTAACAATGAAAACCAGATGAGTGGTATCACATGAATGGAATTAGATGATTAAAACTTGATCGTAATAATCTTAAGAAAAATTTCACATAAAATCACATTCGTGAATATAATAATATGTAATCATATCAATATAATCATAGAAAAGTTAGTAGTAACGATTTCATAATTTTCAAATGTAAACAAGTCACAATAAATTTTATTTTATTCTCTCCCGGAGTCAAAAGAGACATGTTATAGAACAACAACAAAAGATCTGTCAAACTAAGGGGACGTGTTATAGAACATCAACAAAAGATCTGTCAAACTAAAGGAACGTGTTATAGAACATCAACAAAAGATCTGTCAAACTAAGGGGACGTGTTATAGAACATGAACAAAAGTTCTGTCAAACTAAGGGGACTAGTTATAGAACAACAACAAAAGTTCTGTCAAACTAAGGGGACGTGTTATAGAACATCAACAAAAGTTCTGTCAAACTAAGGGGACGTGTTATAGAACATCAACAAAAGATCTGTCAAACTAAGAGGACGTGTTATAGAACATCAACAAATGATCTGTCAAACTAAGGGGACGTGTTATAGAACATCAACAAAAGATCTGTCAAACTAAAGGGACGTGTTATAGAACATCAACAAAAGATCTGTCAAACTAAGGGGACGTGTTATAGAACATCAACAAATGATCTGTCAAACTAAGGGGACGTGTTATAGAACATCAACAAAAGATCTGTCAAACTAAAGGGACGTGTTATAGAACATCAACAAAAGATCTGTCAAACTAAGGGGACGTGTTATAGAACATCAACAAATGATCTGTCAAACTAAGGGGACGTGTTATAGAACATCAACAAATGATCTGTCAAACTAAGGTGAGGTGTTATAGAACAACAACAAAAGATCTGTCAAATTAAGGGGACGTGTTATAGAACATCAACAAATGATCTGTCAAACTAAGGGGACGTGTTATAGAACATCAACAAATGATCTGTCAAACTAAGGGGAGGTGTTATAGAACAACAACAAAAGATCTGTCAAATTAAGGGGACGTGTTATAGAACATCAACAAATGATCTGTCAAACTAAGGGGAGGTGTTATAGAACAACAACAAAAGATCTGTCAAATTAAGGGGACGTGTTATAGAACAACAACAAAAGATCTGTCAAACTAAGGGGACGTGTTATAGAACAACAAAAAAAGATCTGTCAAATTAAAGACACATGTTACAGATCTATAAGAAATTTTTAAAAAAAAGTAATTTAGGGTCATGACTATGTAAAGCATATAAACAAAAGCCAAAATATCACAACCAAACATGCAGTGGAAGCCCGACCCGTGGTACAATGACCAATTGCAACCCACCCCCATAGTAAAGTGACCCGTAGCAACTTACCTCCAGAGATAAGGGACCCATTGCAACCCACCCACATAGTAAAGTGACCCGTAGCAACTTACCTCCAGAGATAATAAACCTATTGCTACCCCACCCCCATAGTAAAGTGACTCGTAGCAACTTACCTCCAGAGATAAGGGACCTATTGCAACCCACCCCATATAGTAAAGAGACCCGTAGCAACTTACCTCCAGAGATAAGGGACATATTACAACCCACCCCCATAGTAAAGTGACCCGTAGCAACTTACCTCCAGAGATAAGGGACCTATTGCAACCCACCCCCATAGTAAAGTGACTCGTAGCAACTTACCCCCCTGTAACAATGAGCGATGGGGACCAAGTCTATGTTACAGTGATATAAGACAACCCACCCCCTGTAACAATGAGCAGTGGGGACCAAGTCTATGTTACAGTGATAGAAGACAACCCACTCCATCTTATCCCCTTACCCACACGATTATGAATTTATTATTGAGTCACTTGTGAAGACGCACTTACCCAGGAAATAAACTAACTGTAAAGGTAGTCGTCTGCTAATATATTTTAAAACAATTAACAAATGTATCAGTTTCATTTACTTTAGTTGAGATCAAAGTGTTTAGCATACACCGAAAGTAAGAAATATTGTTTTCATCAACTTCCACAATCTCGTGTAGCACGTGAATCATACAAAAAACTCATTTTATTTATAAACCTGGCCTCTAAATAGTGCACTGTATTTGTAAAATAAATTTTAAAAAAGGTGCAATTGATCTTCAATCATTCAAATACAATCATTTTTTAAAAATGTTGTATGTTTGGTTCAATATCACATTCTATCTTTAAACCACAAATATATCACATCCCAGCCTTACATCACAAATATATCATACTCTAACCTTAATAAATATAGACATTACAACTATATCCCACTCTAGCCTTACATCACAAATGTATCACATTCTTAGCTTACATTTACTAATATCCCATTCTAACCTTTAAATTACATCACAAATGTATCAAAAAGGTCCATCACATGGAAAGCTCTGTAAGCACAGCTTCAATTCGATCGTCTGTCCAACGCAGTGGTTCTCACACAGCCTCCCCTTTGTCCCCGTAGTAGAGACGAAGTCTTTCTCTCTTCGCTTCATCCATGCCGTTGTTCACTGGGCTGTCTTGCTCGGGGGTTCTCACGTTTTTCCGTTTCTTCTGGTACTTTCTAAAAGTCCGCACGATGAGGAGCCAGACTTTTTTGCTGACAAACAACATGGCCGACACACAAACGCCAAACAGGCCGACGATAAAAACACCTGATTTGTGGATGGGAAAGACATTCTTAGATCATGTTCCGTACATTAGTAAGCTTGACATGTTAAAACAGTGTCTTTAAAAAAAATTGTAAAAAATTGTAAAAAATAAAAATAAACCTAGAGCCCCGTTCATTAAAACGACATGATCATTTGAAACGTATCCCCCTACATGGTCACGACTAATTCAATACAGGCATGTTACATGGTCACGACTAATTCAATACAAGCATGCTACATGGTAACGACTAATTCAATACAGGCATGCTACATGGTCACGACTAATTCAATACAGGCATGTTAAATGGTCACTACTAATTCAATACAGGCATGTTACATGGTCACGACTAATTCAATACAGGCATGCTACATGGTCACGACTAATTCAATACAGGCATGTTACATGGTCACGACTAATTCAATACAGGCATGTTACATGGTCACGACTAATTCAATACAGGCATGTTACATGGTCACGACTAATTCAATACAGGCATGTTACATGGTCACGACTAATTCAATACAGGCATGTTACATGGTCACGACTAATTCAATACAGGCATGTTACATGGTCACGACTAATTCAATACAGGCATGCTACATGGTCACGACTAATTCCATACAGGCATGCTACATGGTCACGACTAATTCCATACAGGCATGCTACATGGTCACGACTAATTCAATACAGGCATGTTACATGGTCACGACTAATTCAATACAGGCATGCTACATGGTCACGACTAATTCCATACAGGCATGCTACATGGTCACGACTAATTCCATACAGGCATGCTACATGGTCACGACTAATTCCATACAGGCATGCTACATGGTCACGACTAATTCAATACAGGCATGCTACATGGTCACTACTAATTCAATACAGGCATGTTACATGGTCACTACTAATGTGCTACAATTCAAAGGTCACTCACCAGCAGTGTGGTCCAAGCTGAACTTGACCTCTCCCGTTCGCTGGCTGTCACTCATGACCTCACACCTCCGTTTATCGTCCCACCACCTGGAGGAAGATCAATGACGTCAATAAAAAAGCAATAGCTAAAAATTGGGTCCTTTATTAGTTGCTAGGACTTACATAATTTTAAAATTTTGTAGTAATTAGTTTTACATAAAGGATCAAGGGGAGGTTACTGTTGAATTTCAATTCTTGATCTTCGTAGCGCACAAAGAGTGGTTCTCAATTCTTGATCCTCGTAACGCACAAAGAGTTGTTCTCGAACTGCAGCAAAGGTGTTCACCAGCCGTTAGTTCTAGTTATGAAGTTTTATGATGAACGCTGTCTGTTCAGAAATTGTGGGATGTTTGAATTGAAGCGTATCGCCAGCTACAGCAGCCTCGCCCAGCAAATACATTCTGATAGCTGTTCTAACTTTACTTGATTTTGTTTGACGTACAGGGAGATTAGTTGATGTCACCAACTCATGGTCACGTGACATGGTTCCGAGAACGTCATTTCTTCTCGTTCTGCCGGATCTCACCACTCAAGAATTTGAGTTTTCCAATTCTAGTTTTGCTACTTGTAAGCGACATTAGCCACAAAGAAATGTCAAATGAGATCAGCTCCGTCTTCCACTCCAATTCTAGGAGGACGTAGTATAAGGGGGGGGGGTGAGGGAGACTATTTGATAGTTTAAAAAGTTGCAACAACAGAAGACCACTGACTTTTTCTTCATCCGGGCCATGAAACCTTCTTCCTTGAGCTTGAGAAGGGCGATGTTTATATTTGTCTTGAATGGCGCCCCGGCCTTCATGCCAATACCGTGCTCCTGGAGGCAAATTGAACACAGGCTTAGATCAACACATGACACTATATATATATACTAGGGGCAAGTACCCGGCTTTACCCGGGTTTAACAACAACAAAAACAACAATAGAAACAGCAACAACAACAAAACAACAACTACAACAACAACAGCAACAACAACAAAGCAACAACAACAAAACAATTATTTTATGGCGTTAATCGCCTTCTTGTTAATCTCGACACCAAATGTTTATTATTTTGCGTCATTATTTTACGTCTTAATTTTCAATAATTTTTATTTTATATAGCTCATATAAGGAAAAACTACATTTTGGGCCCCCGGTCCCCAGTATCTTATATATATGGAACGAAACATATTTAATAACCTTTCCGGTATAATTTTGTGTACGTGTACCAAATTTCACGTTATTTGGTTGTCTGGATCTTGAGTTAATAGGGAACATCCAGACAGACAGACAGACAATAAATGCGTCTTATAGGGTTGATCATTTCTAAGACCGGAAAACGTCATAAACTCCAACTGTTCATAAACTCCAACTGTTCATAAACTCATACTGTTCATAAACTCATACTGTTCATAAACTCATACTGTTCATAAACTCATACTGTTCATAAACTCATACTGTTCATAAACTCATACTGTTCATAAACTCATACTGTTCATAAACTCATACTGTTCATAAACTCATACTGTTCATAAACTCATACTGTTCATAAACTCATACTGTTCATAAACTCATACTGTTCATAAACTCATACTGTTCATAAACTCATACTGTTCATAAACTCATACTGTTCATAAACGCATACTGTTCATAAACTCATACTGTTCATAAACTCATACTGTTCATAAACTCATACTGTTCATAAACTCCAACTGTTCATAAACTTATACTGTTCATAAACTCATACTGTTCATAAACTCATACTGTTCATAAACTCATACTGTTCATAAACTCATACTGTTCATAAACTCATACTGTTCATAAACTCATACTGTTCATAAACTCATACTGTTCATAAACTCATACTGTTCATAAACTCATACTGTTCATAAACTCATACTGTTCATAAACTCATACTGTTCATAAACTCATACTGTTCATAAACTCATACTGTTCATAAACTCATACTGTTCATAAACGCATACTGTTCATAAACTCATACTGTTCATAAACTCATACTGTTCATAAACTCATACTGTTCATAAACTCCAACTGTTCATAAACTTATACTGTTCATAAACTCATACTGTTCATAAACTCATACTGTTCATAAACTCATACTGTTCATAAACTCATACTGTTCATAAACTCATACTGTTCATAAACTAATACTGTTCATAAACTCCAACTGTTCATAAACTTATACTGTTCATAAACTCATACTGTTCATAAACTCATACTGTTCATAAACTCATACTGTTCATAAACTCATACTGTTCATAAACTCATACTGTTCATAAACTCATACTGTTCATAAACGCATACTGTTCATAAACTCATACTGTTCATAAACTCATACTGTTCATAAACTCATACTGTTCATAAACTCATACTGTTCATAAACTCATACTGTTCATAAACTCATACTGTTCATAAACTCCAACTGTTCATAAACTTATACTGTTCATAAACTCATACTGTTCATAAACTCATACTGTTCATAAACTCATACTGTTCATAAACTCATACTGTTCATAAACTCATACTGTTCATAAACGCATACTGTTCATAAACTCATACTGTTCATAAACTCCAACTGTTCATAAACGCATACTGTTCATAAACTCATACTGTTCATAAACTCATACTGTTCATAAACGCATACTGTTCATAAACTCATACTGTTCATAAACTCATACTGTTCATAAACGCATACTGTTCATAAACTCATACTGTTCATAAACTCCAACTGTTCATAAACGCATACTGTTCATAAACTCATACTGTTCATAAACTCATACTGTTCATAAACTCATACTGTTCATAAACTCCAACTGTTCATAAACTTATACTGTTCATAAACTCATACTGTTCATAAACTTATACTGTTCATAAACTCATACTGTTCATAAACTTATACTGTTCATAAACTCATACTGTTCATAAACTCATACTGTTCATAAACTCATACTGTTCATAAACTCCAACTGTTCATAAACTTATACTGTTCATAAACTCATACTGTTCATAAACTCATACTGTTCATAAACTCATACTGTTTCAATAAATACTTGTAGATTGCTGTTGTTGAAAGCTTGGTACTATTACAAATCGATAATTTTTTTGAGTGATTTTAAATTTTGAACGGTTTTGCGTTAGTTATAACATCCACTATTAATCAAACAAATGTTGTGGGAATCCGTTAATTAATACTAGAAATTACGAATATTTTTATTTCACCTTGGTTTTCCCCCTTCAAAATGAAAAGAGCGGTTGTCGGAATAGGTTGTACTTTTCAAATGCCCACAAATGCCGCCCCTAAATGTGTGCCGCCCGGGGTGGACCGCCCCAACCGCCCGTCTAGCTACGCCACTGCTTGGTACTAACAGCTCGTACACATGTACACAACTACATCCACCTACTGTATTAAAGCAGGTGAACCCACGGCCATGATGTCACAGTTTACCTGTAGTAAAATAGGTGAACCAACTGCCATGATGTCACAGTGTATATTCTGCGCTGCTTCATTAATCAAGAAGTCGAATATAAACGCGTGGGTTCCCTTCCTCACTTTCTGGAGCCCCTCTGAGGCGTTCGCCACTGCACCGTTTGAACCGCGGACTTTATCCCATAACTTGCGGTACACAGGTTTATTTTGATTCGCCTCTGAAAGTGGGTGAAAAAGAAAGATAAGCTATATATCTGACAATTGTTCACCGTTTTATTCAAGAGTTGTGACACTTTTTATTCACATTCTTTTCATTGTTAATGAACTTGACAAATCAAATATGCTAATTTAAAAAATACAAAATGATTGAGCAGATTATCACTATCTAACACTTAGAACTCCATGCTTACAAATTAAAATACAATGAATTGCTTTGACGCTCAACAGTACATAAAGACTAATTAAGGAAACACTTATTGTAATTAGCCTGTTTCCAAGAAAAATTTGCGGCTTATTTTAAAAATAGAAATATTGGAACTTCCCGATGGCTTAGCAATAACGGTATGACTCACCACTACTCAGAAATGCCATGGTTGCCGAGCGCCTCACCGTACTGACGCCAAGGTCCTTCGCCTCAGCGAGCGCCTCAAATGAGTCAACCGTCTCAGCAAAGTTCTGCATGGGTGGTGAATATAACAGCGATATAGTGAGAACTTTCAGTGCAAGATAAAACGTTCGACGAAATATGAAATTTCAAAAGTAATTTCCTATTTACATCGATCTCCAACTTAACCAAAGCCATCTCCCTGGCAACAACATAAAAATGTCCCGAGCATTGATTTTTTTTTGGGGGGGGGGTAACAGTTATGACCCCATTCACACCTCTCAAGGACGACATTATTTGTGCTGATAGCTGCTGCCAGGCCTCCTCTCATGTTATCATTCGATCAAGTCAACAGGATTTATTTTGCTCGTCTGCTGTGAGTAAAAGTGCGAACAGAGGTAGCGTGTGTTCATGTCGGCCCTCCTAATTTTCTGTTGTTTACAATCTTGGGGTATCGAATTCAAAGAGAGGCTACTAGAGTCATGAAATCCAATAGGAAACTATCATTGTGTGTGGTATTTTTGTCAACAAAGTAATATCTGGCCGCGAGATTGGATCTACCTTAGAATGAACCAAATATTAAGTGATCATATTTTTGTCCTACCAGGTTGAACAAGTCGCGTGTCTCTTGCTGCCTTTAAAAAGGAGCTGCTACATTTGAGAGGTACACACGTTAACTTTACTTGAAACCCTTTTGTGGTAGAGATTATTTCCGTATTTTCTTGATAAGGGAAAAGCTTCCTAAATAAATAGAGGTAAAAAATATTTTAAAAAACCACGTTTTTACTGTTTTTTTCCCGTTGTGGTTTTCACTGTAGCTTTAGATACTTCCTCCTTTTTCCTATATCCTGTGTCTTTGTTTGCTTTTGTTTTTCCTTTCTTTTTATTTAACATAAATATTTTAAATTATTTTATGATATAATATGTTATAAGAATTTAAATATTACTTATATAAGTACCTATTTTATGTTATTGTACTGATGAAGGCATTAACCGAAACGTCGACTGTCGTGTTAGTTTAAAATAAAGCTTAAATTTATTGTTTTCATTGCATAATTTGTTTGAGTATTTTGTATTCAATATAATATGCATGATTGATTATTGAAGTATTGATTATGTTCAATATAATACGCATCGCGCGACAAACATTTACAGACTGAACTCCCCTTGTTAAACACGGGATGTGGTCAACGATGGCTGGTGTGAACTCCGTTGGCCCGTGGATGTAAACAATAGCAGACGGATACAGATGCTATATACAGATAAACTAAAAATGCATTATTTTAATTACG
The DNA here is from genome assembly GCA_944989445.1 of Ampullaceana balthica. Lineage (NCBI taxonomy): Eukaryota > Metazoa > Mollusca > Gastropoda > Lymnaeidae > Ampullaceana > Ampullaceana balthica. The sequence goes on from CALYLW010000064.1 coordinate 578,266, forward strand.
GTACGTGCGATCGATTTGAAATTCTGATACAATGCATTGTCATCCAAGATCTATCTATGGTAACATTTCGAGATCTCTATGACCATCAGAAGTGATTTAATTTTACTTTGAAAAATTTGAAATTTTGCGGACAGACAGACAGACAGGAACGAAAGCAAGTTTTAAAAAAACTTAGTAAAATGATTGTCTCCCCGGTTCTGCAGGTTCTAAGGCAACCTACATTCTTCTCTTTCTGATTAGCTCTATGCCAATCACTATAGGCTTGATCATTTCTGTGACCCCAACGCGTCATAGGCCATTCGGTCATATCTATTTTTAGGCTCTTCGTTGTCAGTAAGGTCAAACTTTCTCAAACATGGCTAGCAACAGTGTGTTTAATAGTGTTATAGTGCTATCTGAAAACGATGTTCCAGGTGCTAATTTGGACAAAAAAAATATTTCTTCTCACTCAGTTTTGCAGCCGAAAAAAGTTATTAAAATGTCGAAGACTTAAAACTTTAATAAATAAGCCGTAACATAGTATTTTAAATTATTTAAAGATGAGTGTAAGCGTTCATATTCGTAACTACGGTAAACACTAGTCCTAGCGTAGTCAATTATTAACATATATGTATTTTAATATTGTTTTCCTTGGCCCTTGCCTTATAAAAATATATGCCTTTAGTAATAAACTTACACTAAGATTATGACTTTAATTATAATTACATCATAGTATGAAAGAATAAACGTCATGGACGAACGAGCAACTAGTGAAAGTGTAAGCGGTCGTTCCGGCCGTCGCTACTACTACTAGTACTAGTGCTAACAAACGTATATTTAATATAAATTGTTTTCGTTGGTTCATATAAATTATAGATGCCTTAGTATTTATTAGTAATAAAATTACACTAAGATTATGACTTTAATTATAATTACATCATAGCATGAAAGAATAAACTTCATGGAAGAACGAGCAACTAGAACTAGTTACTACTAACTTATTACTAGATAATAGAGTTAGAGCCTCAGCAGATGCAGAGTCACTAATTATAATTCATTTACATAATTCATGCTCCCAAGGACGTTCCATTTCGCATAATATAATATTACATGATATAACTATAACCATCTATTGATATTTAAATAAATAAGCATAGGCCTAAGAGTTTATTTAAGATGAGTGAAAGTGTAAGCGGTCGTTCCGGCCGTCGCCACTAGACTAGTACTAGTCACTAGTGCTAACAAACTTATATTTAGTATAAATTGTTTTCGTTGGTTCATATAAATTATATATGCCTTAGTATTTATTAAGATTTTACACTAAGATTATGATTGTAATTATAATTACATCATACGTTTTAGAAGTAAATAGTATTTGAATGTATAAAATTCTCGGACGAATGAGCGAATGAACTAAAAGTAAAAAAAAAGTATAGTCTGTATATTTACATATTAATATTAAATTCACTCTCGCAAGGAAGCTCTATTTCGCATTATTATAATATATCAAATAATATGACCTTATATTTTTCTTTAAAATTCTATAAAATCAAGCTTTTGAACAAGTTTTAGATAATTTCAATGAGCGCAACCTCTCTAATAGTTATGAATAAATATTCACTACTTGACCTTACGGCACCTCAGGCGGTGACCTAGTTATAGATCGAGTCTATTATTAGACTTCCGGTAAATTATGACCAAGCCTATATAGCGCGAAAACGCACCGTTGTTGAATGGTTAGCTCTATGCCAATCCCTACATAGCGTGAAAACGCACCGTTGTTGGATGGTCGTGTGTGTTGAGGTTTGTCCTAAGACTGACGTATTTCATGTCCTGCTGTATTGCTGATTATTTTAAAATCTTGTTACATGTCAAAGGTAAAGAATTAAATTACGTTTAAATTCCATTATCATTAAGGGCTTATTTCTTGTATAATCAACTGAAAATAACCAGTAGAAGATATTGTCTTGCTTATAGTATAATTAAGTAAACATTACCAGTAGAACATGGCTATGTCAAGTGTCTTGCTTATAGAATAATCAATTGAACATTTCCAGTAGAACATAGCAATGGCAAGTGTCTTGTTTCTAGTATAGTTAAGTGAACATTACCAGCAGGGCCGGTTTAACCACTAGGCGAACTAGGCTGCCGCCTAGGGCGGAAAATTTCTGGGGCGGCGAAAAAAGCTACGTAAATAAAATAACCCCGTAAAAACAAAGTTGTTGACTATAAATCCCTTATATATGAGACATAGCTAAAAGTATTGATTATGTTCAAACGAGACAAATATTTACAGACTGAATCTGTCTTAACTCCCGTTTGCTTTTAAACCGGGGGATGGGGGTGGGGTGGGAGAGGGGAAAGGTCTTGTCACCGATCGCTGTACCGAGCTCAGCGTGACATGCAAAATGTAAACAAAAGCACGCCGGTACACCTGGTTAAAGCACGCGATGTGTTCATCTCTGGCTGGCGTGAAGTCAAGTGACCCGTAAAATGTAAACGATGGCGACCGTTACATATACTTTATATAGATAAATAAAATGCATTAATTTAATTACGGTACGTTTGATCGATCTGAAATTTTGACAATATGCATTGTTAGGTAAGACGGGTACGTGAGCTAAATGTCAGCTCGATCTAATCACGGGAAGTGGGTCATTTTTTACTTTTGTTTTTCCGCCGGACCGACGTACGAAGAGATAGATGACGACAAGATTTCGAAGTTAAAATAAGGTATTTAAAAATATAAATATTAACCAAATTGTCCCCTTTAGTAATAAATGGATTGAATATTTTTTTTCAGTGGAGTGACGTCAACTTGTAAACATGGAATTATTGATGCTGAACGTTTGCGTCTCATTAAAAAAGAAGAACATAATCGGCAGAAAATCTTGAAACGGCTGATTGCTTTAGTTAGAGTTCTTGGTATGCAAAATCTTGCTTTTCGTGGAACAAATGAGAAACTGAACACTTTTGATAACGGGAACTTTCTGAAATTTGTGGAACTTCTAGTTTTGTTTGACCCACTTATGGATGAGCATCTTCGAAAGATTAGAGACAATGAGATACATGTACATTATCTATTCAGAGACATACAAAATGAACTGATTCACCTTTTATCCAATGCAATGAACAAATTTTTTTAGCATCTTCTCGTGATGCTAAGTACATTTCGAAAATTCATGATTGCACACCAGATGCCGGTCATGCTGAACAAATGATCATGATCATTCGCTTTGTGGAGATGATTTCAAATCCAGAAAATGAGATTGCAGCAGCAGTATCTATAAAAGAACATTTCTTAGGTTTTGTGCCTCTAAAGGAGACAACTGGTGCTGGTATGACTGAAACTATACTTCGACAGTTAGAAGATATGTCTTTATCTATCAAAAATTTACGCGGTCAAGGAAATGACAATGGCAGAAATAATGAAGGGAAAAGACAATGGTGTCGAACGAAGAATTTTAGATGTCAATTCCCGAGCATTGTTTGTTCCTTGCTGTGCACATACCTTGAATTTGGCTGTTAATGATGCTGCAAAATGTTGCTTAGAAGCAACAGCCTTCTTTGATTTACTTCAACATGTTTAAGTATTCTTTTCTGCATCAACTCGTCTTTGGGAAGTTTTAAATCGTCATGTTTCTAATCTCACTGTAAAACCACTGAGCGAAACAAAATGGGAAAGTCGAATTGATGCCTTGAAACCTCTTCGTTATCAGCTTGGTAATATCTACGATGCTCTGGCAGAGATTGCGGATGACACAAATTTAACAAGAGCATCTGGTAATACATCACGGACAGATGCACGGGTTATTGCAAAAGCCATTTCTAGTTTTAAGTTTGTCGTTTCTCCGGTTGTGTGGTATGACGTGTTGTTTGAGATCAACATGACTAGTAAACAACTTCAGGCAAAAGAATTAGATATACATGGCGCCATCAATCATCTGGGTGAAAACAAAGAAGTTTCTCGTAAACCGCAGAAATGACAGTCAGTTTGAGAAAACACTGGTAGATGCAACTGAAATTGCAGGCGATTTAGAGATACCATCACATTTCGAAACCTAACCAACCCTAACCAACCCTAACCAACCCTAACCAACCCTAACACCAACCCTAACCAACCCTAACCAACCCTAACCAACCCGTATCAGAAGAAAGAAGAAACAATTTTCATACGAAGGAGATGATGACGAACCTATTCGGGATCCAAAAGACAAATTCAAATTAAACTTTTACTTCGCTGTTCTTGACACGGCAATACAATCGGTTGAAGAAAGATTCACTCTGATGCAAAAAATTAGTTCGGTGTTTGGTTTCCTCTATGATGTTCACAATTTGCCGAATAAAACTAGCAAGGAAGTTATGGAACATTGCTTGAATCTTGAGAAAGCTTTGCAACATGGAGACTCCAAAGATATTGACGCAGTTTATCTAAGCAGTGAACTGAAAGTCATTTCAAGACGAGTTGCAAAGTGTACATCGCCACAGGATATACTAAACTTTATATTGAAAAATAATCTAAAAATAATGTTTCCAACACTGTTATAGTTCTGCGAATCCTCTTGACACTTCCAGTTTCTGTGGCTAGTGGTTAGCGAAGCTTCTCTACGCTCAAACTGATAAAAACATATTTGCGAACGTCCATGCTACAAGAAAGACTTGTTGGTCTAGCTACTCGGTCAATTGAACATGATATTGCTATAGACATTGAACTGATGGATCTCGTCTCCACATTTGCTAAAGCAAAAGCGCGAAAAATAAAGTTTTGAAATTACATTACATACGATTATACCATAATATACGATTATACATGTATAGATTCTATTGAATGTAAATACGAATTAAAACAAACTGCAGCATATCATTCCTTTGTGAAAGTTAGTATTAATTAAATAATTATTTGCCGTGGGCGCGGGGGCGCAGTGCGACAGGTTCGCCTAGGGTGTCAAATACTCTGGCGCCGGCCCTGATTACCAGTAGAACATGGCAATGTCAAGTGCCTTGATGTTTAGTATATTCAAGTGAACATTACCAGTAGAACATAACAATGTCAAGTGCCTTGATGTTTAGTATAGTCAAGCGAACATTACCAGTAGAACATAACAATGTCAAGTGCCTTGATGTTTAGTATAGTCAAGTGAACATTACCAGTAGAACATAACAATGTCAAGTGCCTTGATGTTTAGTATATTCAAGTGAACATTACCAGTAGAACATAACAATGTCAAGTGCCTTGATGTTTAGTATATTCAAGTGAACATTACCAGTAGAACATAACAATGTCAAGTGCCTTGATGTTTAGTATATTCAAGTGAACATTACCAGTAGAACATAACAATGTCAAGTGCCTTGATGTTTAGTATAGTCAAGTGAACATTACCAGTAGAACATAACAATGCTGACCTTGATGGTCAAGAAGGCCGCCATGTTGGCCGTGTAGGTGGACACTGTGATAAGCACAAAGAACAGGAACCCGGCTGTGAGGATTCGCTGGGACACGGGGACAGGGGCGAAGTCGGTGCCACGTTTGAGGAGGGTCCCTATGGTGAACCAAATCGTTTCCTGGAGAACACAAATTTTTAAAGAATTAATCATAACTTATTGTCTTTCGCTTCTTATTAAAATTCGTTGTTATAATAAATATTGACGTCATTGATGTCTTGTATCGTGAGGTGTGGGTTACATTTGACACGTGACTTCAACATCAAAAGTTAAAGTTTAGTTTTCAGTTCACGTATTCAATGACAAAGTTTACAACTGGATTCATCCCAACCATGGCTTATACCACCAATTATAACACCCCATTCAATGACCTAACACAGACTAGGCCAGTCAACGGGTACCCGGGAGTCCACTAAATGACACTACTAATTCCCTACCAGCGACACGCAACAGAATTACGCCACTGAATTACGCTACTGATGCCCTACCATTGACATGCCACTGAATGACCCTATTGACTGCCTAGCAGTGACACGCCACTGAATGACGCCACTGAATGACGCCACTGAATGACGCTACTGAATGACGCCACTGAATGACGCCACTGAATGACGCTACTGAATGACGCCACTGAATGACGCCACTGAATGACGCCACTGAATGACGCCACTGAATGACGCTACTGAATGACGCTACTGAATGACGCCACTGAATGACGCCACTGAATGACGCTACTGAATGACGCTACTGAATGACGCCACTGAATGACGCTACTGAATGACGCTACTGCTGCCTTACCAGTGACACGCCACTGATTGCCCCTAATGCCCAGCACCAACCTTGAAGGTGAACCTCCTGTCTTCCTCACTGCAGTAGTCCATGGCGAAGAAGACGACGGTGACCAGTGCTGACGCTCCTAAAATGGCCATCCAAAGCGCCAGAGAGAACGGCATCATAAACTGTTCATTTGGGGGGGGGTGTAAGAGGTATATGTGACACTTTAGGACGAATAAAGAATTTAGCACGGCTGATGGCTGATTAATTTTAAAAACTATATTCAGCCCACTTTTGTCAATCTCAGATACGCGTACTTTCTTATCATTTTCATTAATTGAAGTATTTGTTTCACTGAAAATTGAAAAATTCTTAAATTCAATGTAAATTGTTAGCTACTGAAATTTCTTACATTAAGTATTTATCAATTAATAGTATTTTTTTAAAGTTTACAGAAAATGTATGATTGATGACTGGTACTAGGAAAATTGTACCATAACTGGTACTAAGAAAAATTCCAATGTACGAAAGAAAGAAAACAATATGATATGCGAATTCTTTCCATTTAATTTTAAATATATTTTTTTCCAAATTCCATATTTTGGAAATTATATGAAAAAATTCAGATTAAAATTTCAATAAGAAAACAAAATTTGGAAAAAAAATGCCGTTTCAGTTCAAAACGAAAGTGATCATTCTCTGTTTAGGAAAAATGTCTGTAAGAGACAAAATAAAAGAAGAGTGCCTGTATGAGACAAAATAAGAGAAGAGTGCCTGTAAGATACAAGATAAGAGAAGAGTGCCTGTATGATACAAGATACGAGAAGAGTGCCTGTAAGAGACAAGATAAGAGAAGAGTGCCTGTAAGAGACAAGATAAGAGAAGAGTGCCTGTAAGATACAAGATAAGAGAAGAGTGCCTGTATGATACAAGATAAGAGAAGAGTGCCTGTAAGAGACAAGATAAGAGAAGAGTGCCTGTAAGAAACAAGATAAGAGAAGAGTGCCTGTAAGAGAGAAGATAAGAGAAGAGTGCCTGTAAGAGACAAGATAAGAGAAGAGTGCCTGTATGATACAAGATAAGAGAAGAGTGCCTGTAAGAGACAAGATAAGAGAAGAGTGCCTGTAAGAGACAAGATAAGAGAAGAGTGCCTGTAAGAAACAAGATAAGAGAAGAGTGCCTGTAAGAGAGAAGATAAGAGAAGAGTGCCTGTAAGAGACAGGATAAGAGAAGGGAAGAGATGTCCGACCCACCTGAAATATCGTGAAGCTTTCGCTTGGCCTCTTGACCAGTAGATTGACCCCAGTGCTGAGGACCCCGAGACTGAAGTCAATGGCGGACTCTCGGCTGGACGTGATGGAGATGGCGCCACAGGCCAGCGTCGCGTTCTGGTCAGAACGTAGGCCACGATAGAATGACAAGGGAAAAATCACACACACATACACACACTCACTCACACACATGCACACTCACACACACTAACAAACATACACACATACAGACACACACTCACTCACACGCATGCATGTACGTACACACACACACACACACGTAAGTACATGTATTGAATGACAACAGTCTTTTTCTAGAGTACAGTTTTATATGATAATAATCTTGTCTATAGGATAGTCTTGTCTGACAACAATCTTATGTAGAGGACCAGGACAGTCTTGTCTTGCCAACACTCTCACCTGACCAAAACTCGTGTCTGGCTGACACCCTCGTCCGTACACCGATCCTACTAGTACTAGTGATCAGTGCAGTTATTGGTCTACTGGCTGACACGCTCGTCCGTACACCAATCCTACTAGTACTAGTGATCAGTGCAGTTATTGGTCTACTGGCTGACACGCTCGTCCGTACACCAATCCTACTAGTACTAGTGATCAGTGCAGTTATTGGTCTACTGGCTGACACGCTCGTCCGTACACCAATCCTACTAGTTCTAGTGATCAGTGCAGTTATTGGTCTACTGGCTGACACGCTCGTCCGTACACCAATCCTACTAGTACTAGTGATCAGTGCAGTTATTGGTCTACTGGCTGACACGCTCGTCCGTACACCAATCCTACTAGTTCTAGTGATCAGTGCAGTTATTGGTCTACTGGCTGACATGCTCGTCCGTACACCAATCCTACTAGTACTAGTGATCAGTGCAGTTATTGGTCTACTGGCTGACACGCTCGTCCGTACACCAATCCTACTAGTTCTAGTGATCAGTGCAGTTATTGGTCTACTGGCTGACACGCTCGTCCGAACACCAATCCTACTAGTACTAGTGATCAGTGCAGTTATTGGTCTACTGGCTGACACGCTCGTCCGTACACCAATCCTACTAGTACTAGTGATCAGTGCAGTTATTGGTCTACTGGCTGACACGCTCGTCCGTACACCAATCCTACTAGTACTAGTGATCAGTGCAGTTATTGGTCTACTGGCTGACACGCTCGTCCGTACACCAATCCTACTAGTACTAGTGATCAGTGCAGTTATTGGTCTACTGGCTGACACGCTCGTCCGTACACCAATCCTACTATTACTAGTGATCAGTGCAGTTATTGGTCTACTGGCTGACACGCTCGTCCGTACACTAATCCTACTAGTACTAGTGATCAGTGCAGTTATTGGCCTACTGGCTGACACGAGAAATGCTACCTCACTTTGGTGAGACCTGTACTAGAATATGCATCTTCTGTATGGGACCCATCGAGCAAAGAATGCACTGATAAACTAGAACAAATTCAAAAAAGAGCTGCCAGATTCATTACTGGAGAATATTCAAAACTGACAAGAATAACACCATTAATTAAATCATTAAACCTTGAAACACTAGAGGATAGAAGAACCAAGAGCAAAGTAGCAATCACACATAAAGAAATTAATTCTAATTTAGAAATACAACACAAAGATAACTTAATACAACCCTCAGATAGACATAAGGATAAAAACACCTTTCTTATTCCGTATGCAATAACAAACACATACAAGTTTTCCTTCTTCCCTTCCGGAATTCGGGCGTGAAATGGGTTGCCTGAAGAATCCAGGAAAACCAACGCTTTATCAACATTTAAATCTCTAATAAAAATGCAAGACTAAAAACAAACCATAGATTAGCGTAGGACGCAATAATCTTATGTACAGAAGGAGCGTTTGTAAACAGATAAGATAAGATAAGATGATATAAGATAAGACACGCTCGTCCGTACACCAATCCTACTAGTACTAGTGATCAGTGCAGTTATTGGCCTACTGACTGACTTAAGTATCAGGTATCTTGCTTGTGTTACTTACCCCTTTAATAACTTCCTGCACCATACCATCCCAGGACCTCCTACCTCTACTCTTGCCGTATGCTCTCTAGACGTTACCAGGACTTACCCCGTTAATAACTTCCTGCACCATACCATCCCAGGACCTCCTACCTCTACTCTTGCCGTATGCTCTCTAGACGTTACCAGGACTTACCCCGTTAATAACTTCCTGCACCATACCATCCCAAGACCTCCTACCTCTACTCTTGCCGTATGCTCTGTAGACGTTACCAGGACTTACCCCGTTAATAACTTCCTGCACCATACCATCCCAGAACCTTCTACCTCAACTCTTGCCGTATGCCCTGTAGACGTTACCAGGACTTACCCCGTTAATAACTTCCTGCACCATACCATCCCAGGACCTTCTACCTCTACTCTTGCCGTATGCTCCGTAGACGTTACTCGGACTTTTGTAGATCTCGTATTTGAACTTGAGGTCTCTTGACAACCTCTTGATAAGGTCAATGGTGAAGCCCTCGTACTGCTCGTCCCCTAAGGGACTCTCTCGTGGAATGACGAACGGGTATTCCTTACAGATGGAAACAAACATAAACAATAGTAGTGCAGATAGTGTAGTACAGTAACAATACTAGCGTAGATAGTGTAGTCAATTAACAGTAGTAGTGTAGCGTGTATAGTAAATGACCGATGGGTTTAGCTGACCTCCACCACAACGATCTTGACCAGGTCCGGGAAGATGCCCAGGTGGTTGGCTTGCTCCGCGTCCTCCTTGCCGCTCATGTTCATCCGGGTCTCTGGGGTCGCACCAGCCGGGTTCCACTTGGCCACCTGTGGGGTGGGGTGAGAAGGTGGGGTGAGGGGGTGTTTAATCAGACTTCCATCAAGAAAACATTAGAAAAGGTTGTATTTTGTGTTTTACTTCACAGGTAAAGATTGTAAAAACTTGCAGCTACAAAAACTGAATTGCCAGACTGACCAACGTTTTGGTTGAATCGCTAGTATTCATGTTGATGACACTAGCCACAAGGGTAAGCAGTATTTTTATGAATAAAAGTTTTTTCAGATTTAAAAAAATGTCCCCGTCTTTTACATGACACGAATGTGTGCATCTCCTCTCTGCCATGTTTTAACATGTCCTACTCACTTTCCTGTAAAAGTCCTACTCACAGTTTTGTACGTTTCCTACTCACCGTCCTGTAAAAGTCCTACTCACCATCCTGTAAAAGTCCTACTCACTGTCCTGTAAAAGTCCTACTCACCGTCCTGTAAAAGTCCTACTCACCATCCTGTAAAAGTGCTACTCACCGTCCTGTAAAAGTCCTACTCACAGTCCTGTAAAAGTCCTACTCAACGTCCTGTAAAAGTCCTACTCACCGTCTTGTACATGTCTTCTCCTCCATGGTTGTAAAGATACAAGGTATAATTCGTCCTCTGACCGTTCTCGTCAAATTGGATCTTACCAGTGTTGCCATCTCTCAGTTTGACCTGTGTGTGGACACCAGGATTTGAAATCAAATCTTGAAAATTATTGTTAACCGCCCTACCACATAACCGCTGCCCGATCACTTAAAAACTAGTTCCACGCCCTCAACCAGCGCCCCACCTAACCAACGCCCCATCTAACCAGCACCCCACCTAACCAGCGCCCCAACTAACTAGCGCCCAAACTATCCAGCGCCCCACGTAACCAGCGCCGCAACTAACCAGCGCCCCACCTAACCAGCGACCCACCTAACCAGCGCCCCACCTAACCAGCGCCCCACCTCGTCCTCATCATTCAACTACTGCGTTTACGCTATTTTTGTCTTTAGTATGGGGACACGTATTTGTGATGTAACTTTTGTTTTTTAATACTAATATTGCTTCCACTATTCTCATCAACTATAACTCCCCAAAACAATGTTCTGTCAGTCATGTAAACAAGAGTCACCATGACAACCAACAAATCGTAGTTTGACATGTACTCACAGACTTCAAAACTTTGAGGAATCTCTGAGGGTCAAACGTGTCCGTGACGATCGTCTGGTTCCTGAGGTAGTCTTTAAGGGCCAGGGAGGTGACGCGAGCGGCGTCTATGGCAGCTGCGTTATTTTCTTCCGTCTTAGCTCCGCCCACTGGTGGCCGGACGTAGCGGTACGCCAGGAGTTCACAGCGGGCCGAGAAGAGGCCCAACCGGTACATCTCACTGGCCCCGGAGAACGGCAACAAATAAGACGTCTGGAAACAAAGGTGTGGTCAGTTAAGACGTCTGGAAACAAAGGTTATGGTCAGTTAAGACGTCTGGAAATAAAGGTCTGGTCAGTTAGGACGTCTGGAAACAAAGGTCTGGTCAGTTAAGACGTCTGGAAACAAAGGTCTGGTCAGTTAGGACGTCTTGAAACAAAGGTGTGGTCAGTTAGGACGTCTCAAAAATGGTGTAATGAGTTAGGACGTCTGGAAACAAAGATGTGGTCAGTTAGGACGTCTGGAAACAAAGATGTGGTCAGTTAGGACGTCTGGAAACAAAGATGTGGTCAGTTAGGACGTCTGGAAACAAAGATGTGGTCAGTTAGGACGTATGTAAACAAAAGTGTGGTCAGTTAGGACGTATGTAAACAAAAGTGTGGTCAGTTAGGACGTATGTAAACAAAAGTGTGGTCAGTTAGGACGTATGTAAACAAAAGTGTGGTTAGTTAGGACGTATGTAAACAAAATTGTGGTCAGTTAGGACGTATGTAAACAAAAGTGTGGTCAGTTAGGACGTATGTAAACAAAAGTGTGGTCAGTTAGGACGTATGTAAACAAAAGTGTGGTCAGTTGGGACGTATGGAAATAAAAGTGAGGTCAGTTAGGACGTCTGGAAACAAAGGTGTAGTGAGTTAGGACGTCTGGAAACAAAGGTATAGTAAGTTAGGACGTCCTTAAACAAAGGTCAAGTGAGTTAGGACGTATATAAACAAAGGTGTAGTGAACCAAATCATCTTTGACAGCACTGAGACAGACTGTATAAAGACCTACAGGAAGTTTGCAAGTTATCTTTACTCTACTTCCAGACTGGCCTCAAATTCTACACCAGTTTGTAAAACGTTTGAATAAGCCGAAGGATAATTTTGTAATAATAAAAACTAATAATTATTGTAATGAAAATTAAGACTTATCAATGCAATTGTAAGTTTTTATCCGATCAAAGAAAACAATGAAAACTCTGGAAATATTGTATCGAGGAAATAGAACATCTTTTTCTGCCTATAAAAAACGTTTTCTCGCCTGCTTTACATTCCATTACTTCTTACGTATTTTAAAACATTACTGCATTAAAATGTTTTCATGCAGATATATTTGTTTGTATACCACATGCCACTGGTTGTGTTTGTTTTACTAAGAGAACTGAATTCATCAACACTATTACCTATCAAACAGTGCTGTACAGTAAGTGTCGATTTACCAATATAAACATTGGACAACTCAGGGGTGGGGGGGGCTGAAGATTACGGGAAGAGGGTATGATCAATTAGCACTCTTCCAGTTTAGTTTTAGCACATAATGGCGTTAGTCACATGAAGTCTTATATAACACTACAAACTTACGGGGTCTATGAAGATAAAGGAAAAGTCCACATCTTGTAGCAGACCAAAGGGCTTAGCCTGGAAGCAAAGAAACAAAAGACAGCTTAAAGCAGGGGTCGGGAAACTTTTTTGTCTTGAGAGAGCCATAAACACCACATAATTTGACAAAATAATTCAGCGAAAGCGATAAATTATATTTAAAACTAAAAATATAAGTAAATGTGTGCATTTTGTTTAATTTCAACACCAAAAGTACAATATTAATGTCTCTGAAGTCATTTTAATAACATTATCATGCTGTCTTTTTATATGCAATTAATATGTAGATCAAAAGAGTAAATAAACTTTCCTTTTTTTTTAATCGAACATTTGTCTGAGAGCCAGATGCAGCCATCAAATGAGCCACATCTGGCTCGTGAGCCATGGTTTCCCGACCCCTGGCTTAAAGCATTGTTAACAATTAATTTCATTAAAATCACCTTGAAACAATTTTTTTTATTTCTTTCAACGTTACAATACAAACCATAAAGATATTTGATGCGAACAATTTAAAAAAACAACAACATAAGATTGATTAAAAAACAAAAAACAATTTCAAGTGATTTAATCTACTTATTTCAAGCTAAAAATATTCAGTTACTAAACATTGGCCTATAGTTTGTAAAATATTTCAATATAACATATTAATACATTGTTCATTCTACTTTCACTCAGCCACGGCCCCACAGCTAATAATTATGATATATCCCGGTCAGTGAGTAATGCTGCTAATAATTTATGCCATTAAAAAAAGGAAAGTGAAACCTTCGACTCGTCTTGACCAAGACAGACAGCTCGCCTTGACTAAAACAGATACCTCGCCTTAACTAAGACGAAGATACCTTGCCTTGAATAAGACATACACCTCGCCTTGACTAAGACAGACAGCTCGCCTTGACTAAGACAGACAGCTCGACTTGACTAAGACAGACACCTCGCCTTGACTAAGACAGACACCTCGCCTTGACTAAGACATACACCTCGCCTTGACTAAGACAGACATCTCGCCTTGACTAAGACTGACACCTCGCCTTGACTAAGACAGACACCTCGCCTTGACTAAGACAGACAACTCGCCTTGACTAAGACAGACAACTCGCCTTGACTAAGACACCTCGCCTTGACAAAAAAAACAGACACCTCGCCTTGACTAAGACAGACACCTCGCCTTGACTAAGACAGACAACTCGCCTTGACTAAGACAGACACCTCGCCTTGACTAAGACAGACAACTCGCCTTGACTAAGACAGACAACTCACCTTGACTAAGACTGACACCTCGCCTTGACTAAGACAGACAACTCACCTTGACTAAGACAGACAACTCATCTTGACTAAGACAGACAACTCACCTTGACTAAGACAGACTCAATCAGTTTATCTCTAGTGTCCCGTGGGCTGCACACAATGATTTGCGTTTGCCGAGAGATCTGCGCGTTCCGAAGTGTCTCTTGAATGGCGTCCATGACCTTGGGAGACCTTGGCTCTACCGTGAACGGGATGAGTGACAGGCTGTTGTTGAGCATCTGGCCTGCCAGGTTCTGACACTCTGTGGTAGTTGTGGATAGAATGGCAAGTCTGTTACAGTAATGTCATGATAGTAATGTTCAGTTCATATGGCAAGTCTGTTACAGAAATGTCATGAAAGTAATGTTCAGTTCATATGGCTAGTCTGTTACAGTAATGTCATGAAAGTAATGTTCAGTTCATATGGCAGGTCTGTTACAGAAATGTCATGAAAGTAATGTTCAGTTCATATGGCTAGTCTGTTACAGTAATGTCATGATAGTAATGTTCAGTTCATATGACATGCAGGTCTATTACAATAATGATATGGATAACAAGAATAATACATTAGGTATGGATGGAAGAGAAATGCAGTTTGTAATTGGTGTAGTGGTAACCAAAAGAAAGTAATTGGTGTAGTGGTAACCAAAAGAATGTACTTAGTTTAGTGGTGACCCTCACCTTGGTTGTCAGCCGCACTCTCTGGCATAATCATCAGAGCGCTGTTCCACTTCCGGGATATGAAGAGGTCAACGATGGCCAGGTTCAAGGCCTGGGCCGGTGGCCGTATCTCCACCAATGTCTTCCAGTGGATCGTGTCCTGAACACGGCTCATGTCTATCCAGTCGAAGCCTGAAATGACGTAAGACAAACCCCCTCACTGACCAATGATGAGTCCTCTCGTTTGCGTGTGTTCAAAAAAGCGAAAAAAATAAAATCCTTATAAATAAACTCTCGTTGGAATGCCTCCACGATTTTAACATTAGTAAGTTTTTTTACCACAACCTCAGAGAATAGCAAATCTAAAAATAGCTTTACCCTTGTAGGCCGTAATGACGTAGGGAATCCCCATCCTCTGCAGCATCATGGCGAGGTTGGTGTAGAAAGGGCCGATAATCAGGTTTGGTAAGACACCTTCTGTAGCCCCTTGTGAAGCTAAAGCTGGAACCGTCCAACCAAGAAGCATTGTCAAATATTATTATCGACGTCACTAAATATGGCGAGAAAACATTAAATCAGATGACGTTTTGTTGTTTAACAACGTACATTTTGATAACAAAAAGATAAGTTGATGTGCTGTAGTGTTTTACGAATTTAGATGATATCCGAAGGAAAAAATCAATGCCATAATATTTTTTTTTGCTAAGCCGCAAAGGAATTTATGAAGATCGGTGAAATCAAAATTTAACACATTTTCGGACTATAAGCGACTAATTTCCTCGAGTAGAATGTCTCTACAGGTCTAAGAACTTCTCACTGTATGCAACTTTATATCTAATTCCGTGGTCTATTGATCCCAACATTTGGACTTGGGTTCTTTTTGTCCCAGCTGCAATACATTTAAATATAATAAAAATGGCCCTACTCCATTTCGACAAATGAACCCCCATTAACTATAATAAAAAGTGCTCCAACCTTTTCTGATCCCAGACTTTATGCATGTTCACCCCTAAACCTAATACTAACCCTAACTTTTCCTGATCCCAGACTGTATGTATGTCCAGCCCTAACCCTAACACTAACCTTTTCTAATCCCAGACTGTATTTTTGTCCATCCGTGCTCTGGTATTTTCAACGTCTCGTTGATGAGAAGGTTGATGTAATGCGGTGGCTGGAAGCAGTTCTGGACATCGGAAGTTCTTTCGAGTCTCTCTTGTATGGTCTTCTGTGTCACCAGGTCATTGGCGCTGGCAGACAGCATACCTGGGGAGGGGTGAACATGTTCACAGGTAGACGAAGAAATGCAGATATGACATCATAAAATATGTTGTCAGTCAACCAGAATGTGTAGATATGTTTATATACGGTATTTGTGGAAATGCGTGAAAATGATTTTAACAACTGATCCTGTCATGTTATGTTATGTGATTGTCACGTGAGAATCACGAGATTAGTGATAGAGAGGTCACGTGGGTAGGAAAGCGCGCGAAAGCAGTTGCGAGAGAGAGGAATGGCGGATGTGTGGCTGATGTCTCCACGTTTTGAAACCTCAAAGTTATACTTTTGTACATAGTGTGAAATCTATATACTAGGGGTTGTAGGGCGCCTACGGCGCCCACACCGGCTTTAGGGCGCCTACGGCGCCCAATTTTTTTGTCAAAACCCCAAGTAATTTATAATTAATAAATACGACATATTAAACTTCCTGAAATGTACACAAAGTATTTTATAATTATAAATCCTGAAATCCTATTTTCACATCGTTCCCTTTTCCAAATTTAAGATATAAGCTAAAAGAATGACGTCATACAATATATATTTTTTACAGCGCGTCTTTAATTTGTTATTAATTTGCACACCTTTTGATGCACACCTTTTTCTAAATATAAGATCAAACAATGACGTCATGTTAAATATTTTTACAGTGCTAATCACCACACGATTTTTTAAACTGCTATAGACTGTTGTACATCGTTCTTCAGCGTTCCACATCCAACGGTGACTTGGGCTTTTATATTTTATATATAATTCTCTTCGTGGTCAGACCCTGCGAGACAAGCTGCAAGTATGTTCAACAGATACTAATTTTAGAAAGCAGCGCACCAAATTACTTCACCAATGCATCAAAAGGTGTGCAAATTAAATATGCGCTGTAAAAAAAATTATATGACGTCATTGTTTTCGCTGATATTTTAATTTTGTAAAAAGGGAACAATGTAAAAAGTTATAAAATACTTTTTGTACATTTCAGAAAATTTAATATTTCGTATTGATCAAACAAGGACAAGTTAGTTGGGATTTTGAAAAAGGTGGGCGCCGTAGGCGCCCTAAAAAGGTGAATTTTTTCAAAATAAATAGACTTCAGCGGAACACTTCCGTCATATTTTACGTGTGATACGCCGCGGGTCTCTCCAGAGTTCCTTCTTTATATTCACTCACAGTCGTTTGCCCAAACCCACCCCATTTTGACAACCGTGTCACTAAATCAGCGGGTCAGCTAGTTAAATATATTTTGTTGACAATAGAATTTCAAGGATTCATTGCACGACAGTTTGTATTGTGAGA
Source organism: Ampullaceana balthica (assembly GCA_944989445.1). NCBI lineage: Eukaryota > Metazoa > Mollusca > Gastropoda > Lymnaeidae > Ampullaceana > Ampullaceana balthica. Next base: position 595,832 of record CALYLW010000064.1, read on the forward strand.
ACGCCTACAAAACACATATAAAAGTAAACCATTTACATTGTTGTCAGAACAAAATTCATGTTTGTACTATTCATATAGTCCAGAAAGCGAGGTTCGTGGAAGTGACCAGTATTGTGTATTTAAATTAAAAAAAACCGTAAAAACAAAGTTTTTGACCATAAATCCCTTATATATGAGACATAACTAACAGTATTGATTATTTTCAAACATTTACATACTGAATCTGTCTTAACACAAGTTTGCTTCATAACCCTAGGGGGGGAGGGGTGGGGGGGAGGGGGAGAGGGGAAAAGTCTGGTCACCGATTCGCTTGACCGAGCTCAGAGTGACACGTAAAATGTAGACAAAAGCGCACCGTCGTTTCGTTGGGTCGCCTCAATGCTCAAACTTTCACGTGGCAAAAAAACAATAACAAATCGTGAATTTAAATTACATACCTCATATAAGGATAAACTAAAAATGCATTAATTTAATTACGGTACGTTCGATCGATCTGAAATTTTGATACGATGCATTGTTAGGTAAGACGGGTCCGTGTGCCAAATTTCAGTTCGATCGGATCATTGGAAGTGGGTCATTTTTGACTTCTGTTTTTCCGCCCGCCCATGAGACGGCGGTGAAGTTAATATAAGGGATTTAATAAAACAAACCCGTAAAAACAAAGTTTTTGACTATAAATCCCTTATATATGAGACAGAACTTAAAGTATTTACAAATATCTACAGACTGAATCTGTCTTTACTCCCCTTTGCTTTTAACCCAAAAAGGGTGGCGTGGGGGTGGGAGAGGGGAAAGGTCTTGTCACCGATCGCTGGGCCAAGTTCACCGTGAAACGCCAAATGTAAACAAAAGCACGCCGCTTTACCTGGTTTAAGCACGAGACGTGTTCACACCGGTGGCTGGCCTGAAGTCAAGTGACCCGTAAATTGTAAACGATAGAGACCTCTACATATAGTTTATATAGATAAATTAAAAATGCATTAATTTAATTACGGTACGTTCGATCGATCTGAAATTTTGATACGATGCATTGTTAGGTTAGACGGGTCCGTGTGCCAAATTTCAGTTCGATCGGATCATGAAAAATGGGTCATTTTTTACTTCTGTTTTTCCGCCCAAGACAGACAGAGAGAGAGACGGCCGCGAAGTTAATATAAGGGATTTAAAAAGGGAAGTATTCATTAAAAGAAGAAATATTGTGAGCCATCATAATTTGTGAATATTCAAGTTCGTAAGCAGCTGTGAATTAACTTTTGTAATTCCATTAAATATTTAGTACACGAAGTTTTCAAAATGGCGCTGGACTTCCCACATAGCAGCTACACGCACTGAATCTGGGTCGAGGCATGCTGAGCACACAGTGTCAACGTAACACAAGCTATTACTAATGGATTCCAAGAAATAATTGTAAAATAACCTTGACATTTAAGAAGCCTTCAACAGCTGTTAAACTATTCAAATTGATGAATCAAGGAAATCTTTAGTATCTTTCAATAACTAATAGTATTAATGAGGGGTGTATGGGGTGCTCAAGGCGGGGTAGCACCTCCGGTGGGGGAACACGTCGTACTCTCTTGGGGGTAGTTCGTTCACCCTTGGTCCCCACTTGTCACTCAGATCTCACCAGTGGCTCCTAGAAACTGTAGCGTGCACAGTGGCCACACCCCGGGCAACGGCTTCGACTGGCTGGCTAAACCTGGTGAGGGTAGCCGACGGGTCTCAAGCCCTCGGTGAACTAGGCATGTCTACCTATGCACGTAAAGACTGGATTCGGTGGACAGAGCGGAGGAACCACTAGTTGGTCAACGGTCAAAAAGGTGATTCTCAGCAAAGCCTTGTGGAACGCTAAGGGCATGACAAGACACACAGGACATCATGGCTATCCACTGCACCCGTCTCCATCACCAGCCGTCTCGACTTTGTCCTGTCGCTGTTTCAAGATGGTATCGGGCGAGAGAGTGAGATCGACGAACTGCGCAACTCTTTCTCACTTTAATCCAAGTCATCGCGCAAGTCACTTTTGTCATCCATCCCATCACATCAGTCACCGACAAGTCCTGTGGCGACAGGCAAGCGACGAAGCGGCAGGTGTGGGTACACTGGGAGCCGTAGCCGCAACCCTGCACACAGGCGGCCCAGGGCATTGGGTCGTCCTTCGCTGACACGGAGCATCGGTGGAGTCCGGCAGCCTCCTGGGCGACTGAGCAGCCCTCTTCAGGAATGCACTGCACACCTCCATGGCATGATGAAGGGGCTACAAAAGGTGCCCTAAACATTGCCTGCTCCAGCTTACCCTAGCCAGCATACCGTGGCTGGTGGGGACCCTATACCAGCGGTCGAAACCAAAAAAAGCAAACGAGGATAGTTCCTCTTATATTGGGCGCATGGAATGTGCGCACACTCATGGACAGGGACGATGCGGACAGACCCCAGAGGAGAACAGCCCTGATTGGAAAAGAACTCGCTAGATACGGCATCGACGTCGCAGCCCTGAGCGAGACCAGGCTCGCGGGAGAAGGAGAGCTCTGTGAAAGAGGATCTGGCTACACATTTTACTGGAGTGGCAGACCAAGCGAGGAGAGGCGTGAAGCAGGCGTTGGGTTTGCAGTTAAGACAACTCTTGTCGGAAAGCTGGCTGGACTTCCCAAGGGAGTGAACGACAGGCTCATGACCATGAAACTCCCACTGGCTGGAAAGAAACACCTCACCATTATCAGTGCCTACGCTCCAACCATGACCAATACAGATGAAGTGAAGGCAAAGTTTTATGAAGAAATTGACACTCTCATTGCCGACGTTCCAAAGGCGGACAAACTCATCTTGCTAGGCGACTTCAACGCAAGAGTTGGCAAAGACAACGTTGCCTGGGAAGGAGTCCTTGGTCATCATGGAGTGGGTCACTGCAACAGCAACGGTCTTCTTTTACTCCAGACCTGCGCGGAACATCAACTGCTGATCACCAACACGATCTTCCGCCTCCCAACACGTAATCGGACGTCATGGATGCACCTCCGCTCGAAGCACTGGCATCTTATTGACTACGCCATCGTGAGGAAGAGGGACAGGCAGGATGTACGAGTGACCAAGTCCATGTGCGGCGCTGAATGCTGGACAGACCACCGCCTCATCATCACCAAGCTCAACATCCGCATTCAGCCGAAACGGCGCCCGCAAGGGAAGAAGGCCCCCAAGCGGCTAAATGTTGCCAAACTAATGACCGCTAGCTGCAAGCAGTCCTTGGTGGATGCTCTGGAAGAGCGCTTAAAATCCTCCTCTCCAGGCAACCAGAACGTGGAGGCAGACTGGGCGTCACTCAGAGAGCTGATTTACACCACAGCGTCAGAGACTCTGGGGCACCAGACCAGGAAACATAAGGACTGGTTCGATGAGAACTGCGTAGACATCAAGCAGTTATTGGAAGAGAAACACCTCCTACACCAAGCTTACCTCAATAATCCCAGGTCCACGGCAAGGAGAGATGCACTCAACAACATACGCAGGACTGTACAGCAAAAGCTCCGTCAGATGCAGGACTATTGGCTCAGCAACAAAGCCGACGAGATCCAAGGCTATGCAGACAAGCGTGACTATAAAAACTTCTACAACGCGTTGAAAGAAGTGTATGGCCCCACGCCCTCAGGATCAAACCCCCTCCTCAGCGCAGACGGTAACACTCTCATCACAGACAAAGAGAAGATCTTGAAGAGGTGGGCCGAACATTTCGAAAGCGTCCTAAATCGCCCATCGACAATCAACGAAGAAGCCATCAATCGTCTTCCCCAAGTGCCCACAAACAAAGCACTGGATTATCCCCCAACCTTGCTCGAGACCCAGAAAGCAATTTATCTTCTCTCCAGTGGCAAAGCACCTGGTTCTGATGCCATACCAGCTGAGGTCTACAAGGAGGGAGGAACAGCCCTGACTGAAAGGCTCCACCATCTATTTCTCTTGGTGTGGCAGCAAGAGTCAATCCCGCAGGACTTCAAAGATGCCTCCATCATACATCTTTATAAGCAAAAAGGAAGTAGACAGGCTTGTGACAACCACAGAGGCATATCCCTGCTATCTATCGCAGGAAATATCATTGCCAGAAACCTGCTCAAACGCCTCACGGTCCACCTTGACCAAGGACTCCTGCCTGAAAGTCATTTTGGCTTCCGAAAAGAGCGAGGGACCATCGACATGGTGTTCGCTCCCAGGCAGCTGCAAGAGAAATGTCAGGAGCAGAACTTCAACCTGTTCTCCAACTATGTCGACACAACCAAGGCTTTTGACACCATTTGCAGAGAGGGTCTGTGGAAGATAATGGCCAAGTACGGTTGCCCAAGGAAATTCATCGTCTTGGTGGGACAATTCCATCAGGGCATACAGGCCAGAGTCCAGGAAAGCGGAGAGTTTTCTGATCCTTTCCCAGTCACAAACGGGGTCAAGCAGGGCTGCGTCCTGGCACCAACACTATTTAGCCTCATGTTTTCCGCCATGCTGACAGAGGCCTTCAGAGACGAGGATAATGGTGTTAACCTGAGGTACCGCACAGATGGCAAACTGTTCAACCTTCGGAGGCTCCATGCAAAAACCAAGGTTAAGACAGACATCATCAGAGACATCCTGTTTGCTGATGACTGTGCCCTCAATGCCGCCTCAGAAGCCGACATGCAACGCAGCGTTAACTTGTTCTCCAGCGCCTGCACAAACTTTGGTCTGACGATCAACACCAAGAAGACTGAAGTCCTCCATCAGCCTGCGCCTGGAAGGCCCTACGTTGAGCCCAGCATCACTGTCAACGGCCAGAGACTCAACACAGTTCAACGGTTCTCATACCTAGGCAGCACACTGTCGCAAAATGTCACCATCGATGACAAAGTGAGCGTCAGAATTGCCAGAGCCAGCTCCACTTTTGGCAGGTTGTACCCAAATGTCTGGAACAGAAGAGGCATTACCATCCAGACCAAGCTGAAAGTGTACAGGGCGGTGGTGCTCCCCACATTGCTATATGCGTGTGAAACATGGACTGTGTATCAGCGCCATGCTAGGAAGCTTAACCACTTTCATTCAACAAGCATCAGAAAGATCCTCGGCATAAAGTGGCAGGATAAAATACCAGACACAGTGATACTGACCAAGGCAGGTCTCCCCAGCATATTCACACTCCTGATGCAGTCCCAGCTTCGTTGGGCAGGGCACGTGGTCCGAATGCCAGACGAAAGACTGCCAAAGAGACTCTTCTATGGCGAGCTCCAGCAGGGCCAGCGGTCCCACGGTGGGCAAAAGAAACGCTACAAAGACACACTGAAAGTCTAACTGAAAGCGTTTGCCATAAACCCAGACACGTGGGAACTTGCTGCAATGGACCGTTCCACCTGGCGTTCTTCCATCCACGAAGGTGCCAGGTCATGCGAGGAAAACAGGATCACCTACGCAGAAAAGAAGAAGCAAGCCCGAAAGGCCCGTGCTGTCAACCCTCCTGGAGATGTCCCACTCGTCCCTTGTCCCTTCTGTTCCCGAACCTTCCGTGCTAGGATCGGCCTCATCAGCCATCTGCGCACGCACAAACAAAGCCAGTCCCAGCAAACCTCGGATGACTAGAGTGCTCTTCGTCGAATCGACGGACGAACAACAGACAGTATTAATGAATTTAAAAGCGACTGAATGAGTGACTTTGTATTCATTCATTGTGCGGAAATTGTGAGAATTGCAATTTGTATTAATGGATTGAACTAAAGTGTCTAAAACTACTCTAAAGTTCGGAAATTGGAAAATTTGACTAAGTGACTTATTTTATTATAAACTTTGGACCATCAGATGTGTTTTGTCAATCCGAGGGAGCGTATATATATAGTATACTTCAGATCCCGTGTGAGGATGCTTTGTTGCCTCATTTTGTCAAAATTAAATTTAATGGTTTAGATGTGTCACTTATTTGGACTTAACATATTTTGAATTCAAGATTTTCTCATTTGGAGGATTTATACATTAATAAATAAATAGTTACATTGATTACTGAATTGCTTGACTCATATAATTCTATAAAAAAGGGATTTCTATAAAGAATTCACTGTGATTGCTAAAGAATTTGGCTTAAGTGGAAAAGAATTCAAAGACTTTGTTGAAGAAAAAGTAAGAATAGCTTAAGAAAAAGAGAAGCTAAGAATAGCTGAAGAAAAAGAGATGCGAAAAATGGCCAAAGAAGAAGAGATGCAAAAACAACTAATTGAAAGAGAAGAAAGAGTTGCAAGAAGAGAACTTGAACAACTTTAAAATGGCAACTTAAAACTAGAAATTGATCTAGAGAGTAGAGGCCACAATCCTGGTAATGACACAAATAGAAAGTCAACACCGAAGGATACTATCAAAGTTAGAAAATATGATAGCCACAACGAAAAAATAGATGTTTATCTGGATTATTTTGAGTCCATAATGGCCATGAAAGGCTATGAAGAAAAAGATTGGCCAGCACAACTGATGACTCAACTAACTGGAGAAGAATTTTGAAGCTTACAACAGTAGAGCTAAAGAAGAAAAAAACATATATAAAAATGTCAAAGACAGATGAACTGTTGGCAAGTGATGCAGCGTTCACAAGCCACGGCTTTGTTTTTTCCACGCATTACCCAGCCGCCTAACTAGTGTTTGGTACCCATTCGGAGCTGGTTGACTCAGGGATGCCCTAGGCCCCGGGAACAATACCTTGCCTTGACATGAATTCGAACTCTTGACCATCGGTACGCCAGTCGAACGCGCTGCCACTCGACCACCGCGTCCCGAAAATAATTATAGAAAAGAATTTCATGAAATGAGAATCAAGATGGACAAAGATCCACAGATCATAGTACATGAAGAACAAGTTAAATTAACAAAATGGCTGGAACTTACAGCAATAGATAGAAGCAATCCAAAGGCCATACTAGACATGGTGTTAATTGACAAGTTCCTAGAAAATGCAACACCAGCTCTATTCACTTATATAACTGATAAGAAAGTTTGTACTCAAGCAGAGCTAACAAATGCATTACGCCCATTCAAGGACTCTCATCCAACAGTAGAAATGGATAAAATACAAGATATCTTTGCAGCAATGCTAAATAATAACCAAGAAAAAATACAAGGAATGAGAAACCAGAGTCTGCCAAACCAAGGCAACAGACAAGCTATTTGCTGGTACTGTAAAAAGCCAGGACTTATGGCGAGGCAATGTTACCACAATAAAGGACAACCAAATAGGGTGTCACCTAAAGGCAGTCCTACAAGAAAGAAGATAGAAGAAGGATATAGGCAAGATCACTTTGAAAACAAAAATAGATAATCATGGAGAGACAGATATAATCATAATTCCATATAAATAGAGATTATAATCAAGGTAGAAGATCATGGAGAGGCAGATATAGTTTTGATTCCAGAAACAGAAATTATGATCAACCATGGAGAAAGAATGAAAACCAAGACATGGATGATAGAAGAAAGATGACTCGACAAGAAACATGAATTTGTGACACTTTAGCCACTATTGACAATCAAGTATATGGTAAAGTGATGAAGGCCATTGTAGCCGAGATAGAGATGGTAATGGTGAGTCTGAGATCATTTGTGTGGAATCATCTGAAGTAGGAAGAATAATTGGTGGTGTATTAAACAGAATCGGAGACATAGAAACAGACAGTGGTTTTCGGATAAAGATTTCTAGTGACAGTGACTCATCTGGCCGAAATTCTGTTGAATTATCTGGAAGCAAAAGATGATATCTCAAAAGCTAAGCGACTTATTCAAGATGCCGGAATTGATATTGTGAATGGAAATAATCGTGGTCGTTGTTGGTGAATTATTGAACATTTAATAAGCTGAAGAAGCATTGAAAGCCCATCGATTTGAATTCATAGTCGTCAGCTGAAGAGTGACTATTTCTGAACTATGCTATGCTATTAGCCGACTACAAATTTTACATTAAACCTGTGAAGGGAAAGGACAATGTGGTTGCAGACATATTAAGTAGAATGACCATAAATAAAGACATTTTGTGTATTCCTAAATGATAAAACCAGAGACTGTATTAATATTAATATTTGTATTTTGCTGAACAATAAACAAGGAGCAGTGTTTGAATTCCAATGGACAGTATATTTAATTTTAATTTTATGAATATTGATTGTTAAAAGTATTTTACTTACACAAAATTATATTTGTGTTAAAATTTCAGTTTCATTTTTACAGTACAGGTAGACTATTGAAGTCCTACAGATTTTTTCTCTTGATCTTTATGTCTAGATGTTGTGTGTAAGGCAGTGAATTTCCATTGATGATAAATATTTGAAATTTGAATATACATGTAGATTAATTTGATTTTATTAAGACCAAAAATGTTGTATTTCATAAACATTTTTTTTAAGGATCGGGGTGAATGTCACGTGAGAATCACGAGATAGGTGACAGAGAGGTCACATTGGTAGGAAAGCGCGCGAAAGCAGTTGAGAGAGAGAGGAATGGCCGATGTGTGGCTCATGTCTCCACATTGTGAAACCTCAAAGTTATACTTTTTAACGTATGTAATGTAATTAACGAATATACTACGTTATAGGTTACTGGATGTGTCTGAGTGCATCATCATTTTAATGTGTAGAACAGTTAACCAATTTATTCTTTGTGTGTGACATTCTGACTGGGGCTAAATTCGTTTCACAACTGTAAATTCCCTTTTTATCATTCTAAACATTGTCTGAAATGTTCTTATTATATATATATTTAAATTCTTTTAAAAAATATTTTGAATGAAACATACTGAGAAACGAGTACCCCTGATCCTCATGTGAGAACCGTTGAAAGATAATTAAGTTAATTTGGGTGGCCTTTGAATTTATGTTTAAAGACATGCATAATCAACGTTGTGAAAAACAAACCAGGATTCTCCGCTCGGGGTTGGTTCGTGCTGAGTCGTGTCAATGTTTTTTAATGACGGAGTCACTGAGGATAATCTCGGAGCTAATCTCCGCCCCCTGTGACGTTTAGGATCAACTCACCAAATCCTCACCAAATGTGGCGTGACGTCATGAAGCCTCACAAGTTCACGATCATTAGGTGAAGAATTTCAAAATATAATTTTCTGCCTTAGAATCTCGGTGATGACGCACACACACACACACACACATACATACACCACACCAGGACCAGATTTAGCCTTTGAACCGCTCCGAGCAAAGGTAAAAATTTGCGCCCCTATGTAATTATATATTTTTAGGGAACGTTCGCAAAAACAACAACGCTATAACACAGTAAATAACACAGTAAATAACACAGTAAATAAAACAGTAAACACACAGTAAATAACACAGTAAATAACACAGTAAATAACACAGTAAATAACACAGTAAATAACACAGTAAATAACACAGTAAATAACACAGTAAATAACACAGTAAATAACACAGTAAATAACACAGTAAATAACACAGTAAATAACACAGTAAATAACACAGTAAATAACACAAACACGTTTAAACGATTTTTTTCTTTAAATAATTTTTAAAATAAACATAAAAAATTAACACCAATAAAATTCAGCCAATTTTTAAACGAACTTTAAGTTCAGAGAATTCTTTAATTGAATTCATTTAGAAACATCTCAGCTGTTACTGAGTTCATACTCAATTACTAATATAGCAAGGTCTGAAGATATTGTTTGAGATGTTGTTCTCAAATAATTCTTGATTATTTTTAGTTTGGAAGACTTACGTAAATAATTCTTAAGCTTGGAGCATTTTAAGTTTTTAAAAGTGAATTTCAAAGCTTTCAAAGGAACTAAACAAAAATTTTATAGAGAAACCCCAACTGACATTTCATCACGAATTTCCCGTCTATTTATATCCGATGATTTGACATCTGTTAAAAGGGTTTGCACATATTTTCCAAAATCACAGAAGATTTACAAACATTTTAGTTCATATATATGATCTTAAAACACAGAATTAACTGTAGCGGTGTTGCAGTTTCATGATTTTTTATGGTTTCCTATATGCTGCCAATTTCTATAACCATCGTTTGCTAACGAGGCATCAGTGATTAGAAGCCGTTACAAAGTTTTGCGGTAAAAGCAAAAACCTGAATCTCTGGCTATAGAAAACACCAATCAATATCTGTGAATTTTCTCAACATTGCAAAGATGTCTTGTTTGATGTGAACCTACGTCCGCTCGTATCAGTAGGGTAATCAAAGATGTCTTGTTTGATGTGAACCTACGTCCGCTCGTATCAGTAGGGAAATCAAAGATGCCTTGTTTGATGTGAACTTACGTCCGCTCGTATCAGTAGGGTAATCAAAGATGTCTTGTTTGATGTGAACCTACGTCCGCTCGTATCAGTAGGGTAATCAAAGATGTCTTGTTTGATGTGAATCTACGTCCGCTCGTATCAATAGGGTAATCAAAGATGTCTTGTTTGATGTGAACCTACGTCCGCTCGTATCAGTAGGGTAATCAAAGATGTCTTGTTTGATGTGAACCTACGTCCGCTCGTATCAGTAGGGAAATCAAAGATGTCTTGTGTAGTTGTTTGATGTGAACCTACGTCCGCTCGTATCAGTAGGGTAATCAAATATGTCTTGTGTAGTTGTTTGATGTGAACCCACGTCCTCTCGTATCAGTAGGGTAATCAAATATGTCTTGTGTAGTTGTTTGATGTGAACCTACGTCCGCTCGTATCAGTAGGATAATCAAAGATGTCTTGTGTCGTTTGATGTGAACCTACGTCCGCTCGTATCAGTAGGGTAATCAAAGTTGTACAGTTTAACCCGATTGTGATTTACGCCGGTCACAGTCGTAATAATGTGAGGTAGTGGGGTAAATATGTCACCGGGCATCAAGGTACAGGGGCGCCAATTTAGGCTTAGAGTGTTACAATATAGGGAAATCCGATTAAACAGGAAGGGTCGTGGCGCAAATTTTATTTTAAAAAAAGTTATAGTTTTTTTCCCCTCAGGAGCAAAATATCCTAATTCCACCACTGGACTGGCGCGTAGGAACAACGACAAAATCTCTCGTCATTAAACTCACTGCGACCTAAGGTTTAATCGCATGTTTGCTTTATGATAAAACTATTTAAAAATAGTTTATTATTTAAAAGTTTAACTTTATACAAATAAATACAATTTAACATTTTTGAAAAGGATTTATGGACTAATCGTTTAAACTTGTTTTTGAAACTTTTTTTTTGGGGACATTTCACCGCAGTTCTATAAAAGCAATTTTGCAAACCTCGATTTACAGAGTAATGGAGTGTTAGTCCGGCACTGACCACCTACAATCACACACACACACACATACACACACACACACACACACTCGAGTTCCCCAATAGCAGTAGAACTATCACGTCACATCAATGTCATTTTTTACTTTTGCTTTTCCGCCCTTCATGACAGACAGGGAGAGAGAGAAAGATGGTGACAAGATTTCGAAGTTAATGTAAGGGATTTAAAAATGAGACACTTCCCGTGATGCCATGGAGCTGACATTTTGCACATAGACTTGTGTCACCTAACAATGCATCATATCAGAATTTTAGATCGATCAAACGTACCGTAATGAAATTAATGTATTTTTAATTTTTCTCTATATAACTATATGTAGCGGCGTGCTTTTGTTTACATATTACGTGTCACGCTGAGCTCAGTCCAGCGATCGGTTACCAGACCCCTCTCCCCCCCCCCGTTTTACAGCTAATGGGGAGTTAAGGCAATTTCAGTCTGTAAATGTTTGTCGCGTTTGAACATGATCAATACGTTTAGTTATGTCTCATATATTAGTATTAGGGAATTATAGTCAAAAACTTTGGTTTTACCGGGTTGTTTAATTTTTAAAGTGATTAATGAACAAAATTCACATCACCAGTCTCGAGGATATTTGCCTGTGTTAATTTATTGCGAGCACATTCCAAATTTAATGTTGGAATACGTGTTAGTGTGGGAATTTTCTGGGTGTGTGTGGTGGGGGGTGGGGGGGATATCATCTTCCAATATAATGGCGATTTAATAACACAACCACACGTTTCTAATAAAATCTGAAATTTTTTTTAATTTTGGAAGCGAGACAATTTTTATTGAACCTAAAGAATAGCTGCAGTATATTTTCATCACCGTGTCTTGTCATTGTTACTTAAAGCCGTTTTGGTTTTCAGTTTATTCCCAAAAACCAAACAGTTTTACAAATCTGCACTTTATTTCTTAACGAACTGTAACTCTAAACGTATTCCCACTCCAAAAACTTAAATGCTCTCCCTAGCTCAACTCCCCACCCTCCTTCCCAAACTTCTGTTTTCCTCTTCCCGTCCTTCGAGTACTTAGCAGCCATGTTCGTTACAAACTGACACCAATTTTAACCACCCTCCCGCTAGCGAAATAACCCAACACCACACACCCCCCACCACTCCAACGTGACCGCCTGCCGGTCTGTCAACACCCGCTCAGCCGTTAGTCTACACCCGCATCCTCCCACGCCTTCCAGCTTTCCTCATGCCTCATCCCTCCTCCTTTGTTCCCCGCCCTCCCTATTTACCGTTGTTTTGAAACGATTGTCTTATTTCAATGACGTGTGTGCTAACAACTAGGACGCACCTCGGCTTAACGCTGTTAGTCTCAGACAGTGGTTCTCGTCTTATGGGTAGCGGCTTTTTCATTATAGGATTTTTTTCTTGATGTTTCAATAAACTATTTCATTAGAAATTTAAAGAGTAAACTCTCAATTGAACGAAATAATTAACGTCATTAATTGTTTGACTTTCCAAATAGTCTTAGGCACAAACAATCCCTACAGGATCACGGACTACGCTTTTGCAGGCAATATGCCATGGATTTTCTTGTATATTTACCGTTTGAAGCAATAATTCTAGCAATAAAAATTGGAATTTAAAGCTGATCGCTCTTAGAACTAAAGTCAATTCCCAGCCAGGTCAGTTCGTCTCAGCTTTCATTTTGACTCCAAGTTGGGGTGGGGGGGGGTGTTGGGGTACTGATTGTCTTAAAACACTGATACCATATTAAATATATATAAAAATTTTGATGCTATATATAAAAAATCTGATTATATATATATATATAAACTCTTATACTTTATAATATAATATAAATAAAATAATATAAATAATAAAAAATTTACGAGGGCATAAAAAAGGCCACAGGGCCCACAACATCAAAGTCAGCTCCAATCAAGACAAAATCAGGTGAGATGATCACAGAACGAGACAAGCAGATGCGGCGCTGGACTGAGAACTATCTAGAACTCTATGCGACACGGAATGTAGTAACTGACTCTGCCATAGAAAGAATCCCAGATCTACCAGTTCTAGATCAGCTTGATGCTCCACCGTCACTAGAGGAGCTTAGTAGGGCTATCGATCATCCGAGCAATGGGAAGGCCCGGGTAATGATGCAATTCCTGCAGAAGTCCTTAAACACGGCCAGCCAGCACTACTAAAGCCTCTGCACCAACTCATATGCGATTGCTGGGAATACGGTCACATTCCACAGGATATACGTGACGCCTAAATAGTCACGCTTTATAAGAACAAAGGTGATCGCAGCGATTGCAATAACTATCGTGGCATCTCCTTACTGAGTATTGTGGGAAAGGCCTTTGCCAGAGTGATCCTTGCAAGCCAGCAAATTCTAGCACATAATGTCTACCCGGAATCACAATGCGGTTTTCGGGCTGGCCGGTCAACCATGGACATGATCTTCTCACTTCGTCAGCTACAAGAGAAATGTCGGGAGCAACAGAAAGCCCTCTTCGTTGCCTTCATAGATCTAACAAAGGCATTTGACCTGGTCAACCGCAAGTGTCTGCTACGTATATTGGAAAAAATAGGATGTACGCCGCGGCTTCTCTCCATCATCGAGTCCTTCCACACTAATATGCACAGCACAGTGCTCTTCGATGGTGTCACCTCAGAACCCTTCACAGTTTGTAGCGGAGTCAAACAGGGCTGTGTACTGGCTCCAACACTCTTCGGTATCTTTTTCTCGATGCTACTGCGTCATGCTTTCGAGGACTGCTTCGAGGGTGTAAACATCCATAACAGGACGGGTGGAAATCTATACAACATCATTAGGCTCCGTGCGAAGAGAAAAGTGGAAACTGTTTTAATGAGAGAGTTGCTCTTCTCGGATGACGCAGCCCTTACCTCACACTCAGAGATAGGTCTCCAACTTTTGGTCAATAAGTTCCCAGAGGCATGCAAGGATTTTGGTCTAACAATAAGCCTCAAAAAGACCAACATTATGAGACAAGGAACAGACTGCTTCTCAGCAATCTCCATTGAGGGAAACCTTGGATGTCGTCGAGGATTTTACCTACCTTGGCAGTAACATCACAAGCACACTCTCCCTGGAAAAGGAAATTGAAACCAGAATCGGCAAGGCTGCATCATTAATGGCTAGGCTGAATCAAAGAGTGTCGAACAATGTGCAGCTCACTGATAGGACGAAAATCAATGTGTACCAGGACTGCGTGCTCAGCACACTCCTCTATGGCAGCTAGTGCTGGACGACCTATGCCAAACAAACAAAAGCAACTCAACAGCTTCCACTTACGATGCTTGCGCAGGATTCTGCACATCAAGTGGCAGGATAAGATCACGAATGTCGAGGTACTCAGAAGGAGTCATATGCTGAGCGTGCACTCAATCCTGAGTGAGAGGCGCCTGCGGTGGTTGGGACATGTCCGCAGGATGAGCCCGGAGCGCATTCCAAGAGCCTTGCTTTACGGCGAGCTAGCAACTGGTATGCGGAAGAGAGGACGCCCCTGCTTGCGCTTCAAGGATGTCTGCAAGAAAGACATGACTCTGGCGCAGATTGACCATGAAACGTGGGAGACCATTGCTGTGGAGCGCACCTCCTGGCGGGCAAAAGTGCGCGAGGGCATTCAAGTCGCGGAAGCTTCCCTTACAGCCAGGAGCGAGGAGAAAGGGGCCAGTAGAAAGGCGAAGGTGGGGGGGGGTAGAGGAGCAGGAGGAAACGCCATCATCCCATGAGGATGGACGGATGCCATAGAGAGATACTAGATGTAAATACAATGATACTATATATAAATACTATGATACTCTATATAAATACTATGATAAAATATATAAATACTATGATACTATATATAAAACTCAAACACTATATATAAATACAATGATACTACATATAAATACAATGATACTACATATACAAACTCAGACACTATATATCAATACTATGATACTATATATAAAAACTATGAAAGTATATATAAAAAGCATTTCAAAATGGTCAATTGTTTTCTTTCTCTTTGTCTACTTGACCTTGAAATAGCGTACGTCACATACATGTGTCAGAACAAGAACAAGAACATCCTTTTTACTTGCCTTTCAAAGATAGAAACATTGCAAAGTTACAAACATTGCCAACATTACAACAATTTCTGTCATTCAAAGTTACAAACATTGCCAACATTACAACAATATATGTCACTTAAAAGCCATTTGAGTTAGAGTTTAATATGGTCATTTTGTTGTTGTTGGAATTTGTGTCAAGTCAGGTTTTGCTGACTCTTGACTTTGTGTCAAGTCAGGTTTTATTTAGCCTTGACATTGTGTCTAGTCATCTACACGTGTTTCCTTGAGGCTATGTATGCAGTGAGAGATGTATTCGTTGCTCAATTTTTCAAGTCAGTGATGCACATTTGAAAGAGCATTTCCCAGGTCTAACCAACTAAGGTAAGACAACCCATCTCACGCACAAAGTACCGAGCCCTATAAACATTTACCTCCCTTGTTTTGTCAGCAGTTAGCATCGTTTGATTCATCATTGCAAGTGTCGGGTACATCTTCAAAATCTCGTCTCAGGCGCTAGTCATGTCTATAGTGAATCTTACAACTATCCCCTGCTCCTAGACTCACCAGACAACATAATCTCTCAAATGTTCTATGCTGTCAGTCTCACCAGACAACATAATCTCTAAAATGTTCTATGCTGTCAGTCTCACCAGACAACATAATCTCTAGAATGTTCTATGCTGTCAGTCTCACCAGACAACACAATCTATAAAATGTTCTATGCTGTCAGTCTCACCAGACAACATAATCTCTAGAATGTTCTATGCTGTCAGTCTCACCAGACAACACAATCTATAAAATGTTCTATGCTGTCAGTCTCACCAGACAACATAATCTCTAGAATGTTCTATGCTGTCAGTCTCACCAGACAACACAATCTATAAAATGTTCTATGCTGTCAGTCTCACCAGACAACATAATCTCTAGAATGTTCTATGCTGTCAGTCTCTCCAGCAGACACATAATCTCTTAAATATTCCATGCCGACAGACAATATAATTTTGTTCATATCTTAAGCTGCTAGTGTTTTGGACATTTTTATTAAACATAATAAATTAATAGGTAATGCGTTTCAATCCTGGGGTAGTAAGTTTTTCTCTTTATTTACTGGCCTGCATTTTGACCATCTTGATAGTTAATATCGTGTAAACTTTTGACGAAATTTAGGCCTCCTTTAGCTGCACTTCTGATCTTGATGTCGTGTGTCAGTGACTTTGAAATTCCAAACAAATTATAAACGAGTAAATAGCACGTTTTTTCAAATATAAAAAACAAAATAAAAGAAAGTTTGACCTATAGAGATTTGGAGCTATATACAGCAGAGCCCATAGAAAGTTAGGCCTATAGACAATTGGGCCTATATGCAGTTGGGCCTATAGATAAGTAGGCATATAGATAATTAGGTCTTTAGACAGGCATATAGACAGTTGAGCCTATAGATAGTTGGACATATAGATTTTTTGGGACTATAGACAGTTGGGCCTATAGACATTTAGGCCTGTAGAAAGCTGGGCCTATAGAAAATAAATTGGACCTATAGACATTTGGGCCTGTAGAGAGATGGGCCTTGAGACAGCTGGATTAAAATACAGTTGGGCTTATAGACAATTTGGTCTATAGGCACTTTGGCCTACATGCAGTTGGGACACCAATTTTTTGGACACAGAAAATTAGTAAAGTGATTGAATTCTTAGCATGCACATAATTCTTTCTAAAAAAACAATCCAAAAAAAGAAGAAAAACATATTTAAATGTGGCGTTATTTTAAAAACAATATTCCCAATTACGTCAAATAGTTTCCCTCATCCCCTAATTATTTCAAAAAGTTTCCCTCATCCCCTGCCCAAATCATGTCTTAACAAATTCACATCATACTCTAAATTTTGAACACATACAACAGTTTGCATCCACCTCATACAACAGTTTGCATCCACCTCATACAACATTTTATATCCAACAAATACAACCGTTTATATCCATCTCATACAACATTTTATATCAAACACATACAACAGTTTGCATCCACCTCATACAACATTTTATATCCAACAAATACAACCGTTTATATCCATCTCATACAACATTTTATATCCAACACATACAACAGTTTATATCCAACACATACAACAGTTTATATCCAACACATACAACCGTTTATATCCATCTCATACAACAGTTTGTATCCACCTCATACAACATTTTATATCCATCTCATACAACATTTTATATCCAACACATACAACAGTTTATATCCAACACATACAACAGTCTATATCCAACACATACAACGGTTTATATCCATCTCATACAACAGTTTGTATCCACCTCATACTATAGTTTATATCCAACACATACAACAGTTTATATCCATCGCATACGACATTTTATATCCAACACATACAACAGTTTGTATCCACCTCATACTATAGTTTATATCCAACACATACAACAGTTTATATCCATCGCATACGACATTTTATATCCAACACATACAACAGTTTGTATCCAACACATACAACAGTTTATATCCATCTCATACAACAGTTTATATCCATCTCATACAACAGTTAGTATTCATCTCATCATTTCATTACGGAGGCAATCAGTTCAAATCCACTAGCCCCTCCAAAAGTTGGGACTGAAGAGCTTTATTCTATCAGCACTACTTGATTAATGTTGGGACTAAAGACCATTATTCTATCAGCACTACTTGATTAATGTTGGGACTAAAGACCTTTATTCTATTAGCACTACTTGATTAATGTTGGGACTAAAGACCATTATTCTATTAGCACTACTTGATTAATGTTGGGACTAAAGACCATTATTCTATCAGCACTACTTGATTAATGTTGGGACTAAAGACCATTATTCTATCAGCACTACTTGATTAATGTTGGGACTAAAGACCATTATTCTATCAGCACTACTTGATTAATGTTGGGACTAAAGACCTTTATTCTATTAGCACTACTTGATTAATGTTGGGACTAAAGACCATTATTCTATCAGCACTACTTGATTAATGTTGGGACTAAAGACCATTTATTCTATCAGCACTACTTGATTAATGTTGGGACTAAAGACCTATATTCTATCAGCACTACTTGATTAATGTTGGGACTAAAGACCAATATTCTCTCAGCACTACCTGGTTCAAAATGTTTAAAGCTCTCATTAGATCACAGATCCCGTCTCCAGATTTGTCCACGTCTGCTTACGTCTCGACTGACGCACTCGGCGCGGCGTTTGTTTGTTTAAGTTCACGGTAACATGCGCACCAACCAGAACTCGCTACCAGCAGGCGTGCGCTAAAAATGCTGTGACGGTGACATTTAAGAAGCCGCGCTGATTGCCGACATCTGGGACACTTCAATGAGCTGGTTACATCAAAAATATGTTTTATCCATCTTGATCAGACGATAGACAGACACGCGTTTAAACTAACGCTCGCGCCAGCAACAGGTACAGATGTGAATGCCAGAAACTGGGTCAATTAGAAGCACCCAGGCGGCAATGCGTTCAGGTTCGCCGTACGGGAGTCAGATCTGTGTATTTATCTTGGGAGTATGGGCCGCTTTCAATCGGTACGAGTAAATGCAGAATGTCGTGGTGGGCCGGAAGCACATGGCCCGCGGACCGACCACTCGCTGTCTTTAGATGCACTTTTTTTACAGCATTGAAATTATATATATATACATACGGCGAAGGAGTGTACTTACATCGCCCCCACACACCCACACATCACAACCCCTCCCCCCCCCACTTTTTTCCCAACTAGTGATCATACTTGCATTGTAAGGACTGCATCGAAAACTTTGTCTTTAAAATGCTTTCACTTTTAATTATGAATTTACACTTCAGCTTATTTTTATTTACATTAAGAAATCGCTTTGGAAAAAAAAGTATAACCAGAATGTTAATCAAGGGATAGGACAAGAGTACTTTGAAGCAAACATGCCATCTACAAATAGAATTTGAAAAGAGTACTTTGAAGCAAACATACCATCTAAAATAAAAAAATAATGTCAAAATTTAAGTAATTTTAAAGAAAATCTTTTAGGAAAAGTAATAAGAATCGTCCATATATTTATATTTCAAACATCTTTTTGTTATAAGCTGTTAGTTAAGTGTAGAAAACGGGACCAAACAATAACACGACATTGAGCAGAGATGAAATCATGTCAACGTTAATTGTTAACAATACAAAATGCAATTGCATTTGAAACAAACAAATGTTTTTCTCTTCACGTGCTAAAAAACTGAAAACAAATATTAGTTTACCGTGACTAAATTTTATTTTCCGTATGTTGTATACGGTAAAGGTTTAGTCATTTATGTAGTTTAATACTTTTTGTTTAAATAAAAATCGTTTTTTATAATTTAAAAAAAATGTTTTTTAGAGTGATGTTGTTTCTTGTTTAAAAATAAACTTTTTAACTACCTGTAACTTAAAGTATTTATAAATAAACGATGTCATGAATCACATTATGCTCTAACTAGAAATTAAAATTTATCTCATAAACAAACTGAAAACATTCCTTTATTTTTTTAATTCAGAATTCAGTTAACAGGTCACCAACTTTCTTGTAGAAGTTTAACTTTACCGTCCACCTACTGCTACCACTGAAGTGTGAGAGGTCCACCTACTGCTACCACTGAAGTCTGAGAGGTCCACCTACTGCTACCACTGAAGTCTGAGAGGTCCACCTACTGCTACCACTGAAGTCTGAGAGGTCCACCTACTGCTACCACTGAAGTCTGAGAGGTCCACCTACTGCTACCACTGAAGTCTGAGAGGTCCACCTACTGCTACCACTGAAGTCTGAGAGGTCCACCTACTGCTACCACTGAAGTCTGAGAGGTCCACCTACTGCTACCACTGAAGTCTGAGAGGTCCACCTACTGCTACCACTGAAGTCTGAGAGGTCCACCTACTGCTACCACTGAAGTCTGAGAGGTGAACTTTAGGATTTAATCTAGGCAGACGATATTAAGGCTAATCTGTGGAAACGCATTAGCGCGTGACCCATTACCTGAGCGCTGAGCTTTGAGTTTAACAGGTGCTATCGGGTTAACCCTACGGCCCTATGGCTTCAGAGGTAGGTCAATCCTCCAGCTGGAAGGTCATACCTCTGGCGTACCTTGATTGAACTAAAGTTCCATCTTTTACACCAAAAAAAAACATCGTGGATTTTTTTTATTGAAGGATCAAAGAGTGATGAGGAAATATGATATTAGGATGTCTAAATAGTTGGGGTTTACCAAAGTATGAAGAACACTTTGTTGGTGCCACTTGTTTTAGCAACAATCCATCATTATCTACATAAGCAAACAGCATCAAAAAGGCCCTCAACAACATAACATGTGCATAAATGAGCCAAATGAGCCAGTAGGCTTGAAGAGTCAGCAGACGGTTAATGGAATTTTACCTGTACACGAAACAACAGCAGCCAAAGATTTATTTCATGTCTGCTCACGCCATACACACAATATCATCTTGATTGTACCAGGGAGTATAAAATGGAGATATAATCAACCACACACCTCCTCACGCCATACACACAAAATCATCTTGATTGTACAAGGGAGTATAAAATGGAGATATAATCAACCACACCACTCTTTCAAATGTGTATCATGAGTGCATCACGAGTGTTTGCCGTGATAAGATGACGTGAGAGGTCACGTGAGTGAAAGGGCGGGAAGAAAGAAGCCTTCCCATTGGCTAATGAGGTGGGAAGATCAGAGTTAGTGTTGGCTGGTGTCATGGCAGGATGTATGCCAGTGTTCCACGTTGTATAACCTCAAATTATATGTCATGTGCATAGTATACATATTAAAGTTGTTTTATTGAAACAAGTTCTTCAGAGGATTATTGTGTACAAGATTATGTATTGAGAGAACGCCTACAAGAAGTTACATATTAATAAGTAAAACCAGTAACAGTTAGATTGGTGTCAGTAAGTAAAGTCCTAAGTGAACACAGTACAAGAAATTTTAGAAAGCGAGGAGGTTCGTGGAAGGCACCAGTATTGTATATTTCAGAAAGGAAAGTATTCATTTAAAGAAGAAATATTGTGAGCCATTATTATTTGTGAATATTCAAGTTCGTAAGAAGCTGTGAATAAACTTTTGTGGTTCAATGAAATATTTGATACAAGAATATTTCAAGATGGCGGCCTAAATGCACGTGTCCACAGTGTGCGCTGTATAAAACTGGGTCAGCTTAGTTGGTTCTAACCTGACAGTTACACAGTCAACTCAGTTCAAGCCTAATAGTGTACTTCAATACAAGCACTACCGAGAGCTGGTAGGTCGTTACGTCAGCAAGCACGTTGGTTCTAAATATACACAGTGCCCGAATCTGGGTCGTGCAGTTGACAAGCCTGCTGTATGGTAACACGCAGTAAACTACGTCAGCAGCTCACTGATGTTAGTTGATTCCAGGAAATGTTTGTATACATAACATTGAACTTGGAAAGCTATGGACTATTAACAACAGTGTCAGTGTGAATTATAAATCAAGGAACTTAAGTCGTATCCATTCCTTGTGTGAAGAGTTTGATAATTGCAATTTTGGATTAATGGAGTGAACTAAATTGTTTAAAAACTACTCGAAAATTGAAATTGAACTAAGTGACTTTTATTCAAAACGATTGGACCATCGGATGTGTTTTGTCAATCTGAGGGAGCGTATATATAAAGTATACTTAAGATCCCGTGTGAGGATGCTTTGTTGTCTCATCTTGTCAAAACTAAATTTCATGGTTTAGACGTGTCACTTATTTGGACTTAACATTTTGAAATCAAGATTTTTCATTTGGAGGATTTATAACTTTAACAAATATATACCTACATTCCTTACCAAATTGCTTGACTCATATTATTCCATATAACAAAACATGGATTACTACAAAGAATTCACTGCCATAGCTAAAGAATTCGGATTAAGTGGAAAAGAAATGAGAGATTTCATTGAAGAAAAAGTAAAAATAGCTATAGCAGAATAAAAAGAAAAGCAAAGAATTGCTGAAGAAGAAGAGAAGCTAAGAAAAGCTGAAGAAAAAGAGAATCAAAGAATTGCTAAAGAAGAAGAAAAGCTAAGAAAAGCTGAGAAAAAGAGAACAAAGATGCTGATGAAAAGAGAGGCAAAGACAAATCATTGAAAGAGAAGAAAGAGCTGCAAGAAGAGAACTTGAACAAACTTCAAAAATGACAACTTAAAACTACAAATTGAGCTAGAGAGTAGAGGCCACAATCCTGGTAATGACACAAATAGAAGTCAGCACCGAAGGACACTATCAAAGTTAGAAAATATGATAGCCAGAAAGAAAAAATGGATGTTTATCTGGATTATTTTGAATCCATAATGGCCATGAAAGGTTATGATGAAGAAGATTGGCCAGCACAATTGATGACTCAACTAACTGGAGAAGCATTTGAAGCTTACAACAGTATAGCCAAAGAAGACAAAAGCATATATAAAAATGTCAAAAAGGCACTTCTATGTCATTTCGGAAAGTCAGAAAATGATTATAGAAAAGAATTTCATGAAATGAGAATCAAGATGGACAAAGATCCACAGATCATAGTGCATGAAGCACAAGTTAAATTAACAAAATGGCTGGAACTTACAGCAATAGATACGAGCAATCCAAAGGCCATACTAGACATGGTGTTAATTGACAAGTTTTTAGAAAATGCAACACCAACTCTATTCACATATTTAACTGATAAGAAAGTTCGTACTCAAGCAGAGCTAACAAATGCATTACGCACATTCAAAGACTCTCATCCAAATGTGGAAATGGATAAGAGACAAGATATCTTTGCAGCAATACAAATTAAAAGTCAAGAAAAAAGACAAGGTATGAGAAACACAGAGTCTGCCAAACCAAGGCAACAGACAAACTATTTGCTGGTACTGTAACAAGCCAGGACATATGGCGAAGCAGTGTTACCACAATAAAGGACAACCAAATAGGGTGTCACCTAATGGCAGCCCTATAAGAAAGAAAACAGAAGAAAAATCAAGACAAGATCACTTTGAAAACAAAGGTAGACAAGCATGGAGAGAAAAATATAATCATAATTCCCAGACATAGAGATTATGATCAAGGTAGACAATCATGGAGAGACAGATATAATCATAATTCCATATATAGAGATTATAATCAAGGTAGAAGATCATGGAGAGGCAAATACAATTTTGATTCCAGAAAAAGAAATTATGATCAACCATGGAGAAAGAATGAAAACCAAGACATGAATGATAGAAAAATAATAAAGTTAAATCGTTACACAAATAAGAACTAGTGACACTGTAGCCACTATTGACAATCACATATATGATAAAAGAAATGAAGACCATAGTAGCAGAGATAAAGATGGTACTAGTGAGTCTGAAACCATTCGTGTGAAATCATCTGAAGTAGGAACAATAATTGGTTGTGTATTAAGCAGAATGAAAGTACATAGATAAAGACAATGATTTTCAGATAAAGCGTTCTGACAGTGACTCATCTGGTCGAAATTCTATTGAATTATCTGGAAGCAAAATTGACATCTTAAAAGCTAAGCAACTGATTCAAGATGCTGGAATTAATATTGTGAATGGACATAATCGTAGTCGTGGTTTGTGAATTATTGAACATCTAACAGTCTGAAGAAACATTCAAAGCCCAACGATTTGAATTCATACTCGTCAATGGAAGAATGACTGTTTTTGAACTAGTCTATGCTATTAGCCGACTACAAATTTGACATTAAACCTGTGAAGGGAAAGGACAATGTGGTTGCAGACATATTTAAGTAGAATGACAATAAATAAAGACATTCTGTGAATTCCTAAGTGATAAAACCTGAGACTGTATTAATATTAGTCTGTGAATTCCTAAATGATACAACCAGAGACTGTAATAATATTAATATTTTTATTCGCTGAACAATGGACAAAGAACAGTGTTTAAATTCCACTGGATTATTAGTTAATTTTAATAATATTGATTGTTAAAAGTATTTTAATTACACAAAATTACAGATGTGTTTAAAATTCCATTTTCATTTTTTCAGCACAAGTAGACTGTTGCAGTCCTACAGATTTTTTCTTATTGATTTTTATGTCTAGATGTTGTGTGTAAGGCAATGAATGTTCATTGATGATAAATTTTTGAAATTTGAATATAGATATAGATTAATTTGATTTTAATAAGACCAAAAATGTTGTATTTCATTTTTAAAAAATTGAAGAATGGGGGTGAATGTCACATGTGAATCATGAGTGCATCACGAGTGTTTGGCGTGATAAGATGACGTGAGAGGTCATGTGAATGAAAGGGGGGGGGGAGACAGAAGTCTTCTTATTGGCTAATGAGGTGGGAAGATCAGAGTTAGTGTTGGCTGGTGTCATGGCAGGATGTATGCCAGTGTTCCACGTTGTATAACCTCAATTATATGTCATATACATAGTATACATATTAAAGTTGTTTTATAGAAACAAGTTCTTCAGAGGATTATTATGTACAAGATTATGTATTGAGAGAACGCCTACAAGAAGTTACATATTAATAAGTAAAACCAGTAACAGTTACACCCTCCTAATGTCGCAAAGCACTTTTATCTGTGTCATGTGTAAGAGAAACTCACTTTTATCTGTGTCATGTGTAAGATAAACTTAGTTTCATCTGTTTCATGTGTAAGAGAAACTCACTTTCATCTGTGTCATGTGTAAGAGAAACTCACTTTTATCTGTATCATATGTAAGAGAAACTCACTTCTATCAGATTTAAAAACTTTTCTCTAATCACCATGTTATCTATTTTTTTAATTAAATCCCTTATATTAACTTCACCGCCGTCTCTGTCTTGGGCTCGCGGTCGGTCGGTCGGGAGGGCGAAAAAACAAAATTAAATAAAACAAACCCGTAAAAACAAAGTTTTTGACTATAAATCCCTTATATATGAGATATAACTAACAGTATTGATTATTTTCAAACGCGACTAACATTTACAGATTGAATCTGTCTTGACTCAAATTTGCTTCATAAACCTGTGGGTGGGAGGGGTAGAGTGGAAAAGTCTGGTCACCGATCGCTTGATCGAGCTCAGCGTGACACGTAAAATGTAAACAAAAGCACGCCGGTGCTTCGATGGGTCGCGTCAACGCGTCAACTCAAACTCTCACGTGGAAAAAAAACAATAACAAACAGGGAATTTGAATTACATACGTTATATAAGGATAAACTAAAAATGCATTAATTTAATTACGTACGTTCAATCGATCTGAAATTTTGATACGATGCATTGTTAGGTGAGACGGGTCCGTGTGCCAAATTTCAGCTCGATCGGATCACGAGAAGAGGGTCATTTTTTACTTTTGTTTTTCCGCCCGACCGACGTACGAAGACAGACAAGATTTCGAAGTTAATATAAGGGATTTAATAAAAATGACCCACTTCCCGTGATGCCATTGAGCTGAAATTTGACACATATGCCATGTCACCTAAACATGCATCGTATAAAAAATTCAGATCGATCGAACGTACAGTAATTAAATTAATGCATTTTTAGTTTAACTATATAAAACTATATGTAGCAGTCGCATTTGTTTACATTTTACGGGTCACTTGACTTCACGCCAGCCATCGGTGACCACATCTCGTGTTTTAACCACGTGGAATTCACTCAGTTTCAGGCTGTAAACGTTTGTCGCGTTGGAACATCATAAATACTTTAAGTTCTGTCTCATATATAAGGGATTTATAGTCAAAAACTTTGTTTTTACGGAGTTTTGTTTTTATTTCTGTTTTGCCCACAGTGATTTAATGGACTTAAAAATATAATTGAAAGTTTGCTTCAAAAGAAAATTCAGAATTTCAAATACATGACATAGAAGTCTTTCAGTGGCAAAGATTTGCATGCACTGTGTAATGACTATTTGCGGCAACTTGATTATGAAGGTTGATATATACTACTTTATGTAAGCTGATATGTACTACTTTATGTAAGCTGATATGTACTACTTTATGTAAGCTGATATGTACTACATTATGTAAGCTGATATGTACTACATTATGTAGGTTGATATGTACTACATTATGTAGGTTGATATGTACTACATTATGTAGGTTGATATGCACTACATTATGTAGGTTGATATGTACTACATTATGTAGGTTGATATGTACTATCAAATATTTTGATGTAGACACCTGCCCACCATTACACCCAAAAAAAAACCGCACTGCCCTGTTAGTAAAATATTTTATCTCAATGAAAAGTGTTTAAACATTGGACGAGAACGTTGTTGGAACAAACATTTATTAAATGAAGTCGTTTGTTTAGGCAACATGAAAAAAAAGATGTAAAATATCCTCCTCACCCACCAACAAAAGCACCGCCACTGATATCCTCCTCAACCACCGGCAAATGCACCACCGCTGAAACAGCTTTGATCGTTTTGTAAACACATGTTTCCACTCAAGTGGGAGCAAGGCGACACGCCTATTCTCCGGGAAACGAGTTACGGAACTTTGGAAACATTGCTTTTGGTTGTCGTGGCTTTTGGAGGATGGTTTTCATAAAACTGGGCTCACCTGCGGAATGTTAAATCATCCTCACTGCGAGATGAGGTCTCAATGGCGGTTGTTGGGGGGGGGGCAGGGTGAGATGGACCCAGGTGCTGTATAACATAGAGCCTAACTGTGATGGTGTTTGGGGGAGGGTGAGATGGACCCATGCTGGGATTTTTTATTGGAAGTTTTGGGGATGTGGGCTGTGAAGTGTAGGGAGCCAATGTTAAAGCTTGGCTCGAAAGTGCATTGTGGTGATGTCGGAGCTTGGTCTGCTCAAAGTTACTTGAGTGTGGCTAAACCAGGTCAAAGTTAAGTTAGCGTCACTAAACCTGGTCAAAATTTCTTAAATTTTACTAAACCATTAAAAAAAAACAGATATTTGAGCCGATTAAATAAGTATCTTAAAATAACAAAGTTCCCGTTTGGTACGCAAAATTTTATTCTGTTTACAGAAAATAAAATATGATTTCCTCAAGCTTCGTTGTGGCATGTGGAATGGGGGGGGGTGTTAAAATTATTGATGTAATAAAACTCTGTAGTGACCTCCCAATATGGTGACGCACAAATTGGGGCTTTCATAGCGCTTCAAAAGTATGCATGTTTTCTCAATTCATTTGGCAGATGGAAAGTTCCACCACGCTCTTGGAAAGGTATTGGGTATTGATGGTTATTGCCGTTTTTAAATCCCTTATATTAACTTCTTTGTAAGTTTAATCGGACATCCGAACCGACTATTTGTTTATAATTCTTTCACGTGCCAGTTCAGTTCACGCGTTGACGCCGACCGTCGATGTTCACACCCCCTACCGTTCCCTCACCCGGTTTTAATACCAGGGGAGATAATTCTGTTTCAGTCTGTAAATGTCGCGTTTAAACATAATCATTATTTTTATTTATGTCTCATATATAAGGGATTTATAGTCAAAACTTTGTTTCTACATCTATTTATTTTAATTCCATGACTGTCATTGGGTGGTTATGGTAATTAAAGTTTTTCATCAAATTTGACAGTCTAAAAGTTTGTTTCCTGAAGAATCGTTTGAACGAGTGTATATGTTGACAACACCCTCTCAATTAAAACGACAGTTGTCAACTTTGTATTTTCTTTTTAATTTAGGATTGTTTATAATTTATATGCACTAACGTATGGCAAAAAGCGACAAATGACGAGTACTAATTTATTGTTTTCCACCTGCTGTTAGTATCATGATAATCGCCCTTGTCTAGGCCTCGGTTAATGAGACCACCCCATGTTCAGCGCAATCTGTTTCGTATTAACGTCTAGACTTCAGGGGGACGGAAGTCGTAATGTCACAGTCAAGTAGGGCTGACAACTCAGAGACGCAACGTATTTGTTATTTTATACATGTAATTTAAATAACGAGATGGAATACAAGTGCTGCTATGGTGCAATGAATCAACAATAATTGTCCAGACAAATAAAACAAAAAAACCTAAACCCTACAACTGCTTTTTCGCAAATTTCATACAAGGGAACAGGCCAATTAAACCAGGAATAATTGAGTTGGAGTCGTGTATTTAGTGTCAGGGAAACAGTGCTGAGGTCTCGGGAATTGGTAGATTAAGTACGGACGACAGGGTGAGGACTCTTTACATGAATGCGAATTTAAAACTGAAGTAAAACGTTACACTGAGTCTTGTCTTCTACACAGGACTGAGTCTTGTCTTCTACACAGGACTGAGTCTTGTCTTCTACACAGGACTGAGTCTTGTCTTCTACACAGGACTGAGTCTTGTCTTCTACACATGAGTGAGTCTTCTCTTCTACACAGGACTGAGTCTTGTCTTCTACACAGTACTGAGTCTCGTCTTCTGCACAGAACTGATTCTCGTCTTCTACACAGGACTGAGTCTTGTCTTCTACACAGGACTGAGTCTTGTCTTATACACAGGAGTGAGTCTTGTCTTATACACAGGACTGAGTCTTGTCTTCTACACAGGAGTGAGTCTTGTCTTCTACACAGGACTGAGTCTTATCTTCTACACAGGACTGAGTCTTGTCTTCTACACAGGACTGAGTCTTGTCTTCTACACAGGAGTGAGTCTTCTCTTCTACACAGGACTGAGTCTTGTCTTCTACACAGTACTGAGTCTTGTCTTCTACACAGAACTGAGTCTTGTCTTCTGCACAGAACTGATTCTCGTCTTCTACACAGGACTGAGTCTTGTCTTCTACACAGGACTGAGTCTTGTCTTATACACAGGAGTGAGTCTTGTCTTATACACAGGACTGAGTCTTGTCTTCTACACAGGAGTGAGTCTTGTCTTCTACACAGGACTGAGTCTTATCTTCTACACAGGACTGAGTCTTGTCTTCTACACAGGACTGAGTCTTGTCTTCTACACAGGAGTGAGTCTTCTCTTCTACACAGGACTGAGTCTTGTCTTCTACACAGTACTGAGTCTTGTCTTCTACACAGAACTGAGTCTTGTCTTCTACACAGGACTGAGTCTTGTCTTCTACACAGGACTGAGTCTTGTCTTCTACACAGGACTGAGTCTTGTCTTCTACACAGGACTGAGTCTTGTCTTCTACACAGGACTGAGTGTTCTACACAGGAATGAGTCTTGTTTTCTACACAGGACTGAGTCTTGTCTTCTTCACAGGACTGAGTCTTGTCTTCTACACAGGACTGAGTCTTGTCTTCTACACAGGACTGAGTCTTGTCTTCTACACAGGACTGAGTCTTGTCTGCTACACAGGACTGAGTCTTGTCTTCTACACAGGACTGAGTGTTCTACACAGGAATGAGTCTTGTTTTCTACACAGGACTGAGTCTTGTCTTCTTCACAGGACTGAGTCTTGTCTTCTACACAGGACTGAGTCTTGTCTTCTACACAGGACTGAGTCTTGTCTTCTACACATGACTGAGTCTTGTCTTCTACACAGGACTGAGTCTTATCTTCTAAACAGGACTGAGTCTTGTCTTCTACACAGGACTGAGTCATGTCTTCTACACAGGACTGAGTCTTGTCTTCTACACAGGAGTGAGTCTTGTCTTCTACACAGGACTGAGTCTTGTCTTCTACACAGGACTGAGTGTTCTACACAGGAATGAGTCTTGTTTTCTACACAGGACTGAGTCTTGTCTTCTACACAGGACTGAGTCTTGTCTTCTACACAGGACTGAGTCTTGTCGTCTACACAGGACTGAGTCTTGTCTTCTACACAGGACTGAGTGTTCTACACAGGAATGAGTCTTGTTTTCTACACAGGACTGAGTCTTGTCTTCTACACAGGACTGAGTCTTGTCTTCTACACAGGACTGAGTCTTGTCTTCTACACAGGACTGAGTCTTGTCTTCTACACAGGACTGAGTCTTGTCTTCTACACAGGACTGAGTCTTGTCTTCTACACAGGACCGAGTCTTATCTTCTACACAGGACTGAGTCTTGTCTTCTACACAGGACTGAGTCATGTCTTCTACACAGGACTGAGTCTTGTCTTCTACACAGGACTGAGTCTTGTCTTCTACACAGGACTGAGTCTTGTCTTCTACACAGGACTGAGTGTTCTACACAGGACTGAGTCTTGTTTTCTACACAGGACTGAGTCTTGTCTTCTTCACAGGACTGAGTCTTGTCTTCTACACAGGACTGAGTCTTGTCTTCTACACAGGACTGAGTCTTGTCTTCTACACAGGACTGAGTCTTGTCTTCTACACAGGACTGAGTCTTGTCTTCTACACAGGACTGAGTCTTATCTTCTACACAGGACTGAGTCTTGTCTTCTTCACAGGACTGAGTCTTGTCTTCTACACAGGACTGAGTCTTGTCTTCTACACAGGACTGAGTCGTGTCTTCTACACAGGACTGAGTCTTGTCTTCTACACAGGACTGAGTCTTGTCTTCTACACAGGACTGAGTCTTGTCTTCTACACAGGACTGAGTCTTGTCTTCTACACAGGACTGAGTCTTGTCTTCTACACAGGACTGAGTCTTGTCTTCTATGTTTTGTTCTAACCATAAAATTTATTACTGTCATTTTTTTCAGCTAATAACTTTGTGCGTATATCGTATCAATCAGCGGTTTGTTATTTTATGCTAAACGCTTTGCCTTAAAAATTATTATAAAAAATTCCAGGCATCTCTTGCTAGTTTACATGTGGCCCAATCATGGCCACATGATATCAAATTATGTGGCCCAATCATGGCCATCTGATCTAAAGTTATGTGGCCCAATCATAGCCATCTGATATCAATTTATGTGGCTCAATCATGGCCATCTGAAACCAAGTTATGTGGCCCAATTATGGCCATCTGATATCAAGTTATGTGGCCCAATCATTGCCATCTGTTATCAAGTTATGTGGCCCAATCATTGCCATCTGATATCAAGTTAAGGTTTATGTGGCCCAATCATGGCCATCTGATATCAAGTTTTGTGGCCCAATCATGGCCATCTGATATCAAGTTATGTGGCCCAATCATGGCCATCTGATACCAAGTTATGTGGCCCAATCATGGCCATCTGATATCAAGTTATGTGGCCCAATCATGGCCATCTGATATCAAGTTATGTGGCCCAATCATGGCCATCTGATATCAAGTTATGTGGCCCAATCATGGCCATCTGATATCAAGTTATGGTTTATGTGGCCCAATCATGGCCATCTGATATCAAGTTATGGTTTATGTGGCCCAATCATGGCCATCTGATATCAAGTTATGGTTTATGTGGCCCAATCATGGCCATCTGATATCAAGTTAAGGTTTATGTGGCCCAATCATGGCCATCTGATATCAAGTTATGTGGCCCAATCATGGCCATCTGATATCAAGTTATGTGGCCCAATCATGGCCATCTGATATCAAGTTAAGGTTTATGTGGCCCAATCATGGCCATCTGATATCAAGTTAAGGTTTATGTGGCCCAATCATGGCCATCTGATATCAAGTTATGTGGCCCAATCATGGCCATCTGATATCAAGTTATGTGGCCCAATCATGGCCATCTGATACCAAGTTATGTGGCCCAATCATGGCCATCTGATATCAAGTTATCTGGCCCAATCATGGCCATCTGATATCAAGTTATGTGGCCCATTCATGGCCATCTGATATCACGTTATGTGGCCCAATCATGGCCATCTGATATAAAGTTATGGTTTATGTTTTGATCTGCCAGTGCAGAGGGAGCAAGATTGACCACACCCTCAGAAAGTACATGTATCATGAGACTAGCCTTCACTTGGTGTCCCCGGGACAAGAGCAAAATGACTTGGAGAAAGGAACTAGAAGCAGATCCAAAAAGTGTTTTCACAAGTTGGGACAGCTGGAGAAACTGGGCCAGGGCTGGGGTGCTTGAGAAGCCTTTTTGTGTGTCCTAGTCCCCATACGGGACGAACGGCATTGATGATGACTTTCAACAGAATTACTCAAATTGATTTGTAAATAAAAAATTTCTCTTATGTGATGTTTTCTAAAAATATATTCCAAACTATAATCCTGTTCTTAATAGTTTCAACTAGACAGAGAACTTGCTGCCTTTTAAAAGAAATATTGAGAATCCTGGCTTCAAAATGAAATCATTTAACTTTCATTTTTAAAAAAATCTTTCTATGTATCAATGGAACTCAAGTGGAAATAACCCTTTTCTCAAACATAGATAATTTTGAACTAAAATATCTGATAAAATACAATATTTATTTATAAATGAATAAATATTATTGTTTAAACGGATATGATTGTGTAAAAAACAAGGCCCTAACTGTGTCAAACTCACCAATTGTTAGCGGATATCCTCTCCCATGCAATGTCCTTAGACAACGACTCGCGTCTGACCACCTGACGGCCAACAAGAGTATCCAGAGGACGAAGAACATGGTCCAACAAATTGTCGAGTCCCTTTGATGGAACAGCTCAAATCATTCGCTGGTTTTCAGTGGGTCAAAATGTAAAAATCTTTCTGATGGTCTCAAAACATTAAGACATTTTTATCTCACTGGCTTCAACTTGTCCAAACCTTATCATTCTGGTTTTTTAGTTTTAGTAGATAACAATTAAAATTGTCTAGACCATACAGAACAAGACATAAAAGAAACTAGCGCATTGCCATTAAATTTGAGTAGTAGCAGTAGGTCTTTTGTTGTGTTGTTTCCTTCTGGCGGAGTCTCTGTTGGAATGTTCCCGCATGGCGATGCCTCTATTGGTGAGGTTTTCCTTGAAATCAAAATGACTTGAAAACAATCAAATTGTTTTGTCAAGTAAACCTATTAAACTGTGTAAAATTACTTGATTTCAATGTCCGATGTCTTTTGTTTGACTCAAGACTGAAAGTGGAAAAAAATAAAATAATGTTAGAATGTGCCATTTTAAAATTATATAAATAATATAAAAAAATATTATTTTGAGCGTGAAAGTAGTTTTCTCTACTTCAACCATATAGGTATTGCAAAGTTGTTGTGTGTCAAGTTTTGGGCCAATGTCTTCTTTAATGTCAGGAAATTACTCCTGATAAGAATTTCCCTAAGACTCTCCTATGGACAGCAACGTCCTTGTGTGCCAACCTTTGGGTCAATGTCTGCTTTAATGTCAGGAAATTACTCCTGATAAGAAATTCCCTAAGACTCCGTCCTATGGACAGCAAAAAAGAATCAGATGAGGTTTTTAAGTCCTTATGACTTGCTAAGTCAGCCTACGAGGACTTGCTTGATATTCTGTTTAGCGCTTTCTTTTTAAGCACAGCATTAAAACTATGATTGAATATATAGAGAAGACCTAAATGTGCGATCGGAAATAAATGTATGTGTCAATTATTATTATTTTTAGTTATTTTTTTTATTTTTTTATTTTTTTGTTTTTTTGTTTTGTAACATGATTTTTTTAATAATACATTTGTATGCTCATTAAAATATCTATAGTAAAACTATTCTATTAAAAGACCTTATAACTGGAAACAAAACTATACTTTACCAGATTGGATAGACGTTTTTGTATGTAAACCAACTGCAGTTTTCTTTTTTACTTTGCGCAGGGTAGCGAACTGTGATGTAAGATTTTCACAAGAGTTTCAATTCCCCGTTTTTGATTTATCCTGGAAATGGGAATTTATGTTTAATTATAGGAATATAATGTCGATCATTTGAATAGAGTTTTAATCATGGGAATAGCTGTTTCATCATGAGAATGTATGTTTAATAGTTTAATTATGGAGCACTTAGGTTTAGCTATGGGAATATAGGTTCCCATTATAAAAAAGTAAGTTTAACAATGTCAATAGAGGTTTATTCATAGAAATAGAGTTTCTCTAACGGAAAGATCACGTAAATTTAGAGTTTTATTCATCTTGGAATAGAAGATAGATTGAAGGTTTTCTTTTCAATGAAAAACAGTGTTTCAAAATATCATGTCACGTTAAACTTCGATTGGAATTCAAGCGAGATTTAGGTTTGATACCAATGCAAGTTTGACTTTGTGTTGATAGGAATGCAGTCTTAACTTTAAGACTGATGAGAACCGCGGACTAAGTCTGCCAAATTTTACGTCAACAATTTTGTGTTTGGTAATCGTTTGTTAATGAAATAATCACAATACGCCATGTCATATAATCACAATACGCCATGTCATATAATCCAAATACGCCATGTCATATAATCCAAATACGCCATGTCATATAATCAAATTACGCCTTGTCATATAATCCCAATACGCGGTGTCATATAATCCCAATACGCGGTGTCATATAATACCAATACGCCGTGTTATAGCATAACATTCAGTTGGATTGATGCCATTCAGAAAGGGGCCATCCATAAATGACGTCACGCACCTAGTTGAAGGGGTCGACCATTCGTAAGGAAGCTCGACGAGGGGGAGGGGGGTGTTTCAGAAAAGTGACGTCACATCAAAACGGGCAACTTTAAATAAAAGGTCCACTGAAATATTTGATTTTTTACAATTTATTTAATGACTTTTTCAAGAGCCTCACGCGTGTTAGAGTGCAGCCTAACACTAAATACATACTTAAATGGCAAAAACGTGATTTGAAACATGCTCATTTTCCAACGGAGTGTGGGTCCAAGTTGGTCCTTGTGTGGGTCCATGTTGGTCAAAGTCGGGCCCATGTTGGTCAAAGTGTCGGCCCAAGTTTGTCTAAGTGTGGGCCCATGTTGGTATAAGTGTGGGTCCAAGTTGGTCCAAGTGTGGGGCCAAGTTGGTCCAAGTGTGGGGCCAAGTTGGTCTTAGTGTGGGCCCATGTTCGCCCAAGTGTGGGCACATGTTCACCCAAGTGTGGTCCCAGGTTCGTCCTTTTGTGGGCGCATGAATATCCAAGTGTGGGCGTATGTTCGTCCAGGATAGGCTAATAGCCCCGAAAGTTTTTAATTTGCAAAAAAAAATGCAAGCCTTATCTCGAGAGAGAAGCTCCGCTTATTCAGCCCATCCTTCAGTTTCACCCTCTAATTACACAACGTACCTATGGTGGGCCAATAAACGACCGGCTAAATATAGAGTCAATCATTCTGCAGTATAAAGGATAAAAAAGGGAGTCTAATTCGTGCTCCTTTATATTTTATTCGCAATTGCAATCAGGGACATTAAATTAAAACATTTGTTTGCATAAACCGTTGCTAGATCATGATTCGAATGTTTCCAGATGAATGGCCTTAATCAAGACTGAGATGGCAAATGATAGATTTATATGGTGGGAAGTTTTAGCCGCTGATATCTATATCAGAGTTATATCTATTTATAGGATTATTGAAAGATTTTTTATCTATAACTATTTCTTTTTAGACATTTTGTAATAAATCTCTGAGCTTACAATAACACAAGTCTTACATGAACATTGTATCACAAGTCTTACATCAACATTGTATCACGAGTCTTACTTGAACATTGTATCACGAGTCTTACATGAACATTGTATCACAAGTCTTATATGGACATTGTATCACAAGTCTTACTTGAACATTGTATCACAAGTCTTACTTGAACATTGTATCACAAGTCTTACTTGAACATTGTATCACAAGTCTTACTTGAACATTGTATCACAAGTCTTACTTGAACATTGTATCACAAGTCTTACTTGAACATTGTATCACAAGTCTTACTTGAACATTGTATCACAAGTCTTACTTGAACATTGTATCACAAGTCTTACTTGAACATTGTATCACAAGTCTTACTTGAACATTGTATCACAAGTCTTACTTGAACATTGTATCACAAGTCTTACTTGAACATTGTATCACAAGTCTTACTTGAACATTGTATCACAAGTCTTAGATCAACATTGTATCACAAGTCTTACTTGAACATTGTATCACAAGTCTTACATGAACATTGTATCACAAGTCTTACATGGACATTGTATCACAAGTCTTAGATCAACATTGTATCACAAGTCTTACATGAACATTGTATCACAAGTCTTACATGAACATTGTATCACAAGTCTTACATGAACATTGTATCACAAGTCTTAGATCAACATTGTATCACGAGTCTTACTTGAACATTGTATCACAAGTCTTAGATCAACATTGTATCACGAGTCTTACATGAACATTGTATCACAAGTCTTACATGAACATTGTATCACAAGTCTTACATGAACATTGTATCACAAGTCTTAGATCAACATTGTATCACGAGTCTTACTTGAACATTGTATCACAAGTCTTACTTGAACATTGTATCACAAGTCTTACTTGAACATTGTATCACAAGTCTTACTTGAACATTGTATCACGAGTCTTACATGAACATTGTATCACAAGTCTTACATGAACATTGTATCACAAGTCTTACATGAACATTGTATCACAAGTCTTACTTGAACATTGTATCACAAGTCTTACTTGAACATTGTATCACAAGTCTTACTTGAACATTGTATCACAAGTCTTACTTGAACATTGTATCACAAGTCTTAGATCAACATTGTATCACAAGTCTTACTTGAACATTGTATCACAAGTCTTAGATCAACATTGTATCACGAGTCTTACATGAACATTGTATCACAAGTCTTACATGAACATTGTATCACAAGTCTTACATGAACATTGTATCACAAGTCTTAGATCAACATTGTATCACGAGTCT
Source organism: Ampullaceana balthica (assembly GCA_944989445.1). Taxonomy (NCBI): domain Eukaryota; kingdom Metazoa; phylum Mollusca; class Gastropoda; family Lymnaeidae; genus Ampullaceana; species Ampullaceana balthica. Next base: position 632,816 of record CALYLW010000064.1, read on the forward strand.
TACTTGAACATTGTATCACAAGTCTTACTTGAACATTGTATCACAAGTCTTACTTTAACATTGTATCACAAGTCTTACATGAACATTGTATCACAAGTCTTACATGAACATTGTATCACAAGTCTTACATGAACATTGTATCACAAGTCTTACATGGACATTGTATCACAAGTCTTAGATCAACATTGTATCACAAGTCTTACTTGAACATTGTATCACAAGTCTTACATGAACATTGTATCACAAGTCTTACATGGACATTGTATCACAAGTCTTAGATCAACATTGTATCACAAGTCTTACATGAACATTGTATCACAAGTCTTAGATCAACATTGTATCACGAGTCTTACATGAACATTGTATCACAAGTCTTACATGAACATTGTATCACAAGTCTTACATGAACATTGTATCACAAGTCTTAGATCAACATTGTATCACGAGTCTTACATGAACATTGTATCACAAGTCTTAGATCAACATTGTATCACAAGTCTTACATGGACATTGTATCACAAGTCTTAGATCAACATTGTATCACAAGTCTTACATGAACATTGTATCACAAGTCTTACATGAACATTGTATCACAAGTCTTACATGAACATTGTATCACAAGTCTTAGATCAACATTGTATCACGAGTCTTACTTGAACATTGTATCACAAGTCTTAGATCAACATTGTATCACGAGTCTTACATGAACTTTGTATCACAAGTCTTACATGAACATTGTATCACAAGTCTTACATGAACATTGTATCACAAGTCTTAGATCAACATTGTATCACGAGTCTTACTTGAACATTGTATCACAAGTCTTACTTGAACATTGTATCACAAGTCTTACTTGAACATTGTATCACAAGTCTTACTTGAACATTGTATCACGAGTCTTACATGAACATTGTATCACAAGTCTTACATGAACATTGTATCACAAGTCTTACATGAACATTGTATCACAAGTCTTACTTGAACATTGTATCACAAGTCTTACTTGAACATTGTATCACAAGTCTTACTTGAACATTGTATCACAAGTCTTACTTGAACATTGTATCACAAGTCTTAGATCAACATTGTATCACAAGTCTTACTTGAACATTGTATCACAAGTCTTAGATCAACATTGTATCACGAGTCTTACATGAACATTGTATCACAAGTCTTACATGAACATTGTATCACAAGTCTTACATGAACATTGTATCACAAGTCTTAGATCAACATTGTATCACGAGTCTTACTTGAACATTGTATCACAAGTCTTACTTGAACATTGTATCACAAGTCTTACTTGAACATTGTATCACAAGTCTTACATGAACATTGTATCACAAGTCTTACATGAACATTGTATCACAAGTCTTACATGAACATTGTATCACAAGTCTTAGATCAACATTGTATCACAAGTCTTACTTGAACATTGTATCACAAGTCTTACATGAACATTGTATCACAAGTCTTACATGGACATTGTATCACAAGTCTTAGATCAACATTGTATCACAAGTCTTACATGAACATTGTATCACAAGTCTTAGATCAACATTGTATCACGAGTCTTACATGAACATTGTATCACAAGTCTTACATGAACATTGTATCACAAGTCTTACATGAACATTGTATCACAAGTCTTAGATCAACATTGTATCACGAGTCTTACATGAACATTGTATCACAAGTCTTAGATCAACATTGTATCACAAGTCTTACTTGAACATTGTATCACAAGTCTTACATGAACATTGTATCACAAGTCTTACATGGACATTGTATCACAAGTCTTAGATCAACATTGTATCACAAGTCTTACATGAACATTGTATCACAAGTCTTACATCAACATTGTATCACGAGTCTTACATGAACACTGTATCACAAGTCTTACATGAACATTGTATCACAAGTCTTACATGGACATTGTATCACAAGTCTTACATGAACATTGTATCACAAGTCTTACTTGAACATTGTATCACAAGTCTTACATGAACATTGTATCACAAGTCTTACTTGAACATTGTATCACAAGTCTTACATGAACATTGTATCACGAGTCTTACATGGACATTGTATCACAAGTCTTACATGAACATTGTATCACAAGTCTTACATGAACATTGTATCACAAGTCTTACATGAACATTGTATCACAAGTCTTACATGAACATTGTATCACAAGTCTTACATGAACATTGTATCACAAGTCTTACATCAACATTGTATCACAAGTCTTACATGAACATTGTATCACAAGTCTTACTTGAACATTGTATCACAAGTCTTACTTGAACATTGTATCACAAGTCTTACTTGAACATTGTATCACAAGTCTTACTTGAACATTGTATCACAAGTCTTACTTGAACATTGTATCACAAGTCTTACTTGAACATTGTATCACAAGTCTTACTTGAACATTGTATCACAAGTCTTACATGAACATTGTATCACGAGTCTTAAATGAACATTGTATCATAAGTCTTACACGAAAATTGTACCACCACTGTTAAGCTCTATTCAGATTTCAACACACCTGTTACAAAAATGTTGTTGGTGAAGTCTTTCCAAAAGATTTTTTTACAGGTTCAGTAACACTTTACTAAATGTATTTACATCTTTGAGGAGAGATCCAAGGAAACGGCAATCTTAACTTTGAAAAGGAACTAAAATACGCGCATCCTATTAGTAACTATTACCAACAGTATTACACATTCAAATACTGACACTACTACACATTTAAATAATGATGTGTCGCTGTCAAAAAGCAAGGATACTATGACATTTAAATAATGATGTGTCTTTGTCAAAAAGCAAGGATACTATGACATTTAAATAATGATGTGTCTGTGTCAAAAAGCAAGGATACTATGACATTTAAATAATGATGTGTCTGTGTCAAAAAGCAAAGATACTATGACATTTAAATAATGATGTGTCTTTGTGAAAAAGCAAGGATACTATAACATTTAAATAATAATGTGTCTTTGTCAAAAATCAAGGATACTATGACATTTAAATAATGATGTGTCTTTGTCAAAATTCAAGGATACTATAAAATTTAAAAATGAGAACATAATGGCTGAAATAAAACAGGAAATCGTTTTGGTTATTTAAAAAATATAATTAATTTTAAATAATAGATTAAAAAAATATAAAGGAAATTTATTTTCTAATCACCTTCTAAAATCATTGGGGACATTAACGAGCTAAGCAAAATTTCATGACTCAACAGCCATTAATGACATTAATAATTAGCATAACATCGGGGGAAAAAATTTAATAGTATGTTTAAAAAAAACAAGTTATTTCAATTAAAAAAACTATAAAGTTTATTTAAATAGAAAGATGTCAAATGTCTCTTTCAATTTAATGTTACCATAAATTAGTTATATGAAAGAAAAAATAATTCTTTGAAAATTCTTTTCAAAATATGTTATTTCGTTTCAAATGATTTTTTTCCCCTTCTCACAAAGTATAGCCATAACTCATTTAAGATCCTATTTGTTAAAAGAGGCACTGAAGGGGAGGTAAGACTAAAAATTTTGAGAAAAGAAACTCTTGACCTAATGACACAATACGGAAAGCTATCTGTGGGTCTGGGTGTGTGTGTGTGTAAGGGGGGGGGGCTGCTGGGGTGTTGAGGGATGACCTTTAACCTAGTTGTAAATATGACACCCAAACTAAACCATATCACACGCAAATATCATGAACGTTAGCGTACCAATAGGTAGAAGTTACGGAATGAAGATTGGTGAGTGTTTCAAGAACAACACGACAAATGCATGTCGACAGGAAATAGAGGAATTTCAAGTGTGAACAATACTTTTGCCTGCTTGCTATGTAAGATATAAATGTTTCCTATTGCTGTCAATTGGTCTTGATGGGCGTCCGGGCGCCACAATGCCCAATTTTTACGTGTCAGTTATTGCATGTTGCTATGAACCTGAGCCCTGCCCACGAAGACCATTGTTAGGTAGCGGTAACTAGCGTACTCCTAGCTTAATTTCTAAAGTAATATTAGTTACTATATCCGAACCGTGGTGTGGCTTACGCCGCAGAATTGATCATATATAGTGCAAAGGAAGGGAGAAAAGAACAAGCACAGACTTCACGCATTGCGCATTATGGTAGTTGCTTGGAAGCATTTTTTTTTGGTGTCCCATAACCTCGTGGTCGTAGGGGGTTCTAATGTTTCCATTAGAACTTTCTCGGGGCTTGGTAGACATTGGCGGCGCCCATCTCCTCTAAAGGTCAGCGGAGGACTTTTTAGTGATAGTCATTCATCAACATTTTTATTGTGGCTTTTACGTGGGCTAGGTCCCACGCCCCTCAGCTTGTGAGGCGAGTGCACCATTGACTTCGCTAACCAGCCGACTTGGAAGCATTACTTTCTTTCTATATAGTGAGTCTCAGTGCGGTGCGCATAGTGCGGCGCGGTGTGGGTGTGCACACTACTACATATATATAGACTGCGTCTTGCTTGCTCTACTTTCTGGCGAATTAGATACATAGATAGATATATAGAGGTAGGTAGGGGTGCTGGCGTCCGGGGTGCCACAGTGGCCCAAGCTCACAAAGACCATTGTTAGGTATCGGTAGCTGGCGTGCTACTAGCTATATTTCCATAGTAATATCAGTTATCTAGATAGGGGTGCTGGCGCCCAGGGTGTGACGATTCCACAAAAAAGAACCAATCGCTTAAACCTTTTATAAATATAAAGAAATAGTCACATCGCATGTAGTGCACTCATCACCCCTTTTCATAAGCTACGAAATGGAACAACAGGAATTAAGGCAGTTGCTAGTGGAAATGCATCAGTTGGCAGTAGCTTAGTTAAGGAGACAAATGCCCCGGACGGCACTTTGTTAAAGGCGGCAAAGTCCCGGGAGTTAATTACTTTCCAACAGTAATCATTTTAAAGGAAAATTTAGCTTTTTTCACAATAAAATAAAAACTAAATACGAAATTTAAAAAAAAAGGAGCTATCCTAAAATATGTGAACATTTCTATAACTTCAATCTCCAAATTGGATATAAATTCTTTTGATACTAATGCTCCTGAACTAAAAAACCAAGGCCCTGAAGTAGTATAAGATTATGAATAATGCACCTGTTAGCTAATTGCGATCCAGTGCTTTACCAACATCATATACAAGGGGGTAAAAACTTGTCGCCTCAAATTAAAATGAGCTCATTGTAGTTTATGGTGACGCAATACTCCCAAAGTCATCTTTCAGTTAGAAGTTAGAAGATACCAAAATTATTCCATCGAATTCGATAGCTCTCCATATATTCCCTACAAGGATCAAGCAAGTCCAGTTATGTGATATGTTAAGATTGAAGGTAATAAAAAAGACTTTGTATAATCTTTTAAATAACAAAAAATGAATCTGATTTTTTAAATCTGATTATATATTAGCTTACAGCTGATAGTCTTAAAATAATTGACTGCAGAGACTCAATGTGTGTTAATAATTCTTCACGGCTGTAAAGTATACAGGACTTCAACTTCAAATAAGACTCGTAGACATAAATCTCAATGTCTAATCTCACTGTAACAGATCATTAAACGTGATTCGATTACTTGCTGCGCCAAATTAAATGAACTCTCTACTTTTAGCACACAAGTCGTTGTTACGCATTCTTTTTCATGTCCCCACACCATTGGAAAGATCAAATTGTTGCCACAGGCAAGGCCGATACATAGACCTTAAGATGAAAACTAGTTATATACCATGGGGCCATTTTGGTGGTATTTTGAAAGCTATAGAAAAACGGACAGACGCAGACGAAACGCTAAACACGTGAACAGACGCAGAAATTTTGCTAGTCATAATGAAATTTTTTTTTCTAATATTTTTTTAATACATATATTGAAACGCACTATCTGAAAACATGTACTTTATGAAGTCCGTATGTGCGAAATTATTTATTATCTATATGATAAAATGCTTTGCAGATGCTACTTACAGCGAAACTAATGCAATACTTAAAGTGTGCTTTGGCATCTGCTAAAATTTTATGAAGAAACCTTGGGATTTTAATCAAATCTTCAGATCAAGAAACGAGAGAGCAATTGGCGATCAAAGCGAATTTTTAGCCAACTATATAGAAAAACAGTCAAGAAGTAAAACGGTTTTTTTATTAGATGAGGTTAATTCAGAAATTCATATGAGGCTCTGGCAGTTACAGAAATAGAAAAACATATGTAATTTTTGTACACCAGCTAATCTACTTGACCTTGAAATTTTGCCTGCAACGAGTTTTCAAATTCAAAGGAACTCACATGCCATTCTTTAGCAAGGACTATGCAACTCACGGGTTAAAATGAATTTGTGACATGACTGGAGTGCCTACGGTGTTTCATCAAGTTGGAAAATGATTTACTATTAGCTAACACACGTTATTGGTTTAACAATTAGAAAACACGTTTTATTGGTCTAACAATTAGCTAACACACTGTATTGGTTTAACAATTAGAAAACACGTGTTATTGGTTTTAATTTCAGCTAAATTTGTTTGTGCCTTGTATTTTAAAATAAAACAAGAGTAAATATCCTAAACACAATAGCTAAACCTGTTATTGGATACATTGAAGAAAACGCTTTGCATTTATGCTCAGTTAGTTACCTCCCATATAAATTCAGATAATCAAATCTCGTCCATGCCTGTGATGATGAGTGACGTCCCTTGTTTAAGATTTTCAAAAGATGATCCAAATGTCTTGTCATCCGTTAACTCATCATCTTACGAGCCTTACTTTTATCTTCAAACAGGCTCTCACCTCATACGTATCATGAAGCTAAAAAAATCAATTGAAAACGTTCCCGTCGTTGTCTACATGCAAAAGAGAAGTTTTATTTTTATTTTATTTTAAGAGCTAGCACATTGACGCTTGGCACAGAAATTTCACATAAAGCCAAATAATGTTTTTTCAGTTTTCTATCGCTTGAGCCTTGAGATACCCACGTAGGGGAGGACACGCTTGAGCCTTGAGATACCCAAGTAGGGAAGGACACGCTTGAGCCTTGAGATACCCAAGTAGGGAATGACACGCTTGAGCCTTGAGATAACCAAGTAGAGGAGGACACGCTTGAGCCTTGAGATATCCAAGTAGGGGAGGACACGCATGAGCCTTGAGATACCCAAGTAGGGGAGGACACGCTTGAGCATTGAGATACCCAAGCAGAGGAGGACACGCTTGAGCCTTGAGATACCAAAGTAGAGGAGGACACGCTTGAGCCTTGAGATACCCAAGTAGGGAATGACACGCTTGAGCCTTGAGATAACCAAGTAGGGAATGACACGCTTGAGCCTTGAGATAACCAAGTAGAGGAGGACACGCTTGAGCCTTGAGATATCCAAGTAGGGGAGGACACGCATGAGCCTTGAGATACCCAAGTAGGGAATGACACGCTTGAGCCTTGAGATAACCAAGTAGAGGAGGACACGCTTGAGCCTTGAGATATCCAAGTAGGGGAGGACACGCATGAGCCTTGAGATACCCAAGTAGGGGAGGACACGCTTGAGCATTGAGATACCCAAGCAGAGGAGGACACGCTTGAGCCTTGAGATACCCAAGTAGAGGAGGACACGCTTGAGCCTTGAGATACCCAAGTAGGGGAGGACACGCTTGAGCCTTGAGATACCCAAGTAGAGGAGGACACGCTTGAGCTTTGAGATACCAAAGTAGGGGAGGACACGCTTGAGCCTTGAGATACCCAAGTAGGGGAGGACACGCTTGAGCCTTGAGATATCCAAGTAGGGGAGGACACGCTTGAGCCTTAAGATACCCAAGTAGAGGAGGACACGCTTGAGCCTTCAGATATCCAAGTAGGGGAGGACATGCTTGAGCCTTGAGTTACCCAAGTAAGGGAGGACACGCTTGAGCCTTGAGGTTCCCAAGTAGGGGAGCACACTTGTGCCTTCAGATACCCAAGTAGGGGAGGACATGCTTGAGCCTTCAGATACCCAAGTAGGGGAGGACACGCTGGAGCCTTGAAATACCCAAGTAGGGGAGGACAAGCTTGAGCCTTGAGATACCCAAGTAGGGGAGGACAAGCTTGAGCCTTGAGATACCCAAGTAGGGGAGGGCAAGCTTGAGCCTTGAGATACCCAAGTAGGGGAGGACATGCTTGATCCTTGAGATAACCAAGTACGGGAGGAAAAGCTTGAGCATTGAGATAACCAAGTAGGGGTGGACATGCTTGAGCCTTGAGATACCCAAGTAGGGGGGACACGCTTGAGCCTTGAGATACCCAAGTAGGGGGGACACGCTTGAGCCTTGAGATACCCAAGTTGGGGAGGACACGCTTGAGCCTTGAGTTGCCCATGTAGGGGAGGACAAGCTTGAGCCTTGATGTACCCAAGTAGGGGAGGACACGCTTGAGCCTTGAGATACCAAAGTAGGGGAGGACACGCTTCAGCCTTGAGGTACCCAAGTAGGGGAGGACAAGCTTGAGCCTTGAGATACCAAAGTAGGGGAGGACACGCTTGAGCCTTGAAATACCCAATTAGGGGGAAGACACGCTTGAGCCTTGAGATACCCAAGTAGGGGAGGACACGCTTGAGCCTTCAGATACCCAAGTAGGGGAGGACACGCTTGAGACTTCAGATACCTAAGTAGGGGAGGACACGCTTGAGCCTTCAGATACCCAAGTAGGGGGGGCACACTTGAGCCTTGAGATACCCAAGTAGGGGAGGGCACGCTTGAGCCTTGAGGTACCCAAGTAGGGGAGGACACGCTTGAGCCTTGAGATACCCAAGTAGGGGAGGAAACGCTTGAGCCTTGAGATACCCAAGTAGGGGAGTACATGCTTGAGCCTTGAGGTACCCAAGTAGGGGAGGACACGCTTGAGCCTTGAGATACCAAAGTAGGGGAGGACAAGCTTGAGCCTTGAGGTACCCAAGTAGGGGAGGACACGCTTGAGCCTTGAGGTTCCCAAGTAGGGGAGCACACTTGTGCCTTCAGATAACCAAGTAGGGGAGGACATGCTTGAGCCTTCAGATACCCAAGTAGGGAAGAACACGCTTGAGCCTTCAGATACCCAAGTAGAGGAGGACACGCTTGAGCCTTCAGATACCCAAGTAGAGGAGGACACGCTTGAGCCTTCAGATACCCAAGTAGGGGAGGACACGCTTGAGCCTTCAGATACCCAAGTAGGGGAGGACACGCTTGAGCATTGAGATTACCAAGTAGGGGAGGACACGCTTGAGCCTTCAGATACCCAAGTAGGGAAGGACACGCTTGAGCCTTGAGATACCCAAGTAGGGGAGGACAAGCTTGAGCCTTGAGATACCCAAGTAGGGGAGGACACACTTGAGCCTTGAGATACCCAAGTAGGGGAGGACACGCTTGAGCCTTGAGACACCCAAGTAGGGGAGGACACGCTTGAGCCTTCAGATACCCAAGTAGGGGAGGACAAGCTTGAGCCTTGAGATACCCAAGTTCGGGAGGACAAGCTTGAGCCTTGGGATACTCAAGTAGGGGAGGAAACGCTTGAGCCTTGAGATACCCAAGTAGGGGAGGACACGCTTGAGCCTTGAGATACCAAAGTAGGAGAGGACACGCTTCAGCCTTGAGGTACCCAAGTAGGGGAGGAAAGGCTTGAGCCTTGAGATACCAAAGTAGGGGAGGAAACGCTTGAGCCTTGAGATACCCAAGTAGGGGAGTACATGCTTGAGCCTTGAGGTACCCAAATAGGGGAGGACACGCTTGAGCCTTGAGATACCCAAGTAGGGGAGGAAACGCTTGAGCCTTGAGATACCCAAGTAGGGGAGTACATGCTTGAGCCTTGAGGTACCCAAGTAGGGGAGGACACTCTTGAGCCTTGAGATACCAAAGTAGGGGAGGACAAGCTTGAGCCTTGAGGTACCCAAGTAGGGGAGGACAAGCTTGAGCCTTGAGATACCAAAGTAGGGGAGGACACGCTTGAGCCTTGAGATAACCAAGTAGGGGAGGACACGCTGGAGCCTTGAAATACCCAAGTAGGGGAGGACAAGCTTGAGCCTTGAGATACCCAAGTAGGGGAGGACAAGCTTGAGCCTTGAGATACCCAAGTAGGGGAGGGCAAGCTTGAGCCTTGAGATACCCAAGTAGGGGAGGACAAGCTTGAGCCTTGAGATAACCAAGTAGGGGAGGAAAAGCTTGAGCATTGAGATAACCAAGTAGGGGGGACACGCTTGAGCCTTGAGATACCCAAGTAGGGGGGACACGCTTGAGCCTTGAGATACCCAAGTAGGCGGGACACGCTTGAGCCTTGAGATACCCAAGTAGGGGAGGACACGCTTGAGCCTTGAGTTGCCCATGTAGGGGAGGACAAGCTTGAGCCTTGATGTACCCAAGTAGGGGAGGACACGCTTGAGCCTTGAGATACCAAATTAGGAGAGGACACGCTTCAGCCTTGAGGTACCCAAGTAGGGGAGGACAAGCTTGAGCCTTGAGATACCAAAGTAGGGGAGGACACGCTTGAGCCTTGAAATACCCAATTAGGGGGAGGACACGCTTGAGCCTTGGGATACCCAAGTAGGGGAGGACACGCTTGAGCCTTCAGATACCCAATTAGGGGAGGACACGCTTGAGACTTCAGATACCTAAGTAGGGGAGGACACGCTTGAGCCTTCAGATACCCAAGTAGGGGAGGGCACACTTGAGCCTTGAGATACCCAAGTAGGGGAGGGCACGCTTGAGCCTTGAGATACCCAAGTAGGGGAGTACATGCTTGAGCCTTGAGGTACCCAAGTAGGGGAGGACACGCTTGAGCCTTGAGATACCCAAGTAGGGGAGGAAACGCTTGAGCCTTGAGATACCCAAGTAGGGGAGTACATGCTTGAGCCTTGAGGTACCCAAGTAGGGGAGGACACGCTTGAGCCTTGAGATACCAAAGTAGGGGAGGACAAGCTTGAGCCTTGAGGTACCCAAGTAGGGGAGGACAAGCTTGAGCCTTGAGATACCAAAGTAGGGGAGGACACGCTTGAGCCTTGAGATACCCAAGTAGGGGAGGACACGCTGGAGCCTTGAAATACCCAAGTAGGGGAGGACAAGCTTGAGCCTTGAGATACCCAAGTAGGGGAGGACAAGCTTGATCCTTGAGATAACCAAGTAGGGGAGGGAAAGCTTGAGCATTGAGATAACCAAGTAGGGGAGGACACGCTTGAGCCTTGAGATACCCAAGTAGGGGGGACACGTTTGAGCCTTGAGATACCCAAGTAGGGGGGACACGCTTGAGCCTTGAGATACCCAAGTAGGGGAGGACACGCTTGAGCCTTGAGTTGCCCATGTAGGGGAGGACACGCTTGAGCCTTGAGATACCAAAGTAGGGGAGGACACGCTTCAGCCTTGAGGTACCCAAGTAGGGGAGGACAAGCTTGAGCCTTGAGATACCAAAGTAGGGGAGGACACGCTTGAGCCTTTAAATACCCAATTAGGGGGAGGACACGCTTGAGCCTTGAGATACCCAAGTAGGGGAGGACACGCTTGAGCCTTCAGATACCCAAGTAGGGGAGGACACGCTTGAGGCTTCAGATACCTAAGTAGGGGAGGACACGCTTGAGCCTTCAGATACCCAAGTAGGGGGGGGGCACACTTGAGCCTTGAGATACCCAAGTAGGGGAGGGCACGCTTGAGCCTTGAGATACCCAAGTAGGGGGGACACGCTTGAGCCTTGAGATACCCAAGTAGGGGAGGACACGCTTGAGCCTTGAGGTACCAAAGTAGGGGAGGACACGCTTGAGCCTTGAGATACCAAAGTAGGGGAGGACAAGCTTGAGCCTTGAGGTACCCAAGTAGGGGAGGACAAGCTTGAGCCTTGAGATACCAAAGTAGGGGAGGACACGCTTGAGCCTTGAGATACCCAAGTAGGGGAGGGCAAGCTTGAGCCTTGAGATACCCAAGTAGGGGAGGACAAGCTTGAGCCTTGAGATACCCAAGTAGGGGAGGACAAGCTTGAGCCTTGAGATACCCAAGTAGGGGAGGACAAGCTTGAGCCTTGAGATACCCAAGTAGGGGAGGACACGCTTGAGCCTGGAGATACCCAAGGCGGGGAGGACACGCTTGAGCCTTGAGATACCCAAGTAGGGGAGGACAAGCTTGAGCCTTGAGATAATCAAGTAGGGGAGGACAAGCTTGAGCCTTGAGTTACCCATGTAGGGGAGGACAAGCTTGAGCCTTGAGATAACCAATTAGGGGAGGACACGCTTGGGCCTTGAGATACCCATGTAGGGGAGGACAAGCTTGAGGCTTGAGATACCCAAGAAGGGGAGGACACGCTTGAGCCTTGAGATACTCAAGTAGGGGAGGACACGTTTGAGCCTTGAGTTACCCATGTAGGGGAGGACAAGCTTGAGCCTTGAGATACCCAAGTAGGGAATGACACGCTTGAGCCTTGAGATACCCAAGTAGGGGAGGACACGCTTGAGCCTTGAGTTACCCATGTAGGGGAGGACAAGCTTGAGCCTTGAGATACCCAAGTAGGGGAGGACACGCTTGAGCCTTGAGTTACCCATGTAGGGGAGGACAAGCTTGAGCCTTGAGATTCCCAAGTAGGGGAGGACACGTTTGAGCCTTCAGATACCCAAGTAAGGGAGGACAAGCTTGAGCCTTGAGATACCCAAGTAGAAGAGGACACGCTTGAGCCTTGAGATACCGAAAAATGGGGGGACACGCTTGAGCCTTCAGATACCCAAGTAGGAGAGGAAAACCTTGAGCCTTGAGATACCCAAGTAGGGGAGGACACGCTTGAGCCTTCAGATACACAAGTAGGGGAGGAAAAGCGTGAGCCTTGAGGTAACCAAGTAGGGGAGGACACGCTTGAGCCTTGAGATACCCAAGTAGGGGAGGACACGCTTGAGCCTTGAGGTACCCAATTAGGGGAGGACACGCTTGAGCCTTGATGTACCCAAGTAGGGGAGGACACACTTGAGCCTTGAGGTACCCAAGTAGGGGAGGACAAGCTTGAGCCTTGAGGTACCCAAGTAGGGGAGGACACGCTTGAGCCTTGAGGTACCCAAGTAGAAGAGGACACGCTTGAGCCTTCAGATACCCATGTAGGGGAGGACACGCTTGAGCCTTCAGATACCCAAGTAGGGGAGGACGCCTGAGAGATTGTTACAAATCAATAGCAAAATAAGCGACTTCACTTGAAGTGACCGCAGTACATCCTGAGTGCGGAATAATTGGATACAAATGGTGTCTGTGTTATATATGATGACAGAATAAAACAAAGCTAATGTGTACACTCGAGAAATGAAAAGGAACTTCCAAGAAGTTCGGTACGCGTATCATCAAAGATTTTTTTGAAATATGAAGTGAACATTTAATTTTAAAAAATAGGAGATGGGCTTGAAAATGAACGTTTTCCCATAAAAGCGAGATAGATTTATAGACATGCAAATTTTAAACTTTGGTGTTACTCCCAAAAAAAACACATTTAAAAATCCAAAATTAAAACTGAATCAAATCAAACAAACACATAGGAAAAGAATGAAACGCAACTGCTGCACTTTCAAACATACAAAAAAAAACACGATAATGATATAAATAAATAGATGTAAAAAAAAGATTTTTAAGAACTTATAAGTTCAAGTACTTTAATTTAATATGACTAAAAACGTGCGGCGGGCGCTTATGAGGTTTAACATATGCAGTTCATTCATTCTCTCACTTATAGATCTCTCTTTTGCCTTCTAAATTATAAATCTTTAATTGACAACCAACACCCGCCTCACGTTTTTAGTCATATTAAATTAAAGTACTTGAAGTTATAAGTTTTTAATTATTTTCTCCTTTTTAGTCCACTTATAAAAACGTGGTTTTTAAAAAACTTTTTTTACTTATATTTATTTTAGTCTTTTTAGTCTAAGTGTATGCTATGGTCAGTTTTGAAGTATTGATTATGTTCAAATATAATACGTATTGCCCGTTAAACATTTACAGACTGGAAATGACTGATCTCCCCTTGATGTTCAACATGGTTGATGTGGTCGGGGTTGGAGTGAACTCGGCACGTGAATGTATTGTAAACAAGAGCAGACATATAATACATATGCTTATATATAGACAAACTAAAAAGTTCAACAACTTAATATTAGGTACATTTGATCGATCTGAAATTTTGATACAATGCATTGACATCTAAGATCTATATGTGGTAAAATTTTGAGATCTCTAGGGCCATCAGAAGTGGTTTAATTTTACGTTGGCAGATTTGAAAAATTGATTGTGGAGAAACAGGAACGAAAAAGAGTTAATAAAAACGTGGTTAAAAAAAACAACATAATGACAAACAAAAACACCATAATGGCAAACAAAAACACAATTATGTGCGTCATTGTTTGAAAGAAAAATTATTTGAAATTAGAAATTTCATTATTTTCATTATAGCTCCGGGAATTGTTCGCTAAGGACGAATAGAGCGCAGCTCATCACATGGCAGTTAAATGAATTTTGTCTGTTGCTCTTTCAGAACGACCTACTTCAATAATAACCATGACAACATTTGCTGTACAGTTTAAGAATATTTTAAATTTAAAAATGGTCAGGGATTAAGGTTTCATCCTTGACACTAACACTCAGGCCCGGCCCTGCTGCCCGCTCAGGCCCGGCCCTGCTACCACTCAAGCCCGTCCCTGTTACCCACTTAGGCCCGGCCCTGCTACCACTCAGGCCCGTCCTGCTCCAACTCAGGCCCGGCCCTGATACCACTCAGGCCCGGCCCTGCTACCACTCAGGCCCATCCTGCTCCAACTCAGGCCCGGCCCTGCTACCACTCAGGCCCAGCCCTGCTACCACTCAGGCCCGGCCCTGCTTTCACTCAGGCCCGCCCTGCTACTACTCAGGCCCGGCCCTGCTACCACTAGGGGCCGGCCCTGCTACAACTCAGGCCAAGCCCTGCTACCATTCAGGCACGGCCCTGCTATTACTCAGTGCCGGCCCTGCTACAATTCAGGCCCAGCCCTGCTACCATTCAGGCCTGGCCCTGCTACTACTCAGTGCCGGCCTTGCTACCATTCAGGCCCGGCCCTGCTACCAGTCAGGCCCTGCCCTGCTACCACTTAAGGCGGGCCCTGCTACCACTCAGGGCCGGCCCTGCTACCACTCAAGCCAGGCCCTGCTACCACTCAGGCCCGGCCCTGCTAGCACTCAGGCCCAGCCCTGCTACCACACAGGCCCGGCCCTGCTACCACACAGGCCCGGCCCTGCTAACAATCTGGGCCGGACTGCTACCACTCAGGGCCGGACTGCTATCACTCAGGCCTGCCCTGCTACCACTCAGGGACGGACTGCTACTACTCAGGGCCGGACTGCTATCACTCAGGCCCGCCCTGCTACCACTCAGGGACGGACTGCTACTACTCAGGGCCGGACTGCTACCACTCAGGGCTGGACTGCTATCACTCAGGGCCGGACTGCTACCACTCAGGACTGGACTGCTATCACTCAGGGCCGGACTGCTACAACTCTATCTCAAACAGATGTAGTTTAGTATTGATTAAAAACGAAGTTGACATCAAAGGTCATTTTTTTTTGTAACCGTGCAAGTAATGAGGTTGAGATCAAAGATTTTATTTATTATAAAAAATTGGTCTATGAAAATTAGATTAATGAAAATTAAGTCAGTGAATATTTCGTCCATAAAAAAGGCCAATGAGTATTTAGACCTTTAAAAAAAGGTCCATGAGTATTTAGACCAATAAAAATGGCTAATGAGTAATTAGACCATTAAAAGGCCAATGAGTATTTAGACTATTAAAAAGTCCAATTAGTATTTAACCATTAAAAAAAAGACCAATATGTATTTAGACTAAAGCAGATAAAATAGTTCTAACACAATAAATCTGAAAAGGAGACAGAGAGATTTATTTCAGAAAGAAATCGTCTTCCGGTTTAGAATGGTTTTATCTACAAGGAAAAAATCATTTTTGCTATCAATTAAAATATCAGAAACAGACTTGGGGCCAGGATTGCCTCTTATCTTGACATGACAGCCACATTCTTTTCCATGCCTGCATGTTGGCACTTATAGTTGGACATGAAGCAAGTTGCACGGAAGAAATTAATGCAGATTTCTGTTTTAAAAATTTAAATTGTGTGTAGAAAAAATTGTTAAAACCAGGAAAATTTTCAAGAAGCGTGTTTTAATAATTGGGTAATCGGATCACGTCAATAGAGTGGGAAACATTTCATAGAACAAACCAGCACACGCCTGACTGGAAACATCAGAACAAACCAGGGTAACTTTGATTTATTCGAAACATTAGAACAAACAAGGACAAGTTTAACTGACTGGAAACAACTTAACAAACAAGGACAAGTTTAACTGACTGGAAACAACATAACAAACAAGGACAAGTTTAACTGACTGGAAACAACATAACAAACAAGGACAAGTTTAACTGACTGGAAACAACATAACAAACCAGGACAAGTTTAACTGACTGGAAACAACATAACAAACAAGGACAAGTTTAACTGACTGGAAACAACATAACAAACCAGGACACGTTTAACTGACTGGAAACAACATAACAAACCAATACAAGTTTAACTGACTGGAAACAACATAACAAACCAGGACAAGTTTAACTGACTGGAAACTTTAGAACAGGGGTTCCTAACCAGTGAGCAGGTTCCAGGGGTGCATCAATGATTCAGAGAAGAAAAAAAAAGAAAAAAGAGGAAGAAAAAAAAGAAGGAAAAAAATGAAAGAAAAACTGATAATCTTAAAATGTAAACCATAAGCAAGGAATGCCGCATCAAAGGGTGCCCATATACAGCCTTTTTTATAGGTACTCCGATACTCGTTCTACCAAATCTGCCGATGTGCTGCAGCTAGTCAGGTCATTCTTCACTGAAAACCAGTTTGACTGGACTTCAAGAATTTCTTCAATTTGCACATGTGGTGCTCCCTCCATGCTCGGTAATAAGTCAAGATTTTCATCGCTGTTAAAGAAAGAAGTTCCAGATATTGTCACTACACACTGTATCCTTCATCGTCAGGCCCTGGCATGCAAAACTCTACCTCTAACTTTGAAGTCAGTTCTTTCTACTCCAGTTCCAGCTGTAAATTTTATCCGCTCACATGCCTTGAAGCAACGCATATTCAAGTTGTTCTGTCAGGAGGTGTGCTCTGAGCAATAAGTTCTGCTTTACCACACTGAGGTTCGCTGGTTGTCCAGGGGACGGATACTTTCTCGGTCAGTAGAACTGAGAGTGGAGCCATTTTCTTGCGAGAAAAAGAGAGTGACCTTGCTGACAAGTTTGACTGTCCAAATTTCATTTATTACTGGCATACCTGGCTGACATCTTCACCATCTTGAACGAGTTGAACACATCTCTCCAAGGACCTGCTATGACTGTAATGGATGCAACTGAGAGATTGCAAGCCTTCCTTAACAAACTGCCACTATTCCAAAGACGACTAGAAAAGTCCAACTTGGCCAACTTTCCACTCTTGGATGAAGTTGTAATATCTGGTACAGAAGGAAGCACTGGGGGATTACTGCCTGACAACATCAAGTGGGAAATTTAAGAGCACCTTTCAACATTGCAAAAGCCCTTTGATGGGTATTTCTGTCAAGAAATTTCTAGGAAAGACCTTTGGATTCGCAATCATTTTCTCTGTGACTTGGAAAACATTAATGACAGTGACCTTGCTAAAGATGACCTGATTGATTTGAGAACCAGAGCAGTACTGAGGAGTGCCATCAGTTGCAATACCTTGATTGAATGTTGGTGCGTCCGGTTAGATTCCTACCCACAACTAGCCAACAGGGTAGTACTGACTCTCCCTCCATTTGCCACAACCTATCTCTGATAAGCAGGATTCTCCATACTTTTGACGATTAAAGCACAGGTAAGGAATACTTTGAATGCAGAGGATGACATGAGAGTTGCTTTGTCTAAAACTGTCCCCAGATTTAAATCGCTGATTGATCATAATAAGCAGCGGATCTCTCACTTAATTCCCTGTTGCCTATTTTGGCAAAACTGTTGTGTTCCTAAAATAAACATAGTTTATTATGCATTTTCTGCAAGTTTCACGAGGTGGTGCATGAACGTTTTTGGGGCATCTGAAGGGGTGCACGGACCACAAAAGGTTAAGAACCACTGCTTTAGAACAAACCAGGACAAGTTAAATTGACTCAAGTATCTAGATTTTGAACGGGAAAGTACCTTTTGCGTCTCAAGAATAGTAGGGGGACCCTTCAGTTATATATTATATTATATTATATTATATTATATTATATTATATTATATTATATTATATTATATTATATTATATTATATTATATTATATTATATTATATTATATTATATTATATTATAATCATATATTTATTTACGCTCAATTATTTATCACTGACTAACTCACTGCGGCCTTACACTAATTGAAAATATCGACTTGAAAATCATAATCCTTTTGGTTTCCAGATTAACATTAACCAAACAACGTACGAACCTATGAAGTCAGCATTTGTGTTGTAAATAGTGCTGACTGACTCAAAGAGTTATTTTTTGCTGCTTTCTAAAATTACTTGAAAAATCGTGTCGTGATTAGCACTGTAAAAAAATATTATATTCATACTTTGTGTACATTTCAGGAATATTTCGTATTTATCATACAAGAATAATTTACTTGGTCTTTTTAAGAAAAAAAACTATTATAAAATACTTTGTGTACATTTAAGAAAGTTAATATTACGTATTTATCATACAAGGACAAGTTAGTTGGGCTTTTGAAAAAGGTGGGTGCCGTAGGCGCCCTTAGAAAGGGAGGCGCCGCAATGTCCACGGCGCCGCAGCACAAACTAGTATATTATATTATATTGTATTATATTATATTTAGGGTTGTTAAAGATTAATTTAAATTTAATCGTTAACTTTAAAAAAATTAACGATTAATTAATCGTTAATTTCGATTAAAGCTAAAAATTTTAATTTGTGATGTCATAAGTAAAACTTATTAAATGTTCTTTTTGAAATCTAAATAACACTGGACTGTCTTCTTTATATGTCATCTTTTAACCAACTACGCAAAAAGACAAGTGTGTTGACATTATTTTGTTCAAGTGATTAGCGGGTCTAATTGACAATATAACCAGCCCATCTGAACAATCATTCACATGGAACTGAGGTAACTGGTATGCACAAAACGGTATTTGCAAGGAATGACATTATTGGATATAGGTGTTCATTAAGTTTCCACAATTGTAGAGGGTTAATGGATTCAGGAACTTTCATCTCCATTTTGTAACGCATTAATTCATCAGAAGAGCTGTCGTCATTGTATGTCTCTGAGTTAGACTCAATTACTGCCAATAGCTGAAAATAATACGCTTTTCATCTGATTTGATAAGTAGGCGAAGTGTTAAAACCATGGTAGGCAAACTTTATCAACATTTTGAACATTCCCGTCAGTCAATAGTTTAAAAACATAATGTTCGTGTAATCTTCTGGAAATTTGTTTTTATTTATCGGCCGCTATTTTTTTTATATTATTGTTCTTTTTACTTCTTGACTTCCAAAAATTTGTAATCGATTAATCGTTAAAAAATTATTTAATCTTTAAATTTTTTTAACGAATAATTGAGAAATTAATCGTTAATTTCCGCAGCTCTAATTATATTATATTATATTATATTATATTATATTATATTATATTATATTATATTATATTATATTATATTATATTATATTATATTATATTATATTATATTATATTATATTATATTATATTATATTATATTACACTATATTATATTATATTATATTATATTATATTATATTATATTATATTACATTACACTATTTTATATTATATTATATTATACTAGCTTGTGCTGCGGCGCCATGGTGCCTGCGGCGCCCCTTTTTTTAAGGGCGCCTACGGCGCCCACCTTTTTCAAAAGCCGAACTAACTTGTCCTTGTATGATAAATACGTAATATTAAACTTTCTTAAATGTACAAAAAGTATTTTATAATGGTGTTTTATTTTATTTTTTATTTTTTAATTTTTTTATGTCAAAAGCCCAAGTAACTTATCCTTGTATGATAAACACGAAATATTCCTGAAAATTAAACAAAGCATTTATATAATAATTTTTACAGTGCTAAACACCACACGATTTTTAAACTAATTTTAGAAAGCAGCGCACCAAATTACTGCACCAAAAAATAATTACTATTTGAGTCAATCAGCACTGCTTACAACGCAAAATTTAAAAAAAGCAGAGTGATTTCCCTCAGCGTTAGGCGGCAGTGAAAAATGAGCGTAAATATATAATATATTATAATTATATTATATTAGATTATAATTATATATCTATTGCTAGTTGAGGGAGGTTAATGATGATGATGCTTGACTTGCTATTTGGGACTGCATTTCAATTGTGAGTCCTATTGACTGGCTGTCTAGGACAGCATTTCAATTGTGAGCCCTAATGACTGGCTGTCTAGGACAGCATTTCAATTGTGAGCCCTAATGACTGGCTGTTTAGGACTGCATTTCAATTGTGAGCCCTATGCTCCAGAATCTTGTCTCGGTCATTAATTAGAATATTCTCATCTTTTCTGGAGGTGGAGATGTATCTGAGGTTGAGGGTACGTACACCTCATTTAAATTATTATAGAAGTTCTTCAGTTCATTCCTGTCTGCAAAGTGTTGGATCTCTGAAGATTTGATTTTCAGCCATGTGTCTGGCATCTGACGAAGTTTTTTGTTGTATAGTTCTTCGTAAATTGTTATTCGACTCCATTAATGATCAAGACCTGCCATTGTTGAGGTGGGTTTTGTGGACTTGATGTCTACCTGCCAGCAACTACTTGATCTCCTAACAATAGTCGTCGAACTAAACTTGATGTTTTCTGTTCGCTTGTCCAAAGATTTGAGATGCTGTGCTGTATACTATCTCTCTGAAGTCCACCCACACAGTCTCAACGTTCTTGTTGTTCAGCGTGGTGGACTTTAGTTTGTGTTCCAAGGCAAACTGAAGAGAATGTTTCGTATTGGAGAAGTTTAACTTTGTGAGGTTTTGACGTTCTTGGGGCTTTCTCCCCAATGACCTTCTTCTGGTCTGGATGCGGATATTACTCTCGGAGATGATGCGTTGGGCTCCATTTTATACTGTATGCATGCGAAACATGGACCATGTACCAATGCCACGCTATGTTGTTGAACCACTGTCACACCAAATTTCTGAGAAAAAGTGTCTACATCAAATGGCAGACAAAAAAGTTATAGACCACGAAGTACTCGTCAGGGCAGGTCTCCCAAGTGTTTTCACAAACCTGATGCTTGCCAACAACGCTGGGCCAGACCATCAGCTCCCAAAGAGGCTCTTCTATGGCCAGCTCACTGATGGAAGCAGAGCCCGTGGAGGTCAAAAGAAGCGCTACAAGTTTACGCCAACGACCGCATTGAAGGCTTAAGGCATTAAGCATGACTCCTGGGAGGCGGCAGCCAGCGACCGAGCCTCATGGCGCCTCAAGATATGGAACAGTGCAGACGTCTGTGAGGCAAAAATACAACAGGCGCAAGTCTCACTAGCACATGTCGCACTAGCACAAGTCTCACTAGCACAAGTCTCACTAGCACAAGTCTCACTAGCACAAGTCTCACTAGCACAAGTCTCACTAGCAAAGGTCTCACTAGCAAAAGTCTCACTAGCAGGAGTCTCAATAGCACAAATCTCACTAGCACACGTCTCACTAGCACACGTCTCCCTAGCACAAGTCTCACCAGCACAAGTCTCACCAACAAAACTCTCACCAGCACAAGTCTCACCAACACAAGTCTCACTAACACCAGTCTCACCAGCACAAGTCTCACTAGCACAAGTCTCACCAGCACAAGTCTCACCAGCACAAGTCTCACTAGCACAAGTCTCACCAGCACAAGTCTCACCATCACAAGTCTCACTAGCACAAGTCTCACCAGCACAAGTCTCACCAGCACAAGTCTAACTAGCACAAGTCTCACCCGCACAAGTCTCACCAGCACAAGTCTCACTAGCACAAGTCTCACTAGCACAAGTCTCACCAGCACAAGTCTCACCAGCACAAGTCTCACTAGCACAAGTCTCACCAGCGCAAGTCTCACCAGCACAAGTCTCACTAGCACAAGTCTCACTAGCACAAGTCTCACCAGCACAAGTCTCACCAGCACAAGTCTCACTAGCACAAGTCTCACCAGCACAAGTCTCACCAGCACAAGTCTCACTAGCACAAGTCTCACCAGCACAAGTCTCACTAACAAAAGTCTCACCAGCACAAGTCTCACCAGCACAAGTCTCACTAGCACAAGTCTCACCAGCACAAGTCTCACCAGCACAAGTCTCACTAGCACAATTCACACCAGCACAAGTCTCACCAGCACAAGTCTCACTAGCACAATTCTCACCAGCACAAGTCTCACCAGCACAAGTCTCACAAGCACAAGTCTCACCAGTACAAGTCTCACCAGCACAAGTCTCACTAGCACAAGTCTCACCAGCACAAGTCTCACCAGCACAAGTCTCACTAGCACAAGTCTCACCAGCACAAGTCTCACCAGCACAAGTCTCACTAGCACAAGTCTCACCGGCACAAGTCTCACCGGCACAAGTCTCGAAAGTGCAATAAAATAAGTTGTTGAGTCAGGTCGTCACCAATGAAGATCGGTTTCAGAGAAAACTCAGACATTGTTGTAGAATAATATTGTCCTTACTTTGTTTCTAAATAATTCACTAGTGATAATCGCAAAGTGATTTTAGTCATTTTAGTTACCGACATATTCTAGGCAAGCAATACACCAGATGAAATTTATAAGGAAAAGATTATAAACAGCTGAAGTATATTTTTTCAGCTGTTGTTCTTGAATTTTAATTTCGGACACTTTCTTTTTGTTCTTCTGTGCTTTGTTTTTCTAGGACATCTGCCAATATTCTTTTTGCTCTTCGGTTGAACAATTGTTCACTGTAAGTTGCATAATATGATGTAAAGTTAAGCTTGATACTTTTATTTAATCATTTAACTGATAAAGAAATTAGTCAAAACCGAAGGATCAGTATTTTTAAATCCTTTATATTAACTCGTGGTGTCTGCGGCGGACCTTGCTTGCTTGCTTGCTTGCTTGTCGCCAAAACTTTTGATCGATTTTTAACCCACTTGCTCGCAAGATAGCGAGCTGAAATTTTGCAGGCAGTTTCGTACAGATGATAAAAACAATGTATCAAAATTTCAGATCGATCGCATGTACCGTAATTAAATTATTGATTTTTTAGATTATTTTATTTAT
The DNA here is from genome assembly GCA_944989445.1 of Ampullaceana balthica. Lineage (NCBI taxonomy): Eukaryota > Metazoa > Mollusca > Gastropoda > Lymnaeidae > Ampullaceana > Ampullaceana balthica. Next base: position 656,108 of record CALYLW010000064.1, read on the forward strand.
TCCTATGTATCATGCTATTTTTTGAGATAGAGCGTCGCGGTGCGTATTATATTGAACAACCTTTCTGTCGCGCAACAAGGTGCGTATTTTATTGACAGCTCTTTTTATAAACATATTTCTGATCGGTGCGCATTATATTAAACATGTTTTACGACTCAACTGCAATTTTGTATTTCTGGATGGTCTGGCGCTGCGTATTATAATGAACATTCTTTTAGTTACTTCTCGTACATAAAGGATTTATAGTCAAAAACTTGGTTTTTTACGGGTTGTTTTTATTCTATTAATAAAGCTCTACATTTCTTGTTTTAAATCAATACAATCTCTTGCGTATTTGAATTATTTTTAGCTAAGTGTTTTTTATTATTATTTCCTGTTATTCGTTTCATGTGTGTACTATTTGTCTGTTGAGGAAGGCTCTTTGCCGAAACGTTCGCTGTTGTGTTACGTCTTGTCAGGCCTACTAATACCCTGTTTTTTTATATTATAAATTTACCTACAAACATACGTCACCTTTCTCACAACTATTTGCACAATTCTAAGAAACGAATCTTACCCTTGTGGGTTGTCTGACACTAATCTAGGTCACTTAATTAAAAAAAACGTAAAAAAACAAGTTTTTGACTATAAATCCTTTATGTACGAGAAGTAACTAAAAGAATGTTCATTATAATACGCAGCGCAAGACTATCCAAAAATACAAAATTGCAGTTGTGTCGTAAAACATGTTTAATATAATGCGCACCGATCAGGATAATATAAAAGCCCATGTCACTCACTCACTCACTCATTGTGGAACGCTGAGGAACGGTGTACAACAGTCTATAGCAGTTAAAAAAATCGTGTGGTGATTAGCACCGTAAAAATATTTAATACTAGCAGACACATAGTGCGTTGCAACGATCTCAGTAAAAAGGAAAACATATAGAAATAAAAGGAATTACATTAAGGGTCACCGGGCCCATCAGTTTAACATGTGAAGTTCGAAAATCTATTCATTTCAATCAATTTCATAACAAATATATCTATGTAGCCTATCCATATTTCTCAATATCGTGTAAAATTGAATGGGGAATATAATATTAACATTTTTGTTTTAAAAAACACATTTAGGGCCCCCAGCCCCGAGGAAATGGACATTAGGAGTTCAGTGCCCTATAGTAATTTAATATAGGCTCTTAAATTTTTATCTACCGAATTTGGTAAAAAAACAATTATTTTCTCTTTATCTAACATTTAAACTAATTTTTATATAGCTAATATAAAGATAAAAACCATTCGGTTCAAGATGTATATTTTGAAAACCTGTTCATTTATATTCAGTTTCATCATGGATTGTTTCTCAAGGTCGTTAAAAACTGAGTGGAAAATAATATCTTAAAGTATACAACAACAAAACAAAATTTAGGGGCCCCTGGCCCATTCGATGTAAGATGTCAATTTTAAAATTTTGTTCATTTTAATTCAGTTTCATCATATATATATATTTCTCAAGATCGTTAAAAATAGAATGACACATAATATCTCAAACATATAAGAAAAAAGACATTTGGGGCCCCCGGCCCCAAATAATTGGACATAAAAAGAAAGTGCAGTGCCCTTTTTTTAATATGGGTTGCCAACTTTTTATATACAAAGTTGGGTTAAGATGCATTCATTTATTCAGTAGATAACGCATAAAATAATTTTTATATAACTCATATAAGCAAAAAATGACATTAAGGGCCCCAGGGCCCATTTAGTGCAAGATGTCACGTTCAAAACACCTGTTTATTTCAATCAATTTCGTAATGGATATATTTATCTATATTTCTCAAGAAAGTTAATAATTGAATGGGGAATAAAATCTTAAACGTTTATGAAAAAAGACATGTTGGGACCCCAGCCCCGAAGAAATGGAAATTAGGAAATTAGTGCCCTATAGTACTTCAATATTGGCTAACAAGTTGTTATACACAAGGTTTGGTTAAGATCTATCAATTTACCTAATAGCTAATGCTTAAACTAATTTTTATATAGGTCATATAAGAAACAAATCCTATTATGAGCCCCCGGCGCCCCATGAGTCTTAAATTTTGCAAACAAAGTTGCCTATTACCATCCCAGGAGCGTACTCAAAATTCTCCAAAAGTTTCATGGCAATCGTATGAATGGTTTAGTCAGCTATAAAGGACATACATACATACAGACATACATATATACATACATACATACATACTTTTATTTTTATATATATAGATGACGTAATTGTTTGATCTTATATTTAATAAAAGGTGTGCATCAAAGGGTGTGCAAATTAATTACAAATTAAAGACGGGCTGTAAAAAATATATTATATGACGTCATTGTTTTAGCTTATATCTTAATTTTGGAAAAGGGAACGATGTAAAAATAGGATTTGAGGATTTATAATTATAAAATACTTTGTGTACATTTCAGGAAGTTTAATATTTCGTATTTATCAAACAAGGATAAGTTACTTGTGTTTTTGACCAAAAAAACCGGTGTGGGCGCCATAGGCGCCCTACAATCCCTAATATGTTTATAAAAAGTGTTGTCAATAAAATACGCACCTTATTGCGCGACAGAAAGGTCGTTCAATATAATACGCACCGCGACCCTCTATCTCAAAAAATAACATGATACATAGAGAGAAATAAAATAATCTAAAAATTCAATAATTTAATTACAGTACATGCGATCGATCTGAAATTGTATTTTAAGACATCGTTTTTATCATCGGTACGAAACTGCCTGCAAAATTTCAGCTCGCTAGCTTACGAGAAAGTGGGTTAAAATCGATCCAAAGTTTTGAAGACAAGCAAGCAAGCAAGCAAACAATCAACCAAACAAAAAGAAACCACGAGTTAATATAAAGGATTTTAAAAAAACAAGTAAACACGACTCATTGCGGAGCTGCATCGTGGTGAGTCTCCGGAAAGGAAGTTCTTTAGACGCTAATAAACACATAAAGGAATTCACGAGCATAACATCCTGTGATCACAAAACGAGGTTAAATCCGAGTTCAGTAAAATAATGTGTGCCTGGGTGTTGCACAACTCGTCCTGACAAAGTGTTTACAGGTGATTATGTCTACTGAACTATTTTAAGTGCCACTAAAGGCGATACGGATCAATGCATCGAACTCCTACGATTCCGCAGTGTCATTATTTTTATTTGAAGGAATTGGAAATTAGGAAATAATGAATAAAATATTTTTGCCAAAATATTAAATTATTTAAACACAAATTAACCTTTCAAGGAAGGAATGATGCAATACCCAACATAATTAGTGTTAGTGGTGTCATTAAATAAATATATATCGCAGTGGTGTCTTAAAATGGATATATCACAATGGTGCCTTTTAAAAATATGTAAAAAGAAAAAAAAAGTACCGCTAAATATAATAAATCATCACCGAAACGAATCCGAGAAAACAGCCTTTTTATCTACGAGCTTTTGTTCGGTGAGCGAGACAAAACGTTGTGTTTGGGTTTTTTAAAGAAAAGAAGATGTAGCTTCCGTCACACACACAGATTCCAAGTCCTCACCTTGAGATGTAGCTACCGTCACACACAAGTCCTCACCTAGAGACGTAGCTACAGTCACACACAAGTCCTCACCTAGTTAGAATGAATGGCGTCTGCCTGGCTCACTAAACACACGTGGTGAGTTTGGGGAAAAAAAGAAACTTTCAATCCCCAAATTGCTGTCTGCTTGTACGGACCAAAGCTCGCGATGGTTTCTAATCCTGAGTAGCGAGAAACGGTTAGTGTTATTTCCTTTTCCTTCTATTGGTTGTACATTAGCATAATAGCTCCGTGTTGATAGGCGTTGTTCTAACGGATCCGTACGTGTTTATGGAACGTGCGAATGGAGTGAGTGAGGGGTAGAGGGGGAAAACCAACAACACATCAACAACACAAATATCCACGAGTTGCTGTGGTACAGACGGACCCCTCGGCTGATTAAAGTGGCACGCGAGCGTTAAGGACGAGGGCACGTGCGCGTCCCGAGGTAACACCGGAAGAATACTGATCCTTTGAAACAGTGCTTGAAAAATAGTTTTTTTTTAAATGTTGAAAAGTTTGACTGGGTATTAAAGAGAAAGAAAAAAGGAAGAGAGGAAAAAAATGCTAAACAAGACGAAAGACGTGTATTCCTACTCATCGTTTACCTTCAGGAAGTTGAAATAATTTCAAGATACGATGTGAGTCTTTACGTCAGTGTACTGTGTTATTTCCCCTTGTTTCGGTAAAATGAAGTAATTGCGAGTTAGTTGTTATAATGAAAGATAGCAATATGTGAATGTTAGGGCGGTATGTTACTCAATATGTGTATGTAAGGGCGGTAAGTTAGTCAATTTGTTTATGTTAGGTTGCCAGTTTCTGTATATTTTTCCCATTGTTTGAAATTTTTTTGAAGACTGACGAACCAGCAAAGAATTAGAAGTAAACTGATTCAAAAAAATATCTAGATATTTTTAAATAAAACTAAATTTCCGTTAATTCGATTATCATTGGGCAAAAGTACTTATTGCTTATTTGCTATTTCCTTAAGTTGCTTTATTAATTCCGTGAATGTCCGAAACGTCTGTTGTTTATTTGGTACAGAATCCAAGCAAAAGGAGGGCGGTAGTATTTTGTGTGGGAATTTTTTGCATCTGAAGGAATTCTCTTTGAATATGTAAGTGAACTTTATGTTGTGGTCCCCGTTAACATAGCGCGCCCAAACTCTCTGTGAATGCCTTTGATAAATCTTCTGTCGTTGGCATGTGGTGAACACACAGAGAATGTGTTTGGTGTTGATTATATTCAAACACTAGCAAAATACCCTCGCTTTGCTGCGGAAATTAGGATTTCAGTTACCGTTGAGAACCTGCGTAACACAGATTCAAAACACCAATTGATTTCAATTTTGATAATAATAGATATACTACATATATTAACGTCACCGTCTTGTCTGTCTGTCTCCCGAAGAAAAAAAAAGGAAAAAAAATCACTTCAAGTTATCCTATCAAGGTGATATATTTTTTTGTATGTTACCATTGTGGGAGGGTACTCAACAACTTCCCAAAGTTTCATGCTCCTACGTACACGGGAAGTTTGAGATTTTAGTGATGAGTCAGTTTTTTTATAAAAGAAAAAAAACTACATTTTGGCCCCGGCCCCCAGCACCCAGGAAGTGATAATTTACAAATTTATTCTCCCGTTACCATCGCAGGTTTGTACTCAACAACTTCCCAAAGTTTCATGCTTCTGCCTACTCGGGAAATGGGAGAATTAGTGATTTTCATATTTTATATAGGCCATATAAGGAAAAAAAGCTTTTTGGGGCCCCCGACCCCCAAGAGTGTGAATTTTAGAATTCTTTTATGCCAATTTTCGTCGCGAGGGGCTACTCAACAACTTCCCAAAGTTTCATGCTTCTACCTACATGGCAAGTTGGAGAATTAGTGATGAGTGAGTGAGTGAGTGAGTCATTGAGCGAGTGAGTGAGTGAGTGCGGGCTTAGCCTTTTATTAGTATAGATCAAGTCTGTGGCAAATATAGCATATCTGACTCGTGTACATAAGGTCTGACTCATGTACCTTAGGTCTGAATCGTGTACATTAGGTCTGACTCGTGTACATTAGGTCTGAATCATGTACATTAGGTCTGAATCATGTACATTAGCTCTGAATCATGTACATAAGGTCTGACTCATGTACATTAAGTATGCCTCATGTACATTAGGTCTGACTACCGTCAGACTCATGTACATTAAGTCTGTCTCATGTATATTAGGTCTGACTCATGTACATTAGGTCTGACTCATGTACATTAAGTCTGACTCATGTACATTAGGTCTGACTCGTGTACATTAGGTCTGACTCGTGTACATTAGGTCTGTCTCATGTACATTAGGTCTGACTCGTGTACATTAGGTCTGACTCGTGTACATTAGGTCTGACTTATGTACATTAGGTCTGACTCATGTACATTAGGTCTGAATCATGTACATTAGGTCTGACTCGTGCACATTAGGTCTGACTCATGTACATTAGGTCTGAATCATGTACATTAGGTCTGAATCATGTACATTAGGTCTGACTCATGTACATTAGGTCTGACTCATGTACATTAGGTCTGACTCATGTACATTAGGTCTGACTCATGTACATTAGGTCTGACTCGTGTACATTAGGTCTGACGCATGTACATTAGGTCTGACTCGTGTACATTAGGTCTAACTCGTGTACACCAGATCTGACGCATTTAGACACGCTCAGTTCTCACTCATATACACAGGTCTTGCTAGTGTACACATGTTTAACTCATGTACACATGTCTAGCTCATGTACACATGTCTAACTCATGTACTCAGGTCTAACTCATGTGTACAATATCTGACTCAAGTACACCAGGTCTGACGCATGTAGAAAAGGTCGCAAAGTGAAAATTTTCCATGTATCTCTCGCCAACACTGACTGTTGAACGCCGTAATTAAAATACTTTCACATAGGTGAATAAAAATATTTAAAAAACCAATAGATGAAGCAACATTTACCCCAAACATAGGTAAACAAACATATACCTTATACATAGGTAAACCAAAATATACCTTGCACATAGGTAAACCAACATATGCCCACCACATAGGTAAACACATGCGAAACACTTAGGTAAACCAACATATGCCCAACCCAATGTAAATAAACGTATGTCCCACAATTTTTAAATAAACATAAGCCCCAATATGGGGGAATCAGCATTTGCCCCTCTCTCCAGGTAAATCAACATATGACCTCTCTAGGTATTTAAATTATTCCCCACTGTAGGTCAACCTACATATGCTCAACGAGAGGTAAATATATATGCCCCTCTCTAGGTAAATATATATGTCCCTCTCTAGGTAAATATATATTTCCCTCTCTAGGTAAATATATGTGTCGCTCTCTAGGTAAATATATATGCCCCTTTCTAGGTAAATATATATGTCCCTCTCTAGGTAAATATATATGTCCCTCTCTAGGTAAATATATATGTCCCTCTCTAGGTAAATATATATGTCCCTCTCTATGTAAATATATATGTCCCTCTCTAGGTAAATATATATGTCCCTCTCTAGGTAAATATATATGTCCCTCTCTAGGTAAATATATATGTCCCTCTCTAGGTAAATAAATATGTCCCTATCTATGTAAATATATATGTCCATATCTATGTAAATATATATGTCCATATCTATGTAAATATATAAGTCCCTATCTAGGTAAATATATATGTCCCTCTCTAGGTAAATATATATGTCCCTCTCTAGGTAAATATATATGTCCCTCTCTAGGTAAATATATATGTCCATATCTATGTAAATATATATGTCCCTATCTAGTTTAATGAGTACATTACCAAATCAAGGTAAGTTTAAATATGCCCAAATGTAGGTAAATTAGAATTTTAGAGAATCGGTGTAATTTGAAATATTCCAAATGTTGTTAAATCGGTGTAAGTTGAAATATTCCAAATGTTGTTAAATCGGTGTAAGTTGAAATATTCCAAATGTTGTTAAATCGGTGTAAGTTGAATTATTCCAAATGTTGTTAAATCGGGGTAAGTTGAAATATGCCAAATGTTGTTAAATCAGTGTATTATCAAATCTAGATAAGTCTAAATATGCTCAAGTCTGTGTAAACCATGAAGATTAAAATCGCAATTGTGACTATTATCATTCCTTCTTTAAACAATTACAACAATTGTAAGCTGAGATAATTTTGGGGCGTCATCATACAAGAAGAAGGAACCGAAATTGCAACTTCTAAAATCCAGTAAGTAACAGTGGCGTAGCGAGGGGGGGGGAATGCCTCGGGCGGCACTTTGCCAGGGGCGGCAAATTCCTAGTCGTTAATTATTTTCTTAAAATGAAAGTTTTCAAAGAAAGAGTAGTTTTTAAAAAATCGAAATTAAAGAAAAGCCAAATAAGAAATTAATAAAAGAAATAAAGGAACTATCCAAAAGCGTGTGAACATTTTAACTGCCAAAATTTCAAACTCTTTATTGTGTATACATTTTTCTGATACTAATACTACTGTAATAAAAAAAAAGAGGCTACATTATTATGAGAACGTGACACTGATCTGTTGATGAATTCATTGATTCTTAAAATTTGACACCCACCCCTGTTGTAAAATGGGGGGGGGGCGGAAAATTCCTCGTTGTTAATTAGCTACTTGTTAAACTGGAAAATAAATTTTAATAAAATAAAATAAAAGCCTAAATAAGTACTCAATAAGTACTCAACATTACCAAAGTTTTTTGCAAATGGAAGGAATCAGAAATTGGATAAAAAAGAATATACTATTAATAAAGAACGACAATAAGTTCTTGTAAAAGAGAAAACAAAGGGCCAAGAAGTTCTTGTTAGAATATTTGACATTATTAAATCCTGGCGAAATTGAATGTACATTTTTGAGGTCATAACTCATAGAGAGGGGCAATACTGTTGCAAATAAAGGCAATATTCTGGAACTAATGCATTAGCTTGCAAGGTAAGTTCGAGCACTCCGAGAACATAGTGGGGAAAAGGGGTAAAAAACTTGTCATCTAAAATTCAAACTGAGCTCATAGCAATTTTAGGAGATACAGTTCACGAAAAATTATCTTTCTTCATTAACAAGATACCAAATATTGTTCCATTGTATTTAATAGCTCTTCATATATTTGACATAAGGATCAAACAAGTCCAGTTGTGTGATATGTAAAGATTGAAAATAAAAAAGTAGACGCTGTAAAATCTTTCAAAGATTGCATTCAAGCAAAAGTGAATCTGCGTACGACATTTCTTAAATGATTTTGAATAAATGATGATCTTAAAATAATGGATTGCACAGGCCCAACGTGTGTTAATACTTCTTAAGGGCTGGAAAGTATACAAAAGTTCAACAAATGCGCAAAAACATACAATCTCATGTCAAACTCGTTCAAACAGTTAAACCTAGTTTGTTAACAAGATGTTGCAAATAAAACGAATTCTCCAACTATTTTAGTACACTTGAGCATTGTTGAGCATTCTTTTCCAAGTCCATACACTGATGGAAATACCTAATTGCTTCTACAAGCAAGGCATTCAGACTTCAGGATACAAAATAGTGAATATGCCATGGAGCCATTTTGAGGTTACCTTATTAGCTATGGAACTGAAAGATGCAGACAAAAGGCTCAACACACGAACTGACGCAGGAACTTTGCTAGCCATAATGAAATCTTTTTATTTTCAAAGTTATATATACAAAAAAATACCCGAGATTCTTTACAAACGCATTGTGCTCAAAAAAAAATATTCTTAGCTACTCACAGAGAAACTAATGGAATTATGGACTTGAATACTTAAGGGATGCTTTGACAGTTGATAAAATTTAATTTGGAGACATCATCATTTTAATCGAACCTTCCAATCAAAGAACAAGATAGCAAATTTTTGGTGACCGAAGCAAATATGTAGATGTAGCCATGCTATGTAGAATAACAGTGAAGAAGAAATTTGGTTTCTTCATAAGATGAGATTAGTGTATAAATTCGTGTGAGGCTTTGGCAGTTATATAGAATTTAGAAAACAGACATGATTTTCGTACACCAGCTAATCTACAGGACTTTGAAATTTTGTCTTCAAATTAGAGTATTCAAAATATCCCACATGACATAGTCAGGCAAGGAATATTTTAACCCCATGAATAGGAAAAAATATAATTTAAGACTAGTTTGTTTATTTAAGTTTATAAAAGATATTTAGGCTGGAAGTTACCCTACCTAAAATAGTATAATTAATTCGAACATTGCTTAATTACTGTCTTAAGTAATGCAAGGTGTTAAAATTATTTTAATGAAAAAAATTAATGACGATCAAATACGACTGGGATCGGGAAACTATGGCTCGATTATTTTAAAAAATTAATAAAATTTTTATTCAGATTCCTTTGATTTACATATTAATTGCATTACAATGTTATTAAAAAGAATTCACAGACATAATTATGGTACTTTTAGTGTTAAAATTACACAAAATTCACACATTTACATGAATTTTTTGTTTTAAACATAATGTATGGCTCTCACAAAATTACTTTTCAAAATATGTAGTGTTTATGGCTCTCTCAGACGAAATATGTAGTGTTTATGGCTCTCTCAGACAAAATATGTAGTGTTTATGGCTCTCTCAGACGAAATATGTAGTGTTTATGGCTCTCTCAGACAAAATATGTAGTGTTTATGGCTCTCTCAGACAAAATATGTAGTGTTTATGGCTCTCTCAGACAAAATATGTAGTGTTTATGGCTCTCTCAGACAAAATATGTAGTGTTTATGGCTCTCTCAGACAAAATATGTAGTGTTTATGGCTCTCTCAGACAAAATATGTAGTGTTTATGGCTCTCTCAGACAAAATATGTAGTGTTTATGGCTCTCTCAGACAAAATATGTAGTGTTTATGGCTCTCTCAGACGAAATATGTAGTGTTTATGGCTCTCTCAGACAAAATATGTAGTGTTTATGGCTCTCTCAGACAAAATATGTAGTGTTTATGGCTCTCTCAGACAAAATATGTAGTGTTTATGGCTCTCTCAGACGAAAGGTTTCCCGAACCCTGAATTACGACTACACCAAAATTGTCTAATCTATTGCTATTTTGGCTATTGAGCATGCCATGGCTGAAAATACTGATACATGAAAGATTGAGCCATGAGGAAAAACATAACCCTAATTTCAGTAAAGAAATGAAGACTTTCTATTTAACATACAAATATATAGTGTTCTTATTATTACTTTCTAATTATTTTTTTTTACTTTATAGCGTTCACATATTTTTTGTTGGGGGGGGGGCTGCAAATTTGGTTTTGGCCCCGGGCGGCACATACCCACGCTACGGCGCTGGTATGCAATTTTAAATAATTAAGTAAATAATGTTTACAATAAAATCTGTATATTTACCCCGTTTGAGAATTATTTTGCTTGGTGGTTTCTAACTATATCTAAATTTAAAGATATAAACTTCGGCTTTTTTTCCCTAATATTGTATATCAGACCTTCTGGATAGCGAATTTCAGAACTGACTTATTTCTTACCTTAATTTTTATGTTTAAAGTTATCTAAGATTTTTAGCAACTCTCGTGGCTTGAGGAGATGAATGAGATTAAACAACACGCCACATGAATTCGAAAATATTCCGAGGATTTGGCGAGGGTTGTGGCACCTGACATAACTCGCCAATGATTAAATCATTTCATACTGAGAAATATTCGACTCATTAACTCCCTGCGCACCACGCGAAAACATAGTTCATCGCAAGTGTTGCAATATGTTGGAATGAGTATTGAAAATACTCTATCATAAATTTTAGAATATGTCGGAATGGCTCAGTGAAAATATTTTGGGAATGTCTGAATCAAACCGTTAAAAATTTCCTCTCGACAACTTACGAAATTTGGTAGCTTGTGTTCGTGCCGGGGGGGGGGCATTATTTTCACCCTTCCTCTTTCTAAAGAGGAAAGAGTTCCAGTATGGGCTGACCAAACCCGACCCTCTCCTACCCGTCCAGATATACGCAACTATAAAATACTCCACATTTGAACAGCAACAGAATATTATATATAGATACGCAGGTAAGGTACTAACATGTTGTTTTGTGAACACACAATAGGCGGATGGGTCTGTTTGAAAAGTATTTCAGCCTCTTATACCCGTCAATGGGGGTTTACCATTTGTGTCTCAGGTTGCGTCCCTTTTCCTTCTAGTATTTGACATATCATAAGGGCACGGATTTCGTCCCGTTTATCCCATTGTACCTCGATCATGAAAGGCAAGAATAGTGTCTTCCTCCCCTCCCCCCAACCCCCAAACGACCCATATTTGCAGACCATTTCCCTCACATTTTACTTCATGTTAAATTCCCAAGACTCACAACTTAAAAGATGAATTACTAAACATAAACCACCAAACACAAACATAAACCACCAAACACAAACATAAACCACCAAACATAAACATAAACCACCAAACACAAACATAAACCACCAAACACAAACATAAACCACCAAACACAAACATAAACCACCAAACATAAACATAAACCACCAAACACAAACATAAACCACCAAACACAAACATAAACCACCAAACACAAACATAAAACACCAAACACAAACATAAACCACCAAACACAAACATAAACCACGAAACACAAATATAAACCACCACACACAAACATAAACCACCAAGCACAAACATAAACCACCACACACAAACATAAACCACCAAACACAAACATAAACCACCAAACACAAACATAAACCACCACACACAAACATAAACCATCAAACACAAACATAAACCACCAAACACAAACATAAACCACCAAACACAAACATAAACCACCAAACACAAAAATAGCTGTATTGAAATGTATACTGTGTTATTCGCGTGTGATAAGGCTGCGTCAATTATGTAAGCGGGTACAGAAAAATGAACTCCATTACTGTTTTTGTAACTCATGTCTAGAAATTATGCATGACATTTGTAAGCTGTCCAGTTCATGACATTTGTAAGCTGTCCAGTTTTAATTTATGTTGTGTCTAGCTAAACATGAACTTGTGAAACAGAAACAATACAGACTTTTAATGTAGCACGTCAAAGAATAGAAGAACGGAGATGAAAAGAGAGAGAGAGAGACATAGAGATAGACAGGCAGAGAGAGAGAGAGAGATAGACAGGCAGAGAGAGAGAGAGAGAGAGAGACATAGAGATAGACAGGCAGAGAGAGAGAGAGAGAGAGATAGACAGGCAGAGAGAGAGAGAGAGAGAGACATAGAGATAGACAGGCAGAGACAGAGAGAGAGAGACATAGAGATAGACAGGCAGAGAGAGAGAGAGAGAGAGAGAGATAGACAGGCAGAGAGAGAGAGAGAGAGACATAGAGATAGACAGGCAGAGACAGAGAGAGAGACATAGAGATAGACAGGCAGAGAGAGAGAGAGAGAGATAGACAGGCAGAGAGAGAGAGAGACATAGAGATAGACAAGTAGAGAGAGAGAGAGACAGAGAGAGACATAGAGATAGACAGGCAGAGAGAGAGAGAGACATAGAGATAGACAGGCAGAGACAGAGTGAAAGAGTAAATCAGGAAAAATAACTCTGTGATTTGCTGAAATATTGCACTCCCCCCCCCCGCCAACTGCCACAGTCGGGTACGCCACTGACTATATCGCTCTTTTCATTTCGTATCACCTCTGCATGACAACACCAAATAAATAACTAAAAGACAGAGGTGTGGCCCGCCCACCTGTTTCCGATATGGTATCTTGTTGTTCAGGCCGTCTCTAACAACTGTATCTTCACTACGAAGTTTTATTCACGTCTTTCGAGAGTTGATTTCATTATGTTGTATTCGTTGTTTACTTAGTTTTTAACGCAATTTCACATGGGATAAATTGCGTTTACATATTTGAAATGTCTGTCGAGCTTGCAAATACACCTCCTCCTGTACCATACCAGATAGAGGGTTTGGGTCTTTGCAAATATGCTAAAGGGATCCAAATATGAGCACGTCCAAAACACTCCCGAAAAGGTTTACTGGATTTCCTGGAAAATAAAAAAAAACGAAAAAATATCAGTATTTTTTCAATTTCTCGCCAATCATAACATCTATTGGGCTGAAACAAATGCCAAACGATAGCTAATAATATTTACAACACTGTTGGAGAAGAAATTTTTAAAAAATGTCTTGTCGTTCGACTCCCGTAATTTTAGCAACAATTTTTGGAAGCAATTGTTTCGTTTAGTTTCAATTTTTTTATTTTGTTTTTTTAAAATGAATTATAATTTAATCTAGAATGACAGTTAATGGGGTTTTCCCGCTTTGTGTATACTTAGATTGTTGCGTGGTGCGCATTAAATTGACACATTCTTGGTGTGATGTTGCGTGAGGGGATATGACGTCATACTTTGTTTAGTTTCTGAATTACTGATTTGAAATGACTTTTAATGTAATCTAGAATGATTTCACTTGAATAAAATAATCGGACAATTCTTTTCGGAAATTGCATTCAAATACTCAATCGAGTTTTTATTCCTTGATGGTTTGTTTACACACCTTCATCAACCGCCCTTTTCTTTATGTCAACATGCCATCAAATAGGTTTCTTTACCTCTATATCAATCAAATACGTCATATTCTTACACATCCAACCGGCTGACAAATGATTTCGTTAAAGCGTCTCTCAGTAAGAGAACAAATTGCAAGTGTGGACATATTTTATTGAACATATAGAAAGAGGTAGAAATGTGTTACAGGCTGTCAGACGAAAGGCTTCCAAGATTAGTGTTGATATCATTACACTAAACGTGGACCAAAACTTCATTAAAACTGAAATATTTTATTATGATTTTGCATCTGCTGTTAACTTAGTTGTTGCTGAAGTCATTTTTGCTCCAATTGTTGTAGCTGAAGTTGCTGCTGAGGTAGTTTTTGCTGCAGCTGTTGTTGCTGCAGTAGTTATGACTGTAGTTTTTTCAGAAGTTGCTGTCGCAGAAGAGCTAACTTGATTTAAATGTAACGACCTGATTGTGTCTAGACTTTGACACACAGACTTAGTCAGATAGACTTAGTCACACAGAGAGAGAGAGAGAGAGAGAGAGAGAGAGAGAGAGAGAGAGAGAGAGAGAGAACAATGCATGTTAAGGTAAGCTATTAGCCGTGCAAGTGTAAACAAAAGTTCAGGAGGTCTAGCCTTGGGTGGCGTTACTTCTCGTGGTCTTAAGTGTTTGCACCCTCGGGTGACTGAAGCGTTGTTGTTCTTTACATGGAAGTGGGTTGCGAATGACATCCTGCTGGCACCCCACGGAGCGTAAATACATACAGTTATGATAAATAAAATGGTGCAGTAAAATCAGTTAACTTAATTTGTTTTGTATTTTACACAGGGATGACGTTATTTAGTCAGATATATGTGTACATTTCCTTAGCGTGTAAGGACGTCATTTAGTCAGATATATGTGTACATTTCCTTAGTGTGTAAGGACGTCATTTAGTCAGATATATGTGTACATTTCCTTAGCGTGTAAGGACGTCATTTAGTCAGATATATGTGTACATTTCCTTAGCGTGTAAGGACGTCATTTAGTCAGATATATGTGTACATTTCCTTAGCGTGTAAGGACGTCATTTAGTCACATATATGTGTACATTTACTTGGTGTGTAAAGGCCTCAACAAGTGAAGACCCTTTATCTTTACTCTGAGTGTTTTTTTTAATGCTTTAAAAAGAAGTTTGTTTATAATTTCGGTAACATTGAAAAAGAAGTTAAAGTGGAAGAATTTTTTTTTGACGTCAAAATTATTTCATAGATTTAACACTGCATCTTAAAATGCCCATCCTTTTTTTTTCTTACCACACACCTTAACTACATCCCACACAACCCTCATCACACACTCCCCACGCAGTACACTCACTCACACATCCGCGGGCCCCATCCAGTGAGAGTAGCTAACCACCTGCACCCCTGTGTCTCGCTCTGGCGCTTAACTCTTCCCCCTTCCCCTCCCATATTTTGGTAAGTAAATTAGCCTCAAGTCTGCCGAGTCAAATGTTTGCTAACACTGGGAGCTGTGGTTCCGTCACTCAGAAGGAACATGTCGCTGTTTTATGGGGTTTTTTTCTAATGAGATAGATAAGCGTAGGACGCAATAATCTGCTGTATAGAAGGAACTGGATAGCGAAGTCAATAAAGCGCTCGCCTCACTAGCTGAGGGGCGTCGGATCGAGCCCACGTTAAAGCTACTATAAAAATGTTGATGAATGACTAACGCTAAGAAAGTCCTCGGCTGATCTGGAGAGACATGGGCGTCGCCAAGGTCTAATAAGCCCGAAAATGATCTAATGTAGAACCCCCTACGACCTCGAAAAAAGGTTATGGGACTAAAAAAGAATAGGAGCGTCTGTAACAGATAAGATAAGATAATGAGTCTGCTGTCGCCGTAGTTAGCGCTGTACTGTTTCACGTGATGCACAGTGCACTCGTGAATGTTCATTCTTTTTTGGGTTGAGCCGTTAGGTTCTAAGGGCCCGGTTCATATTATCGCATGTGAGCCTCATCAAACGGTGCACTAGAATAGATGACTGTCTATTACATCAGCATTTATCTCAGAACGGCCAAGACAATAACTCTCATAATTATAACGGAAATTCTTTTTACCATGTTTTTATTAACTCGCTTTCGTTCCTTTGGCTTTGTTTGTTTGTCTGTCCACAATTTTTCGATCGATCTGAAATTTTGATACGATGCATTGTTAGGTCAGACGGGTCCGTGTGCCAAATTTCAGTTCGATCGGATCATGGGAAGTGGGTCATTTTTGACTTCTGTTTTTCCGCCCGCCGAGCCCAGAGAGAGAGAGAGAGAGAGAGACGGCCGCGAAGTTAATATAAGGGATTTAATAAAACAAACCCGTAAAAACAAAGTTTTTGACTATAAATCCCTTATATATGAGACATAACTAACAGTAGTGATTATTTTTAAACATTTACAGACTGACACTGAGTGATGTCCCTTGTCTTTAATAAATGGGGGTGGGATGTGAGGGGGTGTCGGCACGACGGTCGTCGTCAACACGACGGTCGGCGTCAACTCAAACTCACGTGGAACTGGAATTTAAAAAAAAATAACAAACAGTGAATTTTGAATTACATACCTCATATAAGGATAAACTAAAAATGCATTAATTTAATTATGGTACGTTCGATCGATCTGAAATTTTGATACGATGCATTGTTAGGTTCGACGGGTCCGTGTGCCAAATTTCAGTTTGATCGGATCATGGGAAATGGGTCATTTTTGACTTCTGTTTTTCCGCCCGCCGAGCCCAAGACAGACAGACAGAGAGAGAGAGAGAGAGAGAGACGGCCGGTGAAGTTAATATAAGGGATTTAATAAAACAAACCCGTAAAAACAAAGTTTTTGACTATAAATCCCTTATATATGAGACATAACTAACAGTATTGATTATTTTCAAACATTTACAGACTGACACCGAGTGATGTCCCTTGTCTTTAATAAATGGGGGGTGGGATGTGAGGGGGTGTCGGCACGACGGTCGGCGTCAACACGACGGTCGGCGTCAACTCAAACTCACGTGAAACTGGAAGAAAAAAAACAATAACAAACAGTGAATTTTGAATTACATACCTCATATAAGGATAAACTAAAAATGCATTAATTTAATTACGGTACGTTCGATCGATCTGAAATTTTGATACGATGCATTGTTAGGTCAGACGGGTCCGTGTGCCAAATTTCAGTTTGATCGGATCATGGGAAGTGGGTCATTTTTGACTTCTGTTTTTCCGCCCGCCGAGCCCAAGACAGACAGACAGAGAGAGAGAGAGAGAGAGAGAGAGAGAGACGGCGCGTGAAGTTAATATAAGGGATTTAATAAAACAAACCCGTAAAAACAAAGTTTTTGACTATAAATCCCTTATATATGAGACATAACTAACAGTATTGATTATTTTCAAACATTTACAGACTGAATCTGTCTTAACACAAGTTTGCTTCATAACCCTAGGGGGGAGGGGTGGGTGGGAGGGGGAGAGGGGAAAAGTCTGGTCACCGATTCGCTTGACCGAGCTCAGAGTGACACGTAAAATGTAAACAAAAGCGCACCGTCGTTTCGTTGGGTCGCCTCAATGCTCAAACTTTCACGTGGCAAAAAAACAATAACAAATCGTGAATTTAAATTACATACCTCATATAAGGATAAACTAAAAATGCATTAATTTAATTACGGTACGTTCGATCGATCTGAAATTTTGATACGATGCATTGTTAGGTAAGACGGGTCCGTGTGCCAAATTTCAGTTCGATCGGATCATTGGGAAGTGGGTCATTTTTGACTTCTGTTTTTCCGCCCGCCGAGCCCATGAGACGAGAGAGAGAGAGAGAGAGAGAGAGAGACGCCGTGAAGTTAATATAAGGGATTTAATAAAACAAACCCGTAAAAACAAAGTTTTTGACTATAAATCCCTTATATATGAGACATAACTAACAGTATTGATTATTTTCAAACATTTACAGACTGACACTGAGTGATGTCCCTTGTCTTTAATAAATGGGGGGTGGGATGTGAGGGGGTGTCGGCACGACCGGTCGGTCGTCAACAGCGACGTCGTCGTGGGCGTCAACTCAAACTCACGTGAAACTGGGAAAAAAAACAATAACAAACAGTGAATTTTGAATTACATACCTCATATAAGGATAAACTAAAAATGCATTAATTTAATTACGGTACGTTCGATCGATCTGAAATTTTGATACGATGCATTGTTAGGTCAGACGGGTCCGTGTGCCAAATTTCAGTTTCGATCGGATCATGGGAAGTGGGTCATTTTTGACTTCTGTTTTTCCGCCCGCCGAGCCCAGAGACAGACGAGAGAGAGAGAGAGAGAGAGAGAGACGGCCGCGTGAAGTTAATATAAGGGATTTAATAAAACAAACCCGTAAAAACAAAGTTTTTGACTATAAATCCCTTATATATGAGACATAACTAACAGTATTGATTATTTTCAAACATTTACAGACTGAATCTGTCTTAACTCAAGTTTGCTTCATAACCCTAGGGGGGAGGGGTGGGTGGGAGGGGGAGAGGGGAAAAGTCTGGTCACCGATTCGCTTGACCGAGCTCAGAGTGACACGTAAAATGTAAACAAAAGCGCACCGTCGTTTCGTTGGGTCGCCTCAATGCTCAAACTTTCACGTGGCAAAAAAACAATAACAAATCGTGAATTTAAATTACATACCTCATATAAGGATAAACTAAAAATGCATTAATTTAATTACGGTACGTTCGATCGATCTGAAATTTTGATACGATGCATTGTTAGGTCAGACGGGTCCGTGTGCCAAATTTCAGTTCGATCGGATCATGGGAAGTGGGTCATTTTTGACTTCTGTTTTTCCGCCCGCCGAGCCCAAGACAGACGAGAGAGAGAGAGAGAGAGAGAGACGGCCGGTGAAGTTAATATAAGGGATTTAATAAAACAAACCCGTAAAAACAAAGTTTTTGACTATAAATCCCTTATATATGAGACATAACTAACAGTATTGATTATTTTCAAACATTTACAGACTGACACCGAGTGATGTCCCTTGTCTTTAATAAATGGGGGTGGGATGTGAGGGGGTGTCGGCACGACGGTCGGCGTCAACACGACGGTCGGCGTCAACTCAAACTCACGTGAAACTGGAAGAAAAAAAACAATAACAAACAGTGAATTTTGAATTACATACCTCATATAAGGATAAACTAAAAATGCATTAATTTAATTACGGTACGTTCGATCGATCTGAAATTTTGATACGATGCATTGTTAGGTTCAGACGGGTCCGTGTGCCAAATTTCAGTTCGATCGGATCATGGGAAGTGGGTCATTTTTGACTTCTGTTTTTCCGCCCGCCGAGCCCAAGACAGACAGACAGAGAGAGAGAGAGAGAGAGAGAGGAGAGAGAGACGCCGGTGAAGTTAATATAAGGGATTTAATAAAACAAACCCGTAAAAACAAAGTTTTTGACTATAAATCCCTTATATATGAGACATAACTAACAGTATTGATTATTTTCAAACATTTACAGACTGAATCTGTCTTAACTCAAGTTTGCTTCATAACCCTAGGGGGGAGGGGTGGGTGGGAGGGGGAGAGGGGAAAAGTCTGGTCACCGATTCGCTTGACCGAGCTCAGAGTGACACGTAAAATGTAAACAAAAGCGCACCGTCGTTTCGTTGGGTCGCCTCAATGCTCAAACTTTCACGTGGCAAAAAAACAATAACAAATCGTGAATTTAAATTACATACCTCATATAAGGATAAACTAAAAATGCATTAATTTAATTACGGTACGTTCGATCGATCTGAAATTTTGATACGATGCATTGTTAGGTAAGACGGGTCCGTGTGCCAAATTTCAGTTCGATCGGATCATGGAAGTGGGTCATTTTTGACTTCTGTTTTTCCGCCCGCCGAGCCCAAGACAGACTGAGAGAGAGAGAGATGAGAGAGAGAGAGAGAGACGAGACGCGGTGAAGTTAATATAAGGGATTTAATAAAACAAACCCGTAAAAACAAAGTTTTTGACTATAAATCCCTTATATATGAGACATAACTAACAGTATTGATTATTTTCAAACATTTACAGACTGACACCGAGTGATGTCCCTTGTCTTTAATAAATGGGGGTGGGATGTGAGGGGGTGTCGGCACGACGGTCGGCGTCAACACGACGGTCGGCGTCAACTCAAACTCACGTGAAACTGGCAGAAAAAAAACAATAACAAAACAGTGAATTTTGAATTACATACCTCATATAAGGATAAACTAAAAATGCATTAATTTAATTACGGTACGTTCGATCGATCTGAAATTTTGATACGATGCATTGTTAGGTCAGACGGGTCCGTGTGCCAAATTTCAGTTCGATCGGATCATGGGAAGTGGGTCATTTTTGACTTCTGTTTTTCCGCCCGCCGCCCAGCCCAGAGAGCAGAGAGAGAGAGAGACGGCCGCGAAGTTAATATAAGGGATTTAATAAAACAAACCCGTAAAAACAAAGTTTTTGACTATAAATCCCTTATATATGAGACATAACTAACAGTATTGATTATTTTCAAACATTTACAGACTGAATCTGTCTTAACTCAACTTTGCATCATAACCCTAGTGGGGGGGGGAGGGGTGGGTGGGGGGGGGGAGAGGGGAAAAGTCTGGTCACCGATTCGCTTGACCGAGCTCAGAGTGACACGTAAAATGTAAACAAAAGCGCCCCGTCGCTTCGTTGGGTCGCCTCAATGCGTCAGCTCAAAATTTCACGTGGCAAAAAAACAATAACAAACCGTGAATTTAAATTACATACCTCATATAAGGATAAACTAAAAATGCATTAATTTAATTACGGTACGTTCGATCGATCTGAAATTTTGATACGATGCATTGTTAGGTTAGACGGGTCCGTGTGCCAAATTTCAGTTCGATCGGATCATGGGAAGTGGGTCATTTTTGACTTCTGTTTTTCCGCCTGCCGAGCCCAAGACAGAGAGAGATGATGAGAGACAGAGACGGCCGCGAAGATAATATAAGGAATTTAAAAATAGGAGCGTCTGTAACAGATAAGATAAGATAATGAGTCTGCTGTCGCCGTAGTTAGCGCTGTACTGTTTCACGTGATGCACAGTGCACTCGTGAATGTTCATTCTCTTTTGGGTTGAGCCGTTAGGTTCTAAGGGCCCGG
The DNA here is from genome assembly GCA_944989445.1 of Ampullaceana balthica. Taxonomy (NCBI): domain Eukaryota; kingdom Metazoa; phylum Mollusca; class Gastropoda; family Lymnaeidae; genus Ampullaceana; species Ampullaceana balthica. The sequence goes on from CALYLW010000064.1 coordinate 677,405, forward strand.
TTCATATTATCGCATGTGAGCCTCATCAAACGGTGCACTAGAATAGATGACTGTCTATTACATCAGCATAATTTATCTCAGAACGGCCAAGACAATAACTCTCATAATTATAACGGAAATTCTTTTTACCATGTTTTTATTAACTCGCTTTCGTTCCTTTGGCATTGTTTGTTTGTCTGTCCACAATTTTTTTAATCTGCCAACGTAAAATTAAACCACTTCTGATGATCCTAGAGAGCTCACAATTTTACTACAGATAGATATTGGATGAAAATATATTGTATCAAAATTTGAGATCGATCGAATGTACCTTAATTAAATTAATGCATTTCGTAGTTTATCTTTATATAAGCCTCACTACCCGCCTGCCGTAGTTTAATTTCACGTGACGAGTTCACCCCGTGACCTCATCGCTTTGTTATTAAACGTTGGGCGGACGCTGATGAGGTGTTTGGTAAATAAAATATTGTTAAAAACCACGTTTTTATTAGTGGACTAAAAAGAATAAAATAAATAAAGGTTAAAAAAATGATTTTTTAAAAACCACGTTTTTACAAGTGGACTAAAAAGAAGAAAAAAAAATTAAAACTTGTAAGTTCAAGTACTTCGATTTAACATGACTAAAAACGTGGGGCGGGTGTTTGATATAAAAATTAAAGATTTCTAATTTAGAAGGCAGAAAAGAGATCTATAAGTGAGAGAATGAGTGAACCGCATATTATGTTAAACCTAAAAACGTGGGCGGGCGCTTTTTAGACGCTTGGCGAAAATGATTAGGGTTTACAAATGACGAGTAAGAAAATGAGTGAATTGAATTAGTTAAGCCTGAGAAGCGCTTGCCCTACGTTTTTAGTCGTATTACATCATAGTACTTCTTTTCAATTTTAAATTTTTAAAATTTATTTTCTTCATCTTAGTCCGCTTATAAAAACGTGGTTTTTTAAATACTTCTCTTTATTTAACCACGTTTTATTAACTCGCTTTCGTTCCTGCGGCATTGTTTGTTTGTTGGTCCACAATTTTTCAAATCTGCCAACGTAAAATTAAACCACTTCTGATGTTCCTAGAGAGCTCAAAGTTTTATAACAGATAGATCTTGGATGACAATACATTGTATAAAAATTTCAGATCGATCAAATGCACCGTAATTAAATTAATGCATTTCTTAGTTTATCTTTATATAAGCATCTGTACCCACCTGCCGTAGTTTTATTTCACGTGACGAGTTCACCCCGTGACCGCATCACTTTGTTATTAAACGTTGGGCGGGCGCTGATGAGGTGTTTGGTAAAATAAATACAGGTAAAAAAATTTTTTTTTAAAACCACGTTTTTATTAGTGGACTAAAAAGAATAAAATAAATAAAGGTAAAAAAATGATTTTTAAAAACCACGTTTTCATAAGACAACTCAACTATAAAGAAGAAAATAATTAAAAACTTATAAGTTCAAGTACTTCGATTTAATATGACTAAAAACGTGGGGCGGGTGTTTGGTATAATAATTAAAGATTTCTAATTTAGAAGGCAAAAGAGAGATCTATAAGGGAGAGAATGAGTGAACCGCATATGTTAAACCTCATAAGCGCCCGACCCACGTTTTTAGTCATATTAAATCGGAGTACTTTAACTTATAAGTTTTAAATTATTTTCTTCTTTATAGTTCACTTATGAAAACGTGGTTTTTAAAAATCATTTTTTTAACCTTTATTTATTTAAAAAAGTTTCCTGATTGTTGAGTTCTTTGGCAGTATATTTACACACTAAATGTAGGAAAATAGTTTTTGTTTCAAATATTACATTGAAACATGAGAAAAATGAATTGTTACTTCAGAAAATTGGGCAAGGCTTCAAACAAGCATGGAATACACAATGCCATATATTGACAGGTCGCTAGCCCCATAGCTTACCACTTGACCACAACGCCATGTGTTGAGAGGTCGCTAGCCCTATAGCTTGCCACTAGACCACAGCACCATATGTTGACAGGTCGCTAGCCCCATAGCTTGCCACTAGACCACAGCACCATATGTTGACAGGTCGCTAGTCCAATAGCTTGCCACGAGATCACAGCACCATATGTTGACAGGTCGCTAGCCCCATAGCTTGCCACTAGACCACAGCACCATATGTTGACAGGTCGCTAGCCCCATAGCTTGCCACTAGACCACAACGCCATGTGTTGATTAACCTACGCTTCCTGAACTTTTAAGCCATGTTTATGCTGCGGTCTCTTCAAATGACGCATTCAATGAATCGTAAGGATCAAAATATAAAAATTTCATGGTGCGAAGCTTACATCAATTATGAGTTTTGAGGTTGGAACAAGACATATCAATGATCTATATATCGGATTTTTTGCTTTCTTGATTATGGAAATGGTACTGATCTGAAATATGGTGGTACTGATCTGAAATGTGGTGGTACTGATCTGAAATGGTGTAGTACTGATCTGAAATGTGGTGGTACTGATCTGAAATGTGGTGGTACTGATCTGAAATATGGTGGATACTGATCTGAAATGTGGTGGTACTGATCTGAAATATGGTGGATACTGATCTGAAATGTGGTGGTACTGATCTGAAATGTGGTGGTACTGATCTGAAATGTGGTGGTACTGATCTGAAATGTGGTGGTACTGATCTGACATGTGGTGGTACTGATCTGAAATGTGGTGGTACTGATATGAAATAAGTTGATAAATGGATAGATGAACATCGTGATTTACTTCAGCATTTGCTTCTTTGCCCTTTTCTACGGCTGCGAGTTTCCAATAATACTTTTCCCGCATCTACTCCGTGTCTCTAAAAAACTTCTAATTCTTTCTTGTCTGCCTTTCTTTCTCGCATGTATTAAATATGTATATATTATATATCACTATTCCTATATTATTATATAGCATAGCTGGCCATACCGCGGTTCGCTAACCGCATGCGGCTCTTCTGTGTTTACATTGCTGCTCGCGTACAATTTATGAAAGATATGTTACAAGTTACAAGGATTACTGGAAGATTTCCAAGTCAGTTTTTTTATGACCCTTAGTGTTTCAGTGCGACTCTCATCAATTTTTTAAAAATATTTGAAAATGGCTGTCAGTTATTACAGGTCTGGCCACCCTTGTTATATGGTATAACAGAACGTATCTACTTGCAAACCAACCTGGATACATGAGCGTTTTTTTTCTCTCCACAAGTATTAAGGAAGGAGATTAAGATAACGAATGTATTGACAAAGTTATGTCAAATGGGCGCAGAAGTTTCACGTTTCTGGGTAAATTTTTCGATTAGTAATTTTTTTTACGGACCAAACGAAAGGTTTTTGGTTGTTTTTTTTCCCCGCCACAAAACGTAAAAATTATGGGCGCTTAAAAATAGCAAAAGTAAAATTGAAAAAAATTATAAATAAAATTTTGCTGTTAATATATTGTACTAGCGGCTCTATGTAGGGCATGTATACTTATCTGGATTCAGTTAACCTTCACATTATTGATATTAATCAATGTAATTAGTTTAATTCACAAGACACTCAGCGAGCCAGAGATATTGAAATGATTTGGCTTACAATTATATAAGTCAATCAGCGATATAAAAAAAAATATACGAAAGTGTTGCGGTTCCTGCCAACATTTGCACATTTACAAATTGCGCACCGGTTCGAGATGTATTTTCCGATGATAGCTCATGTCGCGCGGAGTGACCATGCATAATTGAATATTGACTCGCTTCGAGAGTTAGGTCCCCTGACATCTTTTTACATCGGAAGCTTTTCATCTATCACAGGGAGCGCTGTTGACAAAATGGCGGCCCGGTGCCCGGCGAGTGATTGCAGTGCATCTCCCCAGACGTTAAAGTAATGGCATCAGCATCGAGCTCAGAGTCCTGTCCCTTGTATGGCCGTATTCCATTGTTGTAGATCTGGCAGGGTCCTCATGTGAAGTCTGCGTCTCTTGTCGTGGTCATGATATTTAGAAACAAAGGATTGGTGCAAACAGATGCGCAGTAGAATGCACGCTGGTATTGATGGGGGGTGGGGACGTAGTGGGGGCGGGGTATGCCACAGGGGCTCTGGTCATGTAGACGTTAAAGGTTGGAGTATTCACATCATGTAGTGTCCGGTCAAACATTTCGTGTTAAGACTAAGAGATCTCTCTTGGACATCTCTTACATTTTTGGTAATGAAGCATTGCCTGCTTGTTTTTCTATTTAAATGTCTAAATTCAGACATGCTCAGTTGAGTAGGGCTAATTGAAAAAGTGAAACGAATATAACTTTGAATTATTATTTCATTTTTTTTTAAACCTGAGAAATTTAATTTAATTTCGCTTAAATGGAGTCGTTAAATCACCTTTTTTCCATTGTCCATCGAATGCCCTGCTCGCTGAGAAGAAATGTGATTCTCCTTTTACATTCTTTGTGTTGACCCCTCTAGACATTGTTATCTTATCTTATCTGTTACAGACGCTCCTTCTAAACAGAAGATTATTGCGCCCTACGCTTATTTATCCATGGTTGTGTCTAGTCATCCATTCTTATTAGAGTTTTAAATGTTGATAAAGTGTTGGTTTTCCTGGTTTCTTCAGGCAAATAGATAAAACATTAAATATTGAAGTCCTTATGTTTTACGTAATGTGTATCCATCATCTGGCCTGGTTTTAGAACCGTTGTTAGCAAGACCAAATTTGTAGACGCTAGTGGCTGCGAACAAATCCCTCTCTCTCCCGTTAACTAAATGCCATCAGACTCTTGACGTGGCAGATCATATCATTTAACTCTCACCTTCTTTCACCCAGGCCCTCATTTACCTGTTGTCTGAGCAGACTACACTGTTTATCACCACTTCTGTCAGGGACAGACAAACAGACATTAGGAATGCGTTTTTGTTTTGTTTTTGTGAAATGAACAAGATTTAACTGTGAGTTGATTGGCCCAATATGTCCCACCTATTTTAGTTTGCTCAACACAATGAATTACCGGTAACTTTCATTATTATTAGGGCTGGTAATGATTTTTTTTTAAAAATTGATGTATCGGTGAAAAAATTTAATCGATTAATTTCGATTAATTTTATTTTATTACATATATATATAGATCCCGTTTAGTTGCGATTCATTATTTCGCGAAATCGGTTAAGTCGCGGTAATTCCATGGCTCCCAAATTTTGTGACTTAACAAAGCAAATTCGTTCTGCTTTGCTATGCAAGAAAAAAAGGAAGAAATAAAACTTTTTCTTTACGTATGCATGTTTAAATAAATAATAGTATACGAGGTGAAAGTTTGTCAGTAAAACAAAATATATAAATTAATAATAAATTGGAAAAAAATATATAAATATTTTCTTAAATTTTTATTCGAATTTTTAATCGATCAAATTAATTTTAATGGATTAAAAATTTTAACATTTTAATCGATTAATTAATCGTTAATTTCCGCAGCCCTAATTATTATCCATATTTATATTGTCTTAAAGAATGAGTGATATGCTCACTTGTACAAACTTGACTCAAATATTATGATGACATTTTAAACGTCATTTAATTATGGAACTTTGAGGTACAAATGTAATTTTTATATCTGTTTACAAGTGAAGATAACTAGCGGGGCAGAGAATCCCTCTGGTGGAAGGAAGTCTGGCTGAAAACAACAACCTACAAAACTACCAAAAGCCGAGCAATTTGGGGTATTAGATAGTGTTAGGCCTTAGATAGTGTTAGGCCTTAGATAGTTTTAGGCCTTAGATAGTGTTAGGCCTTAGATAGTGTTAGAAATTAAGGTCGTTCTAAACCCGACCTTTTTTGGACAAAATCTAAGGGAAAAAGTTTGGGGGTCGGCTTTTGAGCGGGTCATAGGTGATTTCTGCATGTATATTGAATATCGGTGTTGTTATTGTAGATCATCAAGGTAGACTGCATTCTACAAGATTCGACTGCTCTACCAGAAGCCATAATATATTATTAAACATCTGCACTTACCTTATTTAATCATTTTATTTATTTTTGTCAATGTTATAATAAATTGTTTTAATTTTTTTTTCAACAACGAATTTAATGTACGCGTTTTCGTCACTGTTTACCAAATAATTTTCTTTTTTTTAAATACCGGTAACTCTTGTCTAACAAAGAGCACAAATACAAAGATAGGCAGTACAAAGTAAACAATCATAATGACCGATTTAGCTTGTAGTTTTTAAAAATGTGTATCATTTAGGGGTCGGCTTAAGAGCGGGTTATACACTTTTAATACGTTTCTCTTCCAAAGAGGGGGGGTCGGCTTATGAACGAACAGGCTATAGAACGAGTATATACGGTAGATAGTCTAAGCCATTAGAACGAACTGGAAAAAGACTCATGTAGAATAATTTGAAGCAGGGACGAAAATCCTAATTTTTAGCCGCCATAAAATTAGAACACAAATATTGAAATAACCTCTATCACAAATGGTAAAGTACAAACCAGTTTCGTTCTCTTCACTTCTGAAAACCTAATGCATTGAAATAAGAAATTAGTAATAATTTCAAATATCTTACAGAAGATATATATGACGAGTGTATTTACCAATGTCAATCTATCGTGGTGGGATGAGGTCCTTTATAATAAACAATCTTTACTGCTTACTTCTTCTTCTTCTACATATTCTTTTGGCCTGAGACTTAGTCTCTTAAGGCTATGGCTAATACCTAGGCAACTTGCTTCATCTGCTGAGCAGTGCCCTACAACATTGTCTTCACGTCAACCTGCCCCATCTGCTGAGCAGTGCCATATAGCGTTGTCTAACCGTCAACCTGCTCCATCTCCTGAGCAGTGCCATACAACATTGTCTTCACTTGGGGCTCTTTTGCCTCCCTAATCTCCCCGGCTATGTCCAGCGCCGGACACTGCTTACTAAATTATGTATGTATTACTTTTGGCATACAGTTACAAGTATGTATGCGTGGGTATATATTACTGTTGGCATACAGTTACAAGGATTTATGCGTGGGTCTGGTCCAGTAACATTTACCGAGATCAGAATTACTTCGGTGAGAGCCATCAAATCGCTAGGCGCCTTCGTAGAAAAGAAATATCGGAAAAACCTGAAAACACGACTGGTTGAAATGCACACCAAGTCCTCAGGGTACTGACCTAAACAAGAGAGTAGCAGTTGTCGTTCTTGGCGTCCCGCAGTCCCTACATCTAGTCAACGTATCAAGCGGTGGGGGTGGGGGATGTCGTTATTAAATAAAACAAACCCGTAAAAACAAAGTTTTTGACTATAAATCCCTTATATATGAGACATAACTAACAGTATTGATTATTTTCAAACATTTACAGACTGAATCTGTGTTAACACAAGTTTGCTTCATAACCCTAGGGGGGAGGGGTGGGTGGGAGGGGCAGAGGGGAAAAGTCTGGTCACCGATTCGCTTGACCGAGCTCAGAGTGACACGTAAAATGTAAACAAAAGCGCACCGTCGTTTCGTTGGGTCGCCTCAATGCTCAAACTTTCACGTGGCAAAAAAACAATAACAAATCGTGAATTTAAATTACATACCTCATATAAGGATAAACTAAAAATGCATTAATTTAATTACGGTACGTTCGATCGATCTGAAATTTTGATACGATGCATTGTTAGGTTAGACGGGTCCGTGTGCCAAATTTCAGCTCGATCGGATCACGGAAAGTGGGTCATTTTTGACTTCTGTTTTTCCGCCCGCCGAGCCCATGAGATGATGAGAGAGAGAGACGCCGGTGAAGTTAATATAAGGGATTTAATAAAACAAACCCGTAAAAACAAAGTTTTTGACTATAAATCCCTTATATATGAGACATAACTAACAGTATTGATTATTTTCAAACATTTACAGACTGAATCTGTCTTAACACAAGTTTGCTTCATAACCCTAGGGGGGGAGGGGTGGGGGGGAGGGGTGGGTGGGAGGGGGAGAGGGGAAAAGTCTGGTCACCGATTCGCTTGACCGAGCTCAGAGTGACACGTAAAATGTAAACAAAAGCGCACCGTCGTTTCGTTGGGTCGCCTCAATGCTCAAACTTTCACGTGGCAAAAAAACATAACAAATCGTGAATTTAAATTACATACCTCATATAAGGATAAACTAAAAATGCATTAATTTAATTACGGTACGTTCGATCGATCTGAAATTTTGATACGATGCATTGTTAGGTGAGACGGGTCCGTGTGCCAAATTTCAGTTCGATCGGATCATTGGAAGTGGGTCATTTTCGACTTTTGTTTTTCCGCCCGCCGAGCCCATGAGATGATGACAGACAGAGAGAGAGAGAGAGAGAGAGAGACGCCGGTGAAGTTAATATAAGGGATTTAAAAACAACCAGATTAACCTTTTGGCGCCTGGGTGATTCTCAACCCTCCAAAATTCATTGTCGGTGATACATTATTTTGAAGCACAGTCCTGAGGCTCGTTGTGTTCTCTCTCTGCTTGACCTTGTCCCTTCATCATGGCTGCAATGAAGTAATTCTCATTACTTTCTGGCGCACTTTTAGCGCTAATGACAATGTCGTGTTACGACGTTGTAATGAGTGTTCAACCGACTTTAGTGAGTAGAAATCATTGTTTCGAATCCTTGTGAGTTAACAGCCACTTCAGGAGTTAATGTCGATGGATGGATGGATGTATGGATGGATGGATGTATGGATTGATGGATGGATGGATGGATGGATGGATGGATGGATGGATGGATGGATGGATGGATGGACGGACAGACGGATGGACGGTCGGACGGACGGACGGACAGCTTGATAAATTAATGGTTGAATGGTTTGAACCAATATAAATTTATCAACTAAAAATGTTTCGACCTCTTCGTCACCTGCTCAAATTCTTACTATTTAGTGACGATTCTATGAAAACTGCTATTTTGATCCGGTGCCCATTTGTGCAATAAACACATAAATGTCGCCCTCTGCGTACCGTCGAGATGGATAAACGGATGCACAGGTTTGCGAGCCGACGAATCTCAAACGTGATGAATAATCCATGCCAAATGTGTGTCGCCACGAGAGTTGACCTTTCACGTGTCTCCCCTCGCGGCCTCCTCGTGTCAATCTCCAGGAAATCCCTGAGGCGCATGGAACGATGTTTGAACCGGCCACAAATAAGTCACCTACTAACCCAATTCACCGTCATTACGGGCCACTAGGAGTCTAGGAGTCGGTGTTGTCAGGTGCACAAGGATTTATCTACTCCACGATCTCGGTGCTGATTGATTTGTTTTACTAAATGCAATGTTCCTCTTATCTTTATGAGAGCTTTCTAACATGTTCCCCGTGCCCAAGATTATTGGTCAAAAAGTTGTTAACCTGCTATGACCATACTTAACTTTATATTAATAGCTTGGTGGTCAGCTCTTTGTCACATTTCAACGTTGCACTTGGAGAATTTCTGGATGTTTTTTGTTCCTATTTTGTGTGTCAAATTGTTTAACATACACTTTTATTCTTCTGACGAATGTGAAAATGTAAAATGTAATTTAAAAAACACGCAAAAAACTATTTTTGACTATAAATCCTTTATATATGAGATATAGCTAAAAGAATGTTCATTATAATACACATCGCACGACAATCCAACAATCCAAAATTTTAGTTATTGTCTCAAATATATAAATGATTTATAGTAAAAAAATTATACCGTCTGCCTGCTAAATTTCAGCTCGATTTGATCATGGGAAAAGTGTTATAAAAACATGTTTAACATAGTGCGCACCGCGAGACAGCTTAGCAATTAATAGCATTTAGATTTACAGATCGGGAATATATTTTAAAAAATTATCGTAAATATAATACGCACCGCACCACGCGACAATACAGTAATAATAAAAACAACCCCGTAAAAACAAAAGTTTTTGACTATAAATCCCTTATATATGAGACATAACTAAAAGTATTGATCATGTTCAAAAGCGACAAACATTTACAGACTGTATCTGCCTTAACTCCTGCAGTATAACCGGGGGGGGGATGTTGGTAGAGGTCTGGTCACCGATCGCTGAACCGACCTCAGCGTGACACGTAAAATGTAAACAAAAGCACGCCGGTACATGGACGGGTGGCGTCAACGCGCGAACAGAACTGTCACGTGAAAAAACTCCAATAACAAACTGTGCAATTGAATAAAATACGTTGTATAGAGATAAACTAAAAATGCATTAATTTAATTATGGTCTGTTCGATCGATCTGACATTTTGATACGATGCATTGTTAGGTGACACGGGTCCGTGTGCCAAATTTTAGCACGATGACATCACGGGAAGTGGGTAATTTTTTACTTTTGTTTTTCCGACGACGAACGACAGAGACAGACATAGAGAGATAAGGCGGTGAAGCTTATATAAGGGATTTAATAAAAACAACCCCGTAAAAACAAAGTTTTAGACTATAAATCCCTTATATATGAGACATAACTAAAAGTATTGATCATGTTCAAACGTGATAAATATTTACAGCATGAAACTGAGGGAATTCCACCTGGCTAAAACACGAGATGTGTTCACCGATGCCTGGCGTGAAGGGAAGTGATCCGTAAAATTTAAACAATAGTGACTGCTACATATAGTTTTATATTGATAAACTAAAAATGAATTAATTTAATAACGGTACGTTCGATTAATCTGAAATTTTGATACGATGCATTGTTAGGTGCCACGGGTCTGTGTGCCAAATTTTAAATTGATGGCTTTACGGGAAATGTGGTTCATTTTCGACTTTTGTTTTTCCGCTCGTCCGACGACGAACGACAGAGAGACAGAGAGAGATAACGGTGAAGTTACAATAAGGGATTTAATAAAACAAACCCGTAAAAACAAAGTTTTTGACTATAAATCATTATATATGAGACATAACTAAAAGTATTGATCATGTTCAAACGTGACAAAGATTTACTGACTGAATCAGTCTTAACTCGCCTTTGCTTTATAAACCAGAGGGGCGGGGGGGGGAGAGGGGAAATGTCTGGTCACCGATCTCTCTGGGCCGAGCTTAGCGGGAGACGTAAAATATAAACAAAAGCACGCCGGTACATCGACGATGTTGCGTTAATGCGCGAACTGAACTGTCACATGAAATATAAAAAAACTCGTAAAAACAAAGTTTTTTACTATAAATCCCTTATATATGAGACATAACTAAAAGTATTGATTTTGTTCAAACGCGACAAACATCTACAGACTGAATCTTTCTTAACTCCCATTTGCTTTATAACCCGGGGGGTAGGGAAAAGGTCTGGTCACCGATCGCTGGACCGAGCTCAGCGTGACACGTAAAATGTAAACAAAAGCAAGCCAGTACATCGCGTCAACGCGCGAACTGAACTGTCACGCGAAAAAAACAACAATAACAAACAGTGAAATTGAATTACATACGTTGTATAGAGATAAAGTAAAAATGCATTAATTTAATTACGGTATGTTTGATTGATCTGAAATTTTGACACGATGCATTGTTAGGTGACACAAGTCTATGTGCCAAAAGTCAGCTCGATTGCATCACGGAAAGTAGGTCATTTTTACTTTGGTTTTTCGGCCCGCCCGACGTTGAACGACAGACAGAGAGAGACGGCGGTGAAGTTAATATAAGGGATTTAATAAAACAACCCCCGTAAAAACAAAGTTTTAGGCTATAAATCCTTTATATATTAGCCATAACTAAAAGTATTGATTATGTTCAAAAGCGACACACATTAAAGACTGAATCTGTCTTAACGCCCTTTTGCTTTATAACCCTGAGGGGGAGGGTTGGGAGAGGGGAATGGCTGGTCACCGATCGATGGACCGAGCTCAGCGTGACACGTAAATTGTAAACAAAAGCACGCCGGTACACCTGGTTAAAACACGAGATGTGTTCACCGATGGCTGGCGTGAAGTCAATGGTCCCGTAAAATGTAAACAATAGCGACTTCTACATATAGTTTTATATAGATAAACTAAAAATACATTAATTTAAGTACTGTAATTTTGATCAATCTGAAATTTTGATACGATGCATTGTTAGGTGACACAAATCTATGTGCCAAATGTCAGCTCGATGGCATCACGGGAAGTGGGTCATTTTTTAATTTTGTTTTTCCGCCCGCCCGACGACAAACGACAGACAGACAGACAGACAGAGAGAGAGAGAGAGAGAAAGAGAGAGACAGAGAGAGAAGGCAGTGAAGTTAATATTAGGGATTTTAAAAAGGTTGTTTAATATCTTCCGCACCGCGACACTCTAGCACAAAAATTAACATGCTACATAGAGATAAATAGAGATAATCAAGAAATTCATTAATTTAAGTACAGTACATTCGATCGATGTGAAATTAAAGTAGGTCATTTTTATTATCGGCACAAGTTTGCCAGCAAAATGTCAGCTTGCTAGCTTACGAGAAAGTGGGTTAAAATCGATCCAAAGTTTTTTCTGCATTCAAGCAAGACCTCAAGCAGACACCACAAGTTAATGTAAGTTAAAGGATTTTTAAAAAATGACTAAAACTTTCAGAAAGTCAAACATTATACCCCATAAAGTAAGACATTATACCCCATAATCATCATCATCATGTGTCCATAGAGTTCCTTGTGGAACATATGGCCTCTGTCAAAGTTCGCCACGCTATACAGTCCCTTGCCAGTCGCTTCAATTCTTCCCAGTTCTTCCAGCCTCGTCTAACATGCTCCGTCTCCATGTACTTTTGGGTCTTCCTCGTTGTCGTTTGCCCTGGGGGTTCCAATATAAGGCCTGCCTAGCCCTGCTGTTATCTTTCCTAAGGGTGTGCCCAACCATCTCCTCTTCTTTCCATGATTTGTTGTTCCACTGTTCTTTGTCCACACCTCTCCCACAGCTTGGAGTTTTCAACCTTGTCGAACTATTTTATTTTCAGAATATTTCTAAGGCATCTGTTAACTAAAGTCTGGAGTCTATTTTTTGTTGTCTCTGTCGTTCGCCATGTTTCGGATCCATAAAGTAGGACCGTTTTAACGTTGGTGTTAAAGATTCTTACTTTTGTTTTGACAGAGATCTATGTAGATCTCCAGACCTGTTTCAGATTGGCAAAAGCCTGTTGCGCCAAATTTATTCTTCGTTTGATGTCCTCATCTGTTTCCCCTGATACACTGACCACACTCCCAAGGTATACAAAGTTCTTTACTTGCTCCAAGCTACGGTTTGCTAGTTGTATGACTACATCTTGTTGGAAGTGTATTTTCAAAAAAAATTTGAAGTAAGAAAGACATTATGCCCTTTGTAGTAAGAAATTATACCCCACATAGTAAGACATTATACCTCATATTGTAAAACATTTTACCCCATATAGTAAGACATGATATCACATATAATAAGCCATTATGCCCCATATATTAAGAAATTATACCACATATGGTAACACATTATACCACATAAAGTAATCATATACTAATAACTGACGTGGCTAGTCAATATTTCTTGAAGTATACATGCGTGTGATTGTTGATCAGTTCGTGAGACCTCAGAATGTAAATGAGACGGTCTTGTTACGCCTTGTCTAATAGTCTTGTTACGACTTGTCTAACAGTCTTGTTACGCCTTGTCTAACAGTCTTGTTACGCCTTGTTTAACAGTATTTTACGCCTTGTCTAATAGTCTTGTTACACCTTGTCTAATAGTCTTGTTACGCCTTGTCTAATAGTCTTGTTACGCCTTGTCTAATAGTCTTTGGGTCTGGATTTCACCGCAGCTAAGTTTTAATTTCTTTATATTCGTTTTATTTGTTTGTGTACTATGTGCTCTTTGCCGACACGTTCGCTGTTTTTTGACATTTTGTCAGGCTCACCCATACCCTGTTTGCATGTTATCCTTGCAGCAGCCTTGTTACGGCTGGTATAATAGTCTTGTTACGGCTGGTGTAAAAATTTTTTTTTAGAAAAATACTATTCATGTATTTGTTAAAATGTTGGGTTGTTGACGCAGTGGAATGTAAATGTGTAAAATGTGTAAGATCCGTATAACAAATTAATATAATTCAAATATGTTTGTTTAAGTGTGTATGTGTGTTTGTTTAAGTGTGTATGTGTGTTTGTTTAAGTGTGTATGTGTGTTTGTTTAAGTGTGTATGTGTGTTTGTTGGGAAATGTTACCACCTTTGTTAGTTATATATAATACATGTACTCCATTAGTTTATACTCATTATTTTGATGTGAGTGATTCAAGTCTTCAGTCTTATCTTATCTGTTTACAGACGCTCCTTCTATACAGAAGATTATTGCGTCCTACGCTTATCTATGGTTTGTGTTTAGTCCTGCATTTTTATTAGAGATTTAAATGTTGATAAAGTGTTGGTTTTCCTGGATTCTTCAGGCAACCCATTCCACGCCCGAATTCCGGACGGGAAGAAGGAAAACTTGTATGTGTTTGTTCTTGCATACGGAATAAGAAAGGTGTTTTTATCCTTATGTCTATCTGAGGGTTGTATTAAGTTATCTTTGTGTTGTATTTCTAAATTAGAATTAATTGCTTTATGTATGATTACTACTTTGCTCTTGGTTCTTCTATCCTCTAGTGTTTCAAGGTTTAATGATTTAACTAATGGTGTTATTCTTGTCAGTTTCGAATATTCTCCAGTAATGAATCTGGCAGCTCTTTTTTGAATTTGTTCTAGTTTATCAATGTTTTCTTTGGTGGATGGGTCCCATACAGAAGATGCATATTCTAGTACAGGTCTCACCAAAGTGAGGTAGCATTTTAGTTTTATATCTCTATTACATTTGTTAAAGTTTCTTTTTATAAAGCCTAATGGTTTTGTTTGATTTTTTAATAACTTCATTGACATGGGGATTCCATGATAGTTTCTCATTTATTAAGACTCCTAAGTATTTTGCATCTTTAGTTTGGGTCAGTTCTTTTCCATGAATGTAATATTTTGAATTTATTTGTTTCTTTTTCTTTGTTACTCTTAACAGTTGACACTTTTCTGGGTGGAAAGACATACTCCAGTTAGTTTCCCATTTTATCAATTCATCTAAGTCTTTTTGTAAAATTTTGCTATCTTGTTCTGATTTAATTGTTCTATAGATTATACAATCATCAGCAAATAACCTAACTTTTGTACCTGTTGAGATGTTGTTGGGTAAATCATTTATATAAATTAAAAAGAGTAAGGGACCTAGCACAGTTCCTTGTGGAACTCCTGAGTTAACCTTTATTGGTGCAGATTTAGATCCATTAATTATTACAGTTTGCTCCCTGCCCAAAAGGAAGTCTTGGATCCAGTGATGTAAGGAACCTGAGATTCCAAAGTAGTTAAGTTTTTTAAGTAAACTAAGGTGGTGAACTTTGTCAAATGCTTTTGAGAAGTCTAGTAATATTGTATCTATTTGATCATTTTTGTCCAAGCCTTTTGATAGTTCATCTATTAAACCTATTAATTGTGTTTCACATGATCTGTTTTTTCTAAAGCCGTGTTGATGTGGGCATAGGGCATTATATTTGTCAAGGTGGTTAACTATTCTACTATATATTATGTGTTCTAGTAATTTACAGGTGATACTAGTAAGTGATACAGGCCTGTAATTACCAGGGTCTGATTTATCCCCTTTCTTAAAGAGTGGAGTTACGTTAGCTAATTTCCAATCCTGGGGCACTTTACCCTGGTTTAGAGAGGCTTGAAAGAGAACTACAAGGATTGGGGACAGTTCATTGCTTAGTTCTTTTAATAATCTTGCAGGCAAATCATCTGGGCCAGTAGCTTTGTTTATTTTTAAGTTTTTTAGGAGTGAATGTATACCTATCTCATCTACAGTTATGTTACCTATTTCCTCCATTTTATTTAAATTTATTAAAACTTCCTTGTCGCCTGAGGCAGAAAAAGATGATGCAAAATATGTGTTAAGGATATTAGCTTTAGTTTCATTATCATTATAGGTTTTATTATTTGAGCCTTTTAGTGTGGCTATTCCTGAAGGTTCCATTTTTTTAGATTTGATAAAGGACCATAAGTTTTTATTGTTATCTTTGGTAATTACATTGTTTATATATTCATTTTGGAGGTTTCGACTAAGTTTTTGTGTCAAGTGTTTAATCTTTAAGTATTTTTTGTGTATCCTATATGAATAGGTAGCTTTATATTTCTTAAATAAGTTCTCTTTTTGTTTGCATAGCTTTTTCAATCAGTCATGTCTAAGTTTAAAATCGTTGATTAACAATCAAGTCATATTATAGCATGAGTAGAATGTTGTTGTTAAATTTAGATTTAGGTCCAACAGAATAGAATATGTTTGTTTAGAATTAAGTCATGTTATAACATGGTCCAACAGAATAAAATGTTGTTTAGATTTAAGTCATAGTATAACGTTGTCCAACAGAATACAATCTTATTTAGATGTTCTATGTATTCATTCATCAAAACTTGTATTTGAACATATTAAAACTTATATTTAAAAAACAAGCTTTTAATAAACAAACATTGAATTATTCAGTGGCATCCATCAGTGTTAAGTATATCATACGTCGCTTAGGACTGGAAATCTAAAATTAGATGCGGATAAAATAAAAGATATTGCTAATTGAACCACCTCTTACCACAACACACCCTCCACACACACATACACACACATACACACACATGCACACATACACACACACGCGCGCACACACACACACAATAATAATAATAAAAACCTGAAAAATTATTTTCCACTATTGTTAAGTTGATGATTCCATCTTCAAGAGATTGCTCCCCGGGGGCCCCCCTCCCCCACTAACTAGATCCATGCCTGTCACTGGGGTCGTGACATTTTCATTTTGACAGATATTCTCATGGGCTTGTATAATTTATACGCGATATTCCAAGTCCTTATGTGTCTGACAGTTATACGTCATATGCCTAGTCCTTATGTGTCTGACAGTTATACGTCATATTCCTAGTCCTTATGTGTCTGACAGTTATACGCCATATTCCTAGTCCTTATGTGTCTGACAGGTATACGCCATATTCCTAGTCCTTATGTGTCTGACAGTTATACGCCATATTCCTAGTCCTTATGTGTCTGACAGTTATACGTCATATTCCTAGTCCTTATGTGTCTGACAGTTATACGCCATATTCCTAGTCCTTATGTGTCTGACAGTTATACGTCATATTCCTAGTCCTTATGTGTCTGACAGTTATACGCCATATTCCTAGTCCTTATGTGTCTGACAGTTATACGCCATATTCCTAGTCCTTATGTGTCTGACAGTTATACGTCATATTCCTAGTCCTTATGTGTCTGGCAGTTATACGCCATATTCCTAGTCCTTATGTGTCTGACAGTTATACGCCATATTCCTAGTCCTTATGTGTCTGACAGTTATACGTCATATGCCTAGTCCTTATGTGTCTGACAGTTATACGTCATATTCCTAGTCGTGTGTCATTAACACAACGATGCATGCTGGACTAGCTTGACAATGCAACTCCTCCTGAACCATACCGGGTCTTTTGCAAATATGATAAGGAGGTCCCAAGGATGTGCAACGGCCAAAAAAATCCCCAAAGGTTTACTGGATTTCATGGAAAGTTTTTTAAAAAAGGAAAAAATATCAGAATTTTGTCAATTTCTTGCCAACCATAACATCTATCGGGTTAAAACAAACGTCAAACAATAGCTAATAATATTTAGGAGGAGGAATTTTGAAAAGGCTACAATTCATTCAACTCCCAAAATGTTAAAAGCAATTTTTGAAAGAAATTGTTTTGTTTAGTTTCAAAATTATTTATTTGAAATGACTTTTAATGTAATCTAGCATGATAGTTAATGGGGTTTTCCCGCTTTGTGAATGCTTATGATAGATTGTTGCGTGGTACGCATTATATTGACACATTCTTGGTGTGATGTAGCGTGAGGGAATGTCACGTCATATGATGTTTAGTTTTAGAATTACTTATTTGAATCGACTTTTATTGTAATCTAGAATGATTTCCCTTAGTAAAAATCGGAAATTCTATGTTGGAAATTGCGTTTAAATACTCATTCGAGTTTTTATTTTCTTGTTTCTTCCTGTTGCTACTTTTTAATATTAATGTTGCTCTTGATGTCTTTTTACTGTATTTTGTCCATTTGGAAATTTGTTCTATTTCGACGCCTGTTTCCATAAAAAAATATCAATAATTTCTTTAAATTTTAGTATCTAAAAACGTTGGTTGAAAGATGTTGAGTGCTTGACCTAACCAGATGCGGAAATACATTACTATCAACCATATCTGACGAGGATTTAGTCCAGCGTTCTAAAGACAGTGAGTACTGCCCTGTGCTAGGCGTCGTTAGGTGGCCCGGGAAAAGTCAATACCTCCCAGGTACATGACATGGTTGAAATCACCTTGTCATTGGCAACAAACAATTCGGTGAATGAACATTGACGTGAGTAGAAATGTGAGGAAACAAAACACTGGCGCTTACCGAAAATATCAACAAAATATTTGATAAAGACTGCATCCCTCTGACGTCCATTATCATATCCCCCCACCAAACCCGACCCCACCCCTAAACAACTCACAACAACTCCTTGTGTTGATGGCATTCCCACATCACCCACGTGCTGCAGCTATCTGGGATGGGAAATTACGACCAGGATAAATGGAGTTGAACAGGTCAAGGTAACCTGGGTTCATAAATGAACTTTAAGGCGAGTTTATGCTGGGGGGGCAGTCATGTTGAAGTAATTGACACCAGGGGGGAGGTGATGTGCGCCACTTCTAGACGAGGTGAGAGAGTCTGTTATGTGGACTTCTGGGACGGAGGTAAATACTTTCTTTGTTCTATCTACCCATGCCACTACATGGACTTCTGGGACTGAGGTACAATACTTTCTTTGTTCTATCTACCCATGCCACCACATGGACTTCTGGGACTGAGGTACAATACTTTCTTTGTTCCATCTACCCATGCCACTACATGGACTTCTGGGACTGAGGTACAATACTTTCTTTGTTCTATCTACCCATGCCACTACATGGACTTCTGGGACTGAGGTACAATACTTTCTTTGTTCTATCTACCCATGCCACTACATGGACTTCTGGGACGGAGGTAAATACTTTCTTTGTTCTATCTACCCATGCCACTACATGGACTTCTGGGACGGAGGTACAATACTTTCTTTGTTCTATCTACCCATGCCACCACATGGACTTCTGGGACTGAGGTACAATACTTTCTTTGTTCTATCTACCCATGCCACTACATGGACTTCTGGGACGGAGGTAAATACTTTCTTTGTTCTATCTACCCATGCCACCACATGGACTTCTGGGACTGAGGTACAATACTTTCTTTGTTCTATCTACCCATGCCACTACATGGACTTCTGGGACTGAGGTACAATACTTTCTTTGTTCTATCTACCCATGCCACTACATGGACTTCTGGGACTGAGGTACAATACTTTCTTTGTTCTATCTACCCATGCCACTACATGGACTTCTGGGACGGAGGTAAATACTTTCTTTGTTCTATCTACCCATGCCACTACATGGACTTCTGGGACGGAGGTAAATACTTTCTTTGTTCTATCTACCCATGCCACCACATGGACTTCTGGGACTGAGGTACAATACTTTCTTTGTTCTATCTACCCATGCCACTACATGGACTTCTGGGACGGAGGTACAATACTTTCTTTGTTCTATCTACCCATGCCACCACATGGACTTCTGGGACTGAGGTACAATACTTTCTTTGTTCTATCTACCCATGCCACTACATGGACTTCTGGGACGGAGGTAAATACTTTCTTTGTTCTATCTACCCATGCCACCACATGGACTTCTGGGACTGAGGTACAATACTTTCTTTGTTCTATCTACCCATGCCACTACATGGACTTCTGGGACTGAGGTACAATACTTTCTTTGTTCTATCTACCCATGCCACTACATGGACTTCTGGGACTGAGGTACAATACTTTCTTTGTTCCTTCTACTCATGCCACTAACTACAATGCACGCTCTGATGTGTGTATACAAAACAATTATGGGAAGCAACTCTTTAGTTGGATTTCATCGATTTATTCACCCTGAATATTATTATTCTTTCTTTTTCTTGAAGGTGCCAAAAGTTTACCTTCTTTGTTTGGTGACATATTTATTAGACAACATATTACAATCCAACTTTTTACAATACAAGTTATCACAATAGAACATATTACAATACATTTGATTACATTACATCTTATTACAATACAACTTATACAAATTATCTTATTACAATAGACCTTATTACGCTATAAATAATACAATAAACCTATTACACATTTTTTACAATACAAATTATTACGATACAAATTGAGATAAATGATTTATAAGAAGAAATTATTTACATTAGCCTTTTCTATCGATCGAGTTTTTACAACTTTATTTATAGTTAGTTGTTATGTGGTCATCCTTCATTTTGCTGAACAATGTCATGCAAAAAGATTTAATATATTTCATATATGTGACACCTTACAATGTCATACTTCATGATTTATAAAATTACACCCAAATGTCAAGGTATATCGTCCTAATTGATGTCAAAAATTAATTATCAGAGTCTGCTCTTGCGCACAAGTCATATTTAGATCTATACTTCGAGATTCAAATAAACAGCCAGCAAAAACTACGTAAATTGTACAACTGCATAAAGAGAAATCTATAAAAAGAATGACAAAAACCTGAGAATGAAGCAGTTAGAATGACAAAAAATGTGAGAATGAAGCAGTTAGAAGGACATCCTGGCTCGGGTTGTGTACGTATCTCGTGTTACCACCTCTAACTGCTACGCTACGCCCGGCGTAAGCGCAGATAAATAAAATGAGAATACCTCACTGATTGCTTATCCAAGGGAGGGAATAAACGATAATATTGTTCCAGGTGGGCCAGGTGGGGCTAGGTGGCGTAAAGGGGTTTATAGTGCAGGTTTGTATTCCTGTCTAACCCAACAGTTACGTGGTGTACGGAGGGACGGAGTGGTGTTACTCTGGTGCGTGTGTGGAAGGGAGTGGGATGTTTTCTATGCGGGTTTTTTTGTAAACTGTTAATACTATTGCCGTTAGTGAAATTTATGTTACCAAAAAATGGTGATTCATCATGGCCAGTGTTTGTAGTTGGTTTCTCCAGAAATCAGTTACAAATATTTGAATAGTTCGCGTCTTACAACCGTGTAAAATCGAACTGGAACGAGTTGGTCTCAATTTTGTACATACATATTAGAGTTAGGGTTGGTCTAGAAATTAGAAATACAGGTTGGTTAGGATTGGCCGCTATGACACACAATATCACCAGTTGGTCGCTTTGACACACAACATCACCAGTTGGTCGCTATGACACATCACCAGTTGACCGCTATGACACACAACATCACCAGTTGGTCGCTATGACACATCACCAGTTGGTCGCTATGACACATCACCAGTTGGCCGCTATGACACACAACATCACCAGTTGGCCGCTATGACACACAACATCACCAGTTGACCGCTATGACACACAACATCACCAGTTGGCCGCTATGACACACAACATCACAAGTTGGCCGCTATGACACACAACATCACCAGTTGGCCGCTATGACACACAACATCACCAGTTGGCCGCTATGACACACAACATCACCAGTTGGCCGCTATGAGACACAACAAGCCCAGTTGGCCGCTATGAGACACAACATCACCAGTTGGCCGCTATGACACACAACATCACCAGTTGACCGCTATGACACTCAACATCCCCAGTTGACCGCTATGACACACAACATCACCAGTTGGCCGCTATGACACGCAACATCCCAAGTTGGCCGCTATGACACACAACATCACCAGTTGACCGCTATGACACACAACATCACCAGTTGACGCTATGACACACAACATCACCAGTTGACCGCTATGACACACAACATCACCAGTTGACCGCTATGACACACAACATCACCAGTTGACCGCTATGACACACAACATCACCAGTTGACCGCTATGACACACAACATCACCAGTTGACCGCTATGACACACAACATCACCAGTTGACCGCTATGACACACAACATCACCAGTTGGCCGCTATGACACACAACATCACCAGTTGGCCACTACGCATCATTTCTGTTGCCAAACAGGCTGATGTTATCCAAAAAGACAGAACTTACATAGCTAAACGTCTACGGTATGTCATGAACAATGAGAAGTGAGCAGTGAATAGTGAGCAGTGAATAGTGAGCAGTGAATAGTGAGCAGTGAATAGTGAGCAGTGAATAGTGAGCAGTGAATAGTGAGCGGTGAATAGTGAGCGGTGCATAGTGAGCGGTGAATAGTGAGCGGTGCATAGTGAGCAGTGAATAGTGAGCAGTGAATAGTGAGCGGTGAATAGTGAGCAGTGAATAGTGAGCGGTGAATAGTGAGCAGTGAATAGTGAGCAGTGAATAGTGAGCAGTGAATAGTGAGCGGTGCATAGTGAGCAGTGAATAGGGAGCAGTGAATAGTGAGCAGTGAATAGTGAGCAGTGAATAGTGAGCAGTGAATAGTGAGCGGTGAATAGTGAGCAGTGAATAGTGAGCAGTGAATAGTAAGCGGTGAATAGTGAGCAGTGAATAGGGAGCAGTGAATAGTGAGCAGTGAATAGTGAGCAGTGAATAGTGAGCAGTGAATAGTGAGCAGTTAATAGTGAGCAGTGAATAAAGAGCAATGGATTACGAGCAATATCTTTTGAAGTTCATTATGTTGACTGGGTTATTTTGCTCACAATCCTTCATGTGGAATGGCGCCTAAAGCCTGAGCCTATTACTCTTGTAGGTCTCCTCCTCCCGTCACCTCCTCCTACCATTACCTCCTCCTCCCATCACAGCCTCCTACCACCATCTCCTCCTCTTGCCACCTTCTCCTCTTACCACCACCTCTTCCTCCTGCCACCCCCTCCTCCTGCCATCATCTTCTCCTCCTACCACCATCTCCACCTCCTGCCACCTCCTCCTCCTACCACCTTCTCCTCCTGCCACCATCTTCTCCCCCTACCACCAGAGTCTCCTCCTACCACAATCTCCTCCTTCTACCACCACATCCTCCTCCTACCACCTTCTCCTCCTACCACCACCTCCTCCTCCTACCACCATCTCCTCCTCCTACCACCACCACCTCCTCCTACCACCATCTTCTCCTCCTACCACCACCTCCTCCTCCTACCACCACCTCCTCCTACTACCACCACCTCCTCCTCCTACCACCATCTTCTTCTCCTGCCACCATCTCCACCTCCTGTCACCTCCTCCTCCTACCACCTTCTCCTCCTACCACCACCTCCTCCTCCTACCACCACCTCATCCTCTTACCACCATCTCCTCCTCCTACCACCATCTCCTCCTCCTACCACCATTTCGTCCTCCTACCACCACCTCCTTTTCCTACCACCATCTTCTCCTCCTACCACCACCTCCTCCTCTTACCACCATCTCTTCCTCCTGCCACCATCTCCACCTCCTGGCACCTGCTCCTTCTACCACCACTATCTCCACCTCCTGCCACCTCCTCCTCCTGCCACCATCTTCTCCTCCTACCAACTTCTCCTACTACCACCATCTCTTCCTGCAACCAAAATATTCTCCTCCTGCCACCATCTCCTCCCCTACCACCTCCTCCTCCGGAAACCATCTCCAGCTCCTGCCACCTCATCCTCCTACCACCACCTCCTCCTACCACCATCTTCTCCTCCTGCCACCTCCTCCTACTACCACCATCTCATCCTGCTACCGCCATCTTCTCCTCCTGCCACCTCCTCCTCCTACCACCATCTCCTCCTCCTGCCATCTCCACTCCTGCCACCTCCTCCTCCTGCCACCTCCTCCTCCTGCCACCTCCTCCTCCTACCACCTCCTCCTACCGCAACCTCCTCCTCCCATCACGTCCCCCTACCACCATCTCCTACTCCTACCACCATCTCCTCCTCCTGTCACCTCCTCCTCCCGCAACCTCCTCCTCCCATCACGTCCCCCTACCACCATCTCCACCTCCTGCCACCATCTCCAACTCCTGCCACCTCCTCCTCCTGCCACCTCATCCTCCTGCCACCTGCTCCTCCCGCAACATCCTCCTCCCATCACGTCCCCCTACCACCATCTCCTCCTCCTGCCACCATCTCCTCCTCCCGCCACCTCCTCCTCCCGTCAACTCCTCCTCCCACCACCTCTTCCTATCACCACCTCTTCCGTCCGCCCTTGGCTCCAGTCCTCACTCTCAAAAAAAAACCGCTATACGCCTCTCCGCACAGCTCATTGTTTGGCAGTGATCAGACTCAACAGGAGGACGGACGGCAACATCACCGCTATCACATTCAAGTACTCATCTAATCTGTGGGCGAGCCTGTCGCTAACAAGGGTTCTGCACGTCATAGAGGCCGTGCTAGGTGACCAGACAATGCTGCGTAACAAATGCGATGCTGTGAGGGAAATGTCAGCCATGTTGATTCTGGGGAGACTTTGGTCCTACTGGATCACGTGACACACAAAAAACTCAACCAATGGCATTTCGAGACGGCCCAAAATGTTTTTATGAAAGAGATGATCGTTCTGATTAACACGGACGCCAGACGTGAATAATTCCACGACTAATGATGTGATCCGGTAGCAGGTCATGACGTCACGTTAAACAGTAATACCTGTAGGCGTAGGTAAGAGTAGTTTGACAATCAGGAACCATTAATAAAACCATCAATATACGGACCTGATCTAGAGAACTGACTATTGCAATTCCCTTCTGTCAGGTGCGCCAAAACAACGCATTGAAAAACTACAGAAAGTTCAAAATTCAGCTGCCAGACTTGTTCTTAAGGCAAAACACGACCACATTACTCCACTACTTTACTCACTTCCTTGGCTACCTATACAAGCCCGAATAGATTAAAAACTGGCCGTTCTCTGTCACAACTTCTTTTCTAACCCATGCCCTTCCTATCTTTCTGAACTTATGTCTGTCTACTCACCCACTCGTGGGTCGTGACCTAAAAAAATAGAGAACTGATATAGACCTGATGTAGAGAACTGATAAAGGGACCTTGTTTTTATCACACCTCCTACGAGATGGCTTATCGCCCTTGACTTCTATTATATCTTCTTGGTGTTCATATTTTGACATTTTAACTAGAGATCAACGCCTCAAAAACACAAGTCAATCGTCCGATATCTGAAGGCGCTATCTGTGATACAAGCTTAGATTACAATTTGTCATCCAACGATGCTAGTGAAATGTACATATCATGATAATTGTGATTTATTTTATAGCTCTTTTGTCCGTGCTACAATCTAGCATGTTACATTCTAGCATGCTACAGTCTAGCATGCTACAGTCTAGCGTGTTAACTCGTTTTTATAAGCACCGAATTCAATTCTCACAGATGAATGTCTTTGTAAAAATAGTATCTATTTTGTCGTTACATTCTCTCTTATAGGCTACGGGAGAATATGCGCAATCGATTCAAATAATCAGTGAGTACCCAGAGTGACATCTTTCTGGCCCACATTTCAGGTTATTAATATCTTTAGCGGTTTGTGTAGGGTCAACTAGATGTTAGAATTCTCCAGGAAGCAGTAACTGTTTGTGTTTTGTCAGCTTACTGTTACAATTCTCTAGGTACCTGCTTTTATTGATTCCTTTAAAATATCACCGACTCCTTTGTAGCGTCATAAGTTATTCAGTAATACTGTAATGAAACAATGATGTAATAAAACTGTGGTGTTAATACATTTTTTATTATTTCGGATTATACAAAAATCATTAAATTAACGCATGCAGCGACATTTGACCTCAATTTTACAACACATGGACGTTAAAAAAATATTAATTTTTTACGTTTTTAAAGGAAAACATCTAAGCCCTGGGCAAAGCTTTAAATGAGTCTTTTAGATGTTAGTTGAAAGCTGATATTAAATTTTTAAAAATCTTCTCTCCAACCACATTTAAAGTTTGATGTCTTCTCGCCTCACTTTGTCCCCTGAAACTGGGTCTACTAAACTACAGATAATTGACTTCGCCTACTGGGTCTACTAAACTACAGATAATTGACTTCGACTACTGGGTCTACTAAACTACAGATAATTGACTTCGCCTACTGGGTCTACTAAAATACAGATAATTGACTTCGCCTACTTGCATTTTTAGTCTCGAGTACTGCACCCTTATTTCAACTTAATTATTCATCATGAAAATTAGATAATTGAATAAGTTTAAAACTTGGCAGTTCTAAAATGATTTCTTCCACCAACAACCATTTGAGGTCATGCTCTGCCTAAGGCAGTATACTCAGGGCTTGACACACTGCGACTCCATGTTGACACATGTACCCGGATATCTCGCTCACGCGTCGTTTTAAAACAAGAGCACATCGCTTTCGCGTATGCCCGAAAGGAATCAAAACTTCCGGTTTCCCCGGTTTCCCGGCGTTTTGTAGGTATAGATGTTTTATGAAAACATGCTCAAGCGTCACCTGATCCAAAAGGTTTTAAGACATTGAGCCCAGGGATAAATCTCGTATTACACGGCTTAGAATTGTGTGTGTAACTAAGTTATTATCAAATCTAAAAAATAGCCTCTCACATTTCATCTCTTGCCCTTTAATTCGCCCTATCATCCTGTACTTCGTGGCGCGAGGATTTGTAAAATTACTAAACTTTTATTTGTAAAATTACTAAACTTTTATTTGTAAAATTACTATACTTTTATTTGTAAAATTACTATACTTTTATTTGTAAAATTACTATACTTTTATTTGTAAAATTACTATACTTTTATTTGTAAAATTACTATACTTTTATTTGTAAAATTACTATACTTTTATTTGTAAAATTACTATACTTTTATTTGTAAAATTACTATACTTTTATTTGTAAAATTACTATACTTTTATTTGTAAAATTACTATACTTTTATTTGTAAAATTACTATACTTTTATTTGTAAAATTACTATACTTTTATTTGTAAAATTACTATACTTTTATTTGTAAAATTACTATACTTTTATTTGTAAAATTACTATACTTTTATTTGACATAAGCAGCGAATCAACCAATATATAAACCAATGTTAGCCACACTGCAGAAGAACTTCGTCGTCACTTATAAATAATACCACCAATCCTACAAACAACCCAAATACATGAAGAGATTTGAACACATTCACAACACTGACCTGATAGATAATTTATTATTATTCTAGTTTAACATCACTTCTCACCTATTGACAAACACTGAGTGTTTCGGCCAATATTTTAAAAAAAAGCTTTCATCTACTTTTTATATTATTAATTGAAAAGGAAAAATTTTAATTTCATAAATTTTTCGCGAGCCGCATAGTGAACAGAGTAGAGCCGCATGCTGCTCGTGAGCCGAGGTTTGACCACCATGCGTTCCAGTTTTGTCTTACTACACAGTTTAAACTGACCAACAGATTTCAGGGGATTCTCACGTCTTGACGATGTTAGGGAAACTATTTTACAGCAAATAAAAGAACTTTTCAAAAGATTAAAACCAAAACAAAAATTCTGGGGTTCTTTTTTCTAATATTTTATTTTGTCTCCAAGAGGTATTTATTTGTTAAGACCAACCTACAACTGTTTATACACAAACATGTGTGTAATTGACTCCTGAAGTGAGCGCTTAATAAAGATGTATACATTAAACAAGACGGAGAAACAGACGGTGCACATTGTGCACACCAAATTGACCAAGCGCGTGTGGCACTCCGTGGTGTGCAGTGAAAATATCACCCGGATAACGGCACATGGCACACCGTCATTGTTGTGGCTTGTCCCCAGCCGCCGACAGATATCTCAACATATAAACGATCATTTACCCTACCTACCAGCAGGGAGGTTATTTGTTTGTCCTGGAGTAGCAGCCCTTGGAGACGATTCGATGGGATCTCTCGGCTGAACAAATTTGTTTTCTTTGGCTTGAAACAAAGGAACAGGGCGCGACGAAATGCACACGCCGCTCTTAATCATGTCAAGCCGCCACACACGTGACGACAGCCAACCGAGGGTGTAAACTCTCGTTACCCGATTGTTTCACACCTGGTAGAGGTCCTGGACAATGCCATGTTGGCTTTAACAACACGAAAACGTAACAGACAAACGATTTACATGAACTGGCTTAAAGATAAAATATCGATTGAATACGTCATGATTGGTAATGGATGAGACTATCCCACGTCATTCTTCGTTACATGGTTTATTTTTTCGTTCTTTCTGTACAGTGTCTCTAAAAAAAACACTTTTCAAACGAGTAACTGGGGTCAAAGTTCAACGCCTGAACATTATGCACTGTTCGTCCCATAAGTCACCAATATATTAGGAGAGTAACCACTGTATTAGCAGAGTCACAACCAATGTTCTCTTTAAGCTGCGCGGCTGCACGTCCGCGCAGATATCTGACCGACGCTGCGCTGCAAATTTTGTAAAAATATTGCCCATGGGTGCTGTGAAACTTTGCACACGAATCAACAAACATTAGAGGGAACATTGGTCACCACGGTATTAGGAGAGGACACGATAATCAAGCGTCACGCCCCTGGTTGATCTTTGGAAAAATGAAGAGGTTCTGTTTCTGTTAGATGTTATGTCGTTGACAACGAGAGATGGTTAGGTTACTGTCACGATCAGATACTGTGTGGTGTTCAAAGGATGTTTTGGCGTGAAAGCGAGAGATGGTTAGGTTACTGTCACGATCAGATACCGTGTGGTGTTTAAAGGATGTTTTGGTGTGAAAGTGAAAGATGGTTAGGTTACTGTCACGATCAGATACCGTGGGGTGTTTAAAGGATGTTTTGGTGTGAAAGCAAGAGATGGTTAGGTTACTGTCACGATCAGATACCGTGGGGTGTTTAAAGGATGTTTTGGTGTGAAAGCGAGAGATAGTTAAGTTACTGTCACGATCAGATACCGTGTGGTGTTTAAAGGATGTTTTGGTGTGAAAGCGAGAGATGGTTAGGTTACTGTCACGATCAGATACCGTAGGGTGTTTAAAGGATGTTTTGGTGTGAAAGCGAGAGATGGTTAGGTTACTGTCACGATCAGATACCGTGGGGTGTTTAAAGGATGTTTTGGTGTGAAAGCGAGAGATGGCTAGGTTACTGTCACGATCAGATACCGTGGGGTGTTTAAAGGATGTTTTGGTGTGAAAGCGAGAGATGGTTAGGTTACTGTCACGATCAGATACCGTGTGGTGTTTAAAGGATGTTTTGGTGTGAAAGCGAGAGATGGTTAGGTTACTGTCACGATCAGATACCGTGGGGTGTTTTAAGGATGTTTTGGTGTGAAAGCGAGAGATGGTTAGGTTACTGTCACGATCAGATACCGTGGGGTGTTTAAAGGATGTTTTGGTGTGAAAGCGAGAGATGGTTAGGTTACTGTCACGATCAGATACCGTGTGGTGTTTAAAGGATGTTTTGGTGTGAAAGCGAGAGATGGTTAGGTTACTGTCACGATCAGATACCGTGGGGTGTTTAAAGGATGTTTTGGTGTGAAAGCGAGAGATGGTTAGGTTACTGTCACGATCAGATACCGTGGGGTGTTTAAATGATGTTTTGGTGTGAAAGCGAGAGATGGTTAGGTTACTGTCACGATCAGATACCGTGTGGTGTTTAAAGGATGTTTTGGTGTGAAAGCGAGAGATGGTTAGGTTACTGTCACGATCAGATACCGTGGGGTGTTTAAAGGATGTTTTGGTGTGAAAGCGAGAGATGGTGGTTAGGTTACTGTCCCGATCAGATACCGTGGGGTGTTTAAAGGATGTTTTGGTGTGAAAGCGAGAGATGGTTAGGTTACTGTCACGATCAGATACCGTGTGGTGTTTAAAGGATGTTTTGGTGTGAAAGCGAGAGATGGTTAGGTTACTGTCACGATCGGATATCGTGTGGTGTTTAAAGGATGTTTTGGTGTGAAAGAACACGCTTTGCTGATCACGGGATCCGTGACGGTTAACGTCTGCGGATGAGATTAACTTTCAGGGGTGGGGGGAAGAGAGAGAGAGAATACACGGGGTAGAAGGGGTGTGTGTAATTGACTGGAGATGACGTGAGGAACATATCAATATGCTGATTGTGAATGTATCGTAGAGAGAGAGAGAGAGAGAGAGACAGAGAGAGAGAGAGGAGAGAGAGGAGAGAGAGAGAGAGAGAGGGAGAGAGAGATAGAGAGAGGGAGGGAGGGAGGGGGGAAGGAGTGAGGGGGGAGGGAGGGAGAGAGAGAGAGAGGCATACAGAGGCAAACAGTTACGGGGTCAACTAAGTTTAATTTCCCATATTGAGGCCGCCATTTTGAGGCATCCATTGCTTGTATTTGAATGATGATGCATACATTATTTGTACTTGAATGATGATGAATACATTACTTGTACTTGAATGATGATGCATACATTACTTGTATTTGAAAAGATAAAGAAATCAGAAAAAGAACTATAGCCAACTAATTATGACTACACTTGTAAACGTCTTAAAATAAATCTTTACATTTATTGTTTTATTAACACAATCGTTTGAGTCTCGTTTGAGCTTTATCGCAATTCAAATCTGTATAGAGCTAAATAGCGCAATGGTTCTGAGACAAAATGATGCACCAAAGTTTCAAATTTCTCCGTTAAATTCTTTGCGAGTTCGGAATTCGAGTACAAGCTCAGACGGCGGAGTCATCACCATTGTGTTGGCGGGTTTGGGTGAAAGGGGGGGGTGGGGTTATAGAGACAATGTGGGGAGGGGTGCTTTAAGGGAAGGGATAAGATTGTGTAGGAGATTGGCGTCTGCTGGTTCATGAGAAGGATCAATTCCCAGTACGTCATCCGTGTCATCCTATCCAGCTTTTAGAGCAGTGGTTCCTAACCTTTTGGGGTCCACGCACCCCTTCAGATGCCCAAAAAAGTTCATGCACCCCCTCGTGAAACGTGCAGAAAATTCATAATAAACTATGTTTATTTTAGGAACACAACAGTTTTGACCATAGGCAACATGGAATTTAGTGAGAGATCTGCCGCTTCTTATGATCAATCAGCGATTTAAATCTGGGGACTGTTTTGGACAAAGCAACTCTCATGTCATCCTCTGCATTCAACTTATTCCTTGCCTTGGTTTTAATCGTCAAAAGTGTGGAGAATCCTGCTTCACAGAGATAGGTTGTGTCAAATGGAAGGAGAGTCAGTACTGCCCTCTTGGCTAGATGCGGGTAGGAATCTAGCTGGGCGCACCAAAATTCAATCAAGGTATTGCAACTGAAGGCACTCCTCGGTACTTCTCTGGTTCTCAAATCAATCAGGTCATCTTTAGAAAAGTCACTGTCATCAATGTTGTCAAATTCACAGAGAAAAGGATTGCGAATCCAAAGGTCTTAACTAGCATAGCAATTTATTGACAGAAATACCCATCAAAGGACCTTTGCGATGTTGAAATGTGCTCTGAAATTTAACCTTTGATTTTGTCAGGCAGTGATCCCACAGTGCTTCCTTCTGCACCAGATATTACATTTTCATCCAAGAGTGGAAAGTTGGCCAAGTTGGACTTTTCTAGTCTTTTTTTGGAATAGTGTCAGTTTGTTAAGGAAGGCGTGCAATCTCTCAGTAGCATCCATTACAGTCACAGCAGGTCCTTGAAGAGATGTGTTCAACTCATTGAAGATGGTGACGATGTCAGCCAGGTATGCCAAGTAATGAATGAAATTTGGACAGTCAAACTTGTCAGCTAGGTCACTCTCTTTTTCTCGCAAGAAAATGACAAGCTCCACTCTCAGTTCTACTAACCGAGAAAGTATCCGACAACCAGCGCACCTCAGTGTGGTAGAGCAGAACTTCGTGCTCAGAGACCACCTCCTTACAGAACAACTTGAAGAGGCAGTGGTTCAAGGCATATAAGCGGATAAAATTTACAACTTGGACTACAGTAGAAAGAACTGACTTCAAGGTTGGAGGTAGAGTTTTGCATGCCAGGGCCTGACGATGATGGATACAGTGTGTAGGGATAATATCTGGAACTTCTTTCTCTGCCAGTGCTGAAAATCCTGACTTATTACCGAGCATGGAGAGAGCACCATCTGTGCAAAATGAAAAAAATTCTTGAAGTCCAGTCAAACTGGTTTTCAGTGAAGAATGCCCTGACTAGCTGCAGCACATCAGCAGCTTTGGTATTAGCTAGGAGTGACTTAAAAAAGAGAAATTCCTCCTTCAGCAATCCATTGAGAACATATCTCAGAAATACAAGAATCTGACTGCATTGTGCTACATCAGTGAATTCATCCAGCTGCATGCTAAATGGAAAAAGACTGATCCAGAATCTCTGCAGCCATGCCACTAATCCTGGAATGAATAGTGTCATTGGACAAAGGAACTTTCTCAACCTGCTTCCTCTGCTGGTGACCACACATCAGTTCCACCGACTCCAGAGCACAAGGCTTCACCAAAATTCTCCAATGGTGTGTGGCTTCTTGTTCTTTGAAATAAGATATGCAACCTTGAATTATTCCTCCAATGCAGGTTTCTGTGACAAAGAAAATCCAAGTTTGGGCAAGGTACCTAAGGTCAAGAAGCGAGCTCTCTTCTGCTTGAAGACCTCAACACTGTCCTTCGAATTGGATGGATGGACTTTCTCCAAGTGCTCTTGTAGTTTAACAGGCTTCATGTTGTAATTGCACAGGATTTTTCCACAGAGGAAGCACTGAGGCTTTTGTGTTCCATTTCTCTCCCTTTTTTTATTATTTATTAACGATTTTGAAGTGGTGGTCACAATCGGAAAGTCGTACCAGTCACAGGCAAATTTTTAACTGACGAAGTTGATGTTTTTAATGACCGGAATTGGATGCTCAACTCAAGATTTTAGGTTTGAATGACGAATAATGTCTTTCAATTAAAAGACCTTTGCAGCGTAACGAGCAATAAAAGTGAAGGAAAAAAATACCAACGTTTACATCCGCTCAAAACGGTTAGAGGGTCACCGGAAGACATATATCTGACGTTTTGATGACAAAATTAAATAATTTTTAGAAAATTGTGACTTAAAACACGAAATTCCGAGGAACACGTAGAGCGAACCGTTCAATTTGCGTAAACGTTTTTCCGTCAATTTTTGACATGCGCAGAACGATGCGCGAACGAAAAACAAGAGAAAAAAATTATATTGGAGCCCTTTAACGCAGCATGTCTTGCTTATGGTTTACATATTCAGATTATCAGTTTTTCTTACTTTTTTTCCTTCTTCTTCATCTTTTTCTTTTTTTCTCTGAATGTTTCATGCACCCCCTGGAACCTGCTCATGCACCCCTTGGGTGTGCATGCACCACTGGTTAGGAACCCCTGTTTTAGAGCAAAGATCTCTCTAGAAGTAGAAGATTGTTTAAAAAATGAGTTTTTAAAACACACTAACCTTGTTAATTAGTTAGCGCACTTTTATTTATTATTTTTATTTTGTATTATTATTATTACATGTATTTGTTTATCTTTTGGTTTGGGGGAGGGAGGTTGAAAGGTGAGATGTGGCGAGGATGTACTCTCCAAGCAATCTGTCTAAACATGTGTACATGTACTCTCCAAACAATCTGTCTAAACATGTGTACATTTGTGTACATGTACTCTCCAAGCAATCTGTTTAAACATGTGTACATGTATTCTCCAAGCAATCTGTCTAAACATGTGTACATGTACTCTCCAAGCAATCTGTCTAAACATGTGTACATGTACTCTCCAAGCAATCTGTCTAAACATGTGTACATGTACTCTCCAAGCAATCTGTCTAAACATGTGTACATGTACTCTCCAAGCAATCTGTCTAAACATGTGTACATCTACTCTCCAAACAATCTGTCTAAATATGTGTACATTTGTGTACATGTACTCTCCAAGCAATCTGTCTAAATATGTATACATTTGTGTGCATGTACTCTCCAAGCAATCTGTCTAAATATGTATACATTTGTGTGCATGTACTCTCCAAGCAATCTGTCTAAACATGTGTACATGTACTCTCCAAACAATCTGTCTAAATATGTGTACATTTGTGTACATGTACTCTCCAAGCAATCTGTCTAAATATGTATATATTTGTGTGCATGTACTCTCCAAGCAATCTGTCTAAATATGTATACATTAAAATTCGTGTGCATGTACTCTCCAAGCAATCTGTCTAAATATGTATACATTTGTGTGCATGTACTCTCCAAGCAAACTGTCTAAATATGTATACATTTGTGTGCATGTACTCTCCAAGCAAACTGTCTAAATATGTATACATTTGTGTGCATGTACTCTCCAAGCAATCTGTCTAAACATGTGTACATTTGTGTACATGTACTCTCCAAGCACTCCACCTAAACATGTGTACATTTGTGTACATGTACTCTCCAAGCAATTTGTCTAAACATGTGTACATTTGTGTACATGTACTCTCCAAGCACTCCACCTAAACATGTGTACATTTTGTTCATGTACTCTCAAAGCTTGTTCTATAGATCATCTTCTCTTAAATTTGGGTAGCAATGTGCCTAAACATATGTACATTTTGTTCATGTACTTTCCAAGCTTGTTTTCATGAGAGAGAGAGAGAGAGAGAGAGAGACAGACAGACAGACAGAGAGAGAGAGACAGAGAGAGAGAGGATGACAGAGAGACAAGATTTCGAAGTTAATATATTTTTTAAAATGCACAGATATTATCATAGATTTTATGATTTTTGGTCCTCAAAACTGATTTAAAACGTTTTGTCCCTTAGGAGTAATGTTAAGGATTATAAATAATTGTACGAAATGCAATAAACGTAAACCATGATACATTATTTGAGTGAGCAACATTTAAATATTTGCTATTGCCCACAGTGTACAATTAAAAAGTTACCATATACATTTCAGCCAATGAAGCTAATTATTCTAATGACTTTTTTTCATTCATAAAGAACTCCTTAGCAGTGTTTACCCCAATAAAACTTTGATCGCTTGTTCTTAAATCAGTTATAATCTGCACTAATTTCTTCACCACCTTGTCATGAGCCGTAGCTTGTCGCCTAAACTCTGTATTATCCTTTTCGTGACAGTCGCTCTATAGTCTATAGTATTGACTTAGGTTTACTTGACTCTAGGACTCTAGGAAGTGGCATGTGATTAGACTTTCAATGGGAAGGACGAGGGCTAGGGTAATATTCCAGCCAGGTTTTAATCTATATTTATCTAATAAGGTTTTAACCTATATTTAATCTAGATGTATAGTTCCCCCGCGCCCCCCCCCCACACACACACTGGCGGAATTCAAACTATAATTAACTTTAAAATCCCAAGCTAAATTATCTGTGTCGAAAATGAGCTTTCTGAAACCAAATATAAATGTGGGTATATTTCCTTTAGAGAACATCATCCTATATATGAACATTATGAGAAATGGAACCAATAATGTAGCTAATACTGAACTTCATTCTTTTTTAGTTTTTCCTTTCCTTTGTTATTACAGATACTGTGTGAATGTACGTGCCAGGTACTTTTAATGAGCCCCTTTAAAACGAAACCAAAGTTGTGCTTTAAAATATTTACATATTAACCTAACAGCTGCGAAGTGCTGTTAATTTGTAATGTTTCGAGACGAGATGAAACACTAAGGCCGCAATAATCATTCGTGACGTTGGAGAGTTCTAGACACATAATTATCTAGGCAGAGAATTTTGTTGGATAAGTTCTAGACATATATTTTAAGTTGATTTTTATACATAGAATTTTGATCGATAAGTTCTAGACATATTTTTGTAAGTTGATTTTTATACATATAATTTTTATTAGACGATTTCTAGACACGGAGCTTTGATAGATGTTTGTTGACAGGTTGTTTTGTTAGATGTTTGTTGACAGGTTGTTTTGTTAAAAGTTTGTTGACAGGTTGTTTTGTTAGATGTTTGTTGACAGGTTGTTTTGTTAGATGTTTGTTGACAGGTTGTTATGTTAGCTGATTCTAGGAACAGTGTTTTGTTATACGATTCAAGACACATACTTTTGTTAGATAATGTCCTATATTCATTGTTTCAAGACACATACTTTTGTTAGATAATGTCTTATATTCATTGTTTCAAGACACATACTTTTGTTAGATAATGTCCTATATTCATTGTTTCAAGACACATACTTTTGTTAGATAATGTCTTATATTCATTGTTTCAAGACACATACTTTTGTTAGATAATGTCCTATATTCATTGTTTCAAGACGGAAAACGCTGACAATGTAAACAGAGAAACACATTTTTGAGGGGGGGGGGTAGTAAAATAGTAGTCAAAACATAAAGACAATAATTTAAAAATAAGAATTTTAAAATCTTTAGATCATATTATTGTTTACTTAAGGCGTTTAGATAAAATAAGTAATGTCTCATATTATTGTTGTAAAACATTTTGTTACTTAAGAAATTCTTAGCGGGCATGATGAATGTGTACAATTCGTTGTGGTCATGTTGAATGTGTACAATTCGTTGTGGTCATGGTGAATTAGTACAATTTGTTGTGGTCATGTTGAATGTGTACAATTTGTTGTGGTCATTTTGAATGTGTACAATTCGTTGTGGTCATGTTGAATGTGTACAATTCGTTGTGGTCATGTTGAATGTGTACAATTCGTTGTGGTCATGTTGAATGTGTACAATTCGTTGTGGTCATGTTGAATGTGTACAATTCGATGTGGTCATTTTGAATGTGTACAATTCGTTGTGGTCATGTTGAATATGTACAATTCGTTGTGGTCATGTTGAATGTGTACAATTCGTTGTGGTCATGTTGAATGTGTACAATTCGTTGTGGTCATGTTGAATATGTACAATTCGTTGTGGTCATGTTGAATGTGTACAATTTGTTGTGGTCATGTTGAATGTGTACAATTTGTTGTGGTCATGTTGAATATGTACAATTCGTTGTGGTCATGGTGAATGTGTACAATTCGTTGTGGCCATGGTGATTGTGTACAATTCAACACATGGACAATACGATGCACGGAGAGCCATAAAAAAGCTTTTCAAAAACTGTTATTTTTTTATGCGAATGCACCGACAAATCCAAGACATCTAGCCATCAAATCTGTGCAGTTACTGTCAAGGGAAAGGTTTGTTTTTAATCTAATCTCTGACACCAGAGATAACAGGTGGAGACTCACTGAAGTTAGGAAAATAAAAGAAAGGGCCAGGGGGGTAGGTACAGACCATGGGTGGGTGGGTGGGGGGAGTGGGGTATAAACACTACAGTTTGCTCTTTAAATTTTTTAGGACGGGGCGGGGAACTATTATAATAAAAGATGCAAAGCTGCCTTACGCTTTGTGGTGAAACCACACATTATACCCCAAACACCATTCGTTAAACTTGGTATAAATCTAGATTTAGTGATTGTATACCCCAAACTGCACAGGTTAAATCTATGGGAAAACTGACTGTCCTAAAATCACCAGAAAAACTGTATTTATTGTCACTCGCGGAAAGAACTCTATGACATCACATACTATTACGTCACATCCGGTACCCCAAATTTAAGCAGCATGTCAGGAGCTAAAAAATAAAAACAAATATTTAACTTCAGATTATCAGTGAAAGCTGCTAGAAATATCAACCGATAAAAACGAGACATTTAACTAATTAATCTCGGGGCGTATGTGTAGCTATTATGATTCATTGAGGCCAAAACAATATCAGATTGACCGTTATTTTCTTGATTGCCTCCCTTGAACTATCTCAAATTGTATCATGAGGTTTTTGCTTTTGTTTCAAGTTTCTTGGATGTGTCACTGGCTACTGGCTACTGGCTAATGGTTACTGGCTATTGACTGCTGGCTACTGGCTATTGGCAACTGGTTACTGGCTAAAGTACCAAATCGGTTGTGCCACTGGTGCAGTGGGACAGGCTAATGTACCAAATCTATTGTGCCACTGGTGCAGTGGGACAGGCTAATGTACCAAATCTGTTGTGCCACTGGTGCAGTGGGACAGGCTAATGTACCAAATCTGTTGTGCCACTGGTGCAGTGGGACAGGCTAATGTACCAAATCTATTGTGCCACTGGTGCAGTGGGACAGGCTAATGTACCAAATCTGTTGTGCCATTAGTGCAGTGGGACAGGCTAATGTACCAAATCTGTTGTGCCATTAGTGCAGGGGGACAGGCTAATGTACCAAATCTGTTGTGCCACTGGTGCAGTGGGACAGGCTAATGTACCAAATCTGTTGTGCCTTTAGTGCAGTGGGACAGGCTAATGTACCAAATCTGTTGTGCCTTTAGTGCAGTGGGACAGGCTAATGTACCAAATCTGTTGTGCCACTGGTGCAGTGGGACAGGCTAATGTACCAAATCTGTTGTGCCACTGGTGCAGTGGGACAGGCTAATGTACCAAATCTGTTGTGCCATTAGTGAAGTGGGACAGGCTAATGTACCAAATCTGTTGTGCCGTTAGTGCAGTGGGACAGGCTAATGTACCAAATCTGTTGTGCCACTGGTGCAGTGGGACAGGCTAATGTACCAAATCTATTGTGCCACTGGTGCAGTGGGACAGGCTAATGTACCAAATCTGTTGTGCCACTGGTGCAGTGGGACAGGCTAATGTACCAAATCTGTTGTGCCACTGGTGCAGCGGGACAGGCTAATGTACCAAATCTATTGTGCCACTGGTGCAGTGGGACAGGCTAATGTACCAAATCTATTGTGCTACTGGTGCAGTGGGACAGGCTAATGTACCAAATCTGTTGTGCCATTAGTGCAGTGGGACAGGCTAATGTACCAAATCTGTTGTGCCATTAGTGCAGGGGGACAGGCTAATGTACCAAATCTGTTGTGCCACTGGTGCAGTGGGACAGGCTAATGTACCAAATCTGTTGTGCCTTTAGTGCAGTGGGACAGGCTAATGTACCAAATCTGTTGTGCCACTGGTGCAGTGGGACAGGCTAATGTACCAAATCTGTTGTGCCACTGGTGCAGTGGGACAGGCTAATGTACCAAATCTGTTGTGCCATTAGTGAAGTGGGACAGGCTAATGTACCAAATCTGTTGTGCCATTAGTGCAGTGGGACAGGCTAATGTACCAAATCTGTTGTGCCATTAGTGCAGGGGGACAGGCTAATGTACCAAATCTGTTGTGCCACTGGTGCAGTGGGACAGGCTAATGTACCAAATCTGTTGTGCCTTTAGTGCAGTGGGACAGGCTAATGTACCAAATCTGTTGTGCCACTGGTGCAGTGGGACAGGCTAATGTACCAAATCTGTTGTGCCACTGGTGCAGTGGGACAGGCTAATGTACCAAATCTGTTGTGCCATTAGTGAAGTGGGACAGGCTAATGTACCAAATCTGTTGTGCCATTAGTGCAGTGGGACAGGCTAATGTACCAAATCTGTTGTGCCACTGATGCAGTGGGACAGGCTAATGTACCAAATCTGTTGTGCCATTAGTGCAGTGGGACAGGCTAATGTACCAAATCTATTGTGCCACTGGTGCAGTGGGACAGGCTAATGTACCAAAATTTTTGTGCCACTGGTGCAGTGGGACAGGCTAATGTACCAAATCTATTGTGCCACTGGTGCAGTGGGACAGGCTAATGTACCAATTCTGTTGTGCCACTGATGCAGTGGGACAGGCTAATGTACAAAATCTATTGTGCCACTGGTGCAGTGGGACAGGCTAATGTACCAAAATTTTTGTGCCACTGGTGCAGTGGGACAGGCTAATGTACCAAATCTATTGTGCCACTGGTGCAGTGGGACAGGCTAATGTACCAAATCTCTTGAATGTAATGTAACAAAGGGAAAGTTAACAAACACAGCAAATCTAATGCAAGAAAAATGTTATCTCTATAAAATTGTTCTCGGGTTATTTGTAGTATGCTTTGTTCAGACGGCTTTGTTATTCTCAGAACGAGGCCGGTGCACGTTTTGCGCGTGACCTTTTAATATGTCACGTTTGTCTTGATTGCTTTGCGATTGACGCGAAACAGTAAATTCATTTCAAATGTGTGATACCCATAGATAGATACATCGAATTGCAATAAATCATCTCGCCTTGTTCCAGCCTTTCTCCACTCTTTCAAGGGCTATCACATAAACGATTCGATGTTTGCCATCAAATAAACCGAAATAACTTCTGCCACATCAAACAATGGGGACTGTTTTTGAACTGGCTATGTAGATAATGAAATTAAATATTATATTAGCTTTTCATTGGCATGCAGATTTCGTCATGTATTTTGTTTTAACTCTAAAATACCCGCTTTCACATGTTCAATGTACACGAATTCATTAAAGAAATGTCTAGTAGCAGCAAATTTACTCCCATCGTCTAACAATTGTGTATTTGTAATGTTTTTAATATTGAACTATTAGCCAAACAAAAATCGGAATTATTTTCCCATGAATTTGAATGGAAGCTCATATTGCGTCATTAACACCTGTTTACTAACGGGAGATAATCTGGTTTTGGTTGGAATAAATAAAATCGTTAAAATCCAAAATATTTATTTTGGCAGTGATTAGTTGAGATTATTAAAACAAATATTTTTACTCTGACAAGTTAAGATAAAATAAAGCCGACAAATAAACAAGACAAATTTTATGTAAGAATTTCCCCCAACGAAGAAATTGACAAGTACAAGAGGACAACAATAAAAAATAAATTATTTTGCGTGTAACATTTTTGTCCAAGTAACGCTGAAGGAATGGCAATGATCAATTTTCAGACATATTTTTCAAATAAAGTTCTTGAAAATATCGCAAGCATACTCATTTTGTTTTAAGGAAATTTAAATTTTCATGTCTTAAATGTGTGGAGGTAGTGAGGGTGGGGGGGGGGTATAAAAAACTAAATATAATTTAGGGGCACTGGTTAAGGCGATGAAAGATTGACGAATCGCTTCCCTTAATAAAAGATGGGCAATTTCAAGGGTTATTTTGAATCGCTTCTCGAAACACGAAACATTTGGGTCACGGTTGTCAGTGTTATGTCACGTTGTAGTTTTGCGATTTTTGGGAATTTTATTTTCGTGAAATTACAAAAATTATATCAAGAAACGCACGCACCCTTACACCACCAACCCAACAAAACTCCTGGACAGCGGGTCACCTGGTGCAGCCTAGCTGTCTTACAGGTCATCCAACGAAAGCGTGTTGTGACGTGTGTGTCAGTTCCGTTACCCATCAGACATCGGGGCACCTCACCACGTGGGTAGCATGCCGACGTGACGTCACACCACACTTTATATTAGTCTTAGGAACCACCCCCCCCTCCCAAGATGGCAATGACGCCATATCTGACTCTAAATCCACCTGCAGAATACCCCACCAAAGTCATTAAGTCATGTCTGACATTACAGTATCTCTAAGAAATCCCAAAGTCATGACTTTATATCACCCCTAAGCATACAGTTACGATGTCATTCAGATTGTACATTATCATTATGAAATATTTAATAAGTCATGACTTTGGCAATTGTCTAAATGTTGGAATAAAGTACGTCACGCTCTAGAGGGGGGGTGTAAGAAAGTGTGACAGTTTGTGACAAGGGGGGAGGTCCGACCATGTATGACGTCACGGTGATTTATATTAAATTTTTAATCTGTTGTTAATAAAAAACAACATTTTTGTTCGAAAGTGTGACGTACTTTAAGGGGGGGGGTCCAAGATTTGTGACAGTTTGTGACAGGGGGAGGGGGAGTTAAAAATTGTCAAAAATAGCGTGACGTACTTTATGGACTTTATAGTTGATTGTCTACAGGTAACTCAACGTGAAGTTTTTTTTAAAAATACATCAATAAACTTGAAAATAAACATCAGATTTTGCAGAAGATATCGATTTCTGTAATGAAGCAGTTTCCCAAACCACCTAGATAAAAAGTACAAACCAGACAGGACACACGCCCCTGATAAATTTTTAGCGATTATAATTTACAGTCATTTTTTAAAAGTCTGGCATGGATAGACTATCGCTATAGAAGAAATGATTCATTCATACATTCATTCATTCATTCATTCATTCATTCATTCATTCATTCATTCATTCATTCATTCATTCATTCATTCATTCATTCATTCATTCATTCATTCATTCATTCATATATTACCTGGAGTAAAATTAGAAAACCAAAACAAACCCAACCAAAGCAAACCACAACCAACTACATTGATGTATTTTCAAGTTATTTTGATGCCATTACCTACTCGACTAGTTAGCTGGAGTGTCGTAAATTTGGACCGACCAAATTACTTTCCACAAAAAATAGTTTATCAGAAGGAGATAACACATGTGAGGCTAGGAATACGAATCTCTTTGATCATGTAGTTGTCTAACTTTTGTTTTCAAAAACTGAAATGAACTTTTAACAGAGGATAGCATGCTGCTTGTCGGCCTTGGCAAACATTCCAGGTGAGTTGTATGGCTGGTGGTAAGAGGGGGCCTGGTGGTAGAAGTGGTAGAAGAGGGTTGGTGTTAGACGTGGTAGAAGTGGGGAAGTATAGAAGTGGGATAGTGGTAGAAGTGGGGAAGTATAGAAGTGGGATAGTGGTAGAAGTGGGGAAGTATAGAAGTGGGATAGTGGTAGAAGTGGGGAAGTATAGAAGTGGGATAGTGGTAGAAGTGGGGAAGTATAGAAGTGGGATAGTGGTAGATGTGGGATAGTGGTAGAAGTGGGAGTATAGCAGTGGGATAGTGTAGAAGTGGAGAGTACAGAAGTGGGATTCGTAGAAGTGGGATAGTGGTAGAAGTGGGATAGTGGTAGAAGTGGGATAGTGGTAGAAGTGGGATAGTGGTAGAAGTGGGATAGTGGTAGAAGTGACAGTGGTAGAAGTGGGAAAGTATAGAAGTGAGATAGTGGTAGAAGTTGGGTAGTGGTAGATGTGGGACAGTGCTAGAAGTGGGATAGTGGTAGAAGTGGATAGAACTTCT
The DNA here is from genome assembly GCA_944989445.1 of Ampullaceana balthica. Classification (NCBI taxonomy): domain Eukaryota; kingdom Metazoa; phylum Mollusca; class Gastropoda; family Lymnaeidae; genus Ampullaceana; species Ampullaceana balthica. Next base: position 720,259 of record CALYLW010000064.1, read on the forward strand.
TACCAGTACATTAATGTTTTTCCAGTCCCTAAAAAAAATTCTCATAACATAATGCATAATGTGGTTGAGGAATTTAACAAGGCCTTATAAGTATAAGCAGATTAGAAATATTTAGTTTTGTATGTGGCTACACGGTAATTGAGTGATTTCGCTTTATTTCATCATGATAGATTTGTTTTCTAGACATCAATCTTTAATCTCTCGTGCTAACAACATCATCGTTGTGGCTTATGGCTGCATCTGTCAAAGTGGCGCTTGGCGCATTAAAGTATTTGTTTCTACCATTTGCTATTACGCAATCATGCAACTAGTTAGACACAATACACACAGTGATAAATGTTCTCAGCGGAAGATGTTAATTTAAAAGGAATTAATGAAAGTGATTTATCCGTAATGTTTTCCAAACATCTTAAGACAATATTGACGTGGTGCATGAAAGTGCAGCACCGGGATGCACTATTTTATATAAAGAAAATGCAGCCATGTACACTAAATCATAGCCTTTCCTTTTTCACAAGTCAAACCTTGTACGGCAGTTATATTGTTAAACCAGCCAGTATAGACATGCCTTAATTCCCGTGCTAAAACTGATCGATGCTAGTGTATACATACACCTCAGTGGTGTTCATACACCTCAATGGTGTTCATACACCTCAGTGGTATTCATACACCTCAGTGGTGTTCATACACCTCAGTGGTGTTCATACACCTCAGTGGTATTCATACACCTCAGTGGTGTTCATACACCTCAGTGGTATTCATACACCTCAGTGGTGTTCATACACCTCAGTGGTGTTCATACACCTCAGTGGTATTCATACACCTCAGTGGTGTTCATACACCTCAGTGGTGTTCATACACCTCAGTGGTATTCATACACCTCAGTGGTGTTCATACACCTCAGTGGTGTTCATACACCTCAGTGGTGTTCATACACCTCAGTGGTGTTCATACACCTCAGTGGTGTTCATACACCTCAGTGGTGTTCTTACACCTATTATCTTATCTTATCTGTTTCAGACGCTCCTTCTATACAGGAGATTATAGCGTCCTACGCTTATCTAATGGTTTGTGTTTCTTATTCAGTGGTGTTCATACACCTCAGTGGCTTTCATACACCTCAGTGGTTTTCATACACCTCAGTGGTGTTCATACACCTCAGTGGTGCTCAGACAATGGAGTGGTGTTAATACTTTTATTTTTTCGAATACTGCATTATCAAAATGACAGAATTTGTAAAACTATAACTCCTTATAGAGGAATTTTTCGTGAATGAGAAGCGAAAGAGAAAAAAATTACACAATTAAAATACCATTATTTTAGATTTTAAGGAAGAATTATGTATTTTATTTGTTATATTGATTACAAAATGAAGTGTGGCTCTAAGGGCTTTGTTTATACATAGATTTATTTAGGCTTAGTTCTGTCTGCGTCGATTTTCTCCCCTCTTGTTCGTGGGTGTTGTAGCAGTCATTCTCAAGCACTGAAGCAGCAGTTACTATATGTAAGATGTTGAAACACTTCGCTGACGTGGATATGACGTATAATTCATTTATTTAAAAAGATGGAGACGACATGAAATAGTAAAGAAAACGAAAATAGACAAAATTATAAGTGTGTTCTTTGTAAAAGAAACGTTATGACAAGCTATACCGAGTGCTACCTGGCAAGTTAGTGATGTGCCCAGCCGAGGTATGAAGGATAACTTTGCTAAGTTATGCCGAGTGTTACCTGGCAAGTCGTTAATGTTGTCTGAAAGGTCCATATTTTTTTAAATAAGTGTTGATTCTTATTTTCAAGAATGTATGGCATCTGTCCGTCTACGAAAGACGATAGATTTATCTTTATTATCTGCAGCTCTTGGTGTGGCTGATGAGACCAATCCTTGAGTGGCAGTCTCTTCTGCATGACACACACACGAAAGCAGTGGGGCAGTGTTTCCTGGCCTTTCTCCTCGCTCTTTTCCCGACTGCTTCTGCCCTAGTTTGCTCCTCTGCTCTTAGTGATCCTTCTTTCACTATAGCCCGCCACATGGACCTATCCTCTGCCAGGTTTTCCCAGTTTTGTATATCAATGTTGGCTACTTTCATGTCTCTCTTGCATATGTCCACGTATCTGAGACATGGCCGACCAACCGACCTTTTCCCTGTCGCCAGCTCGCTGTAGAGCACATCCTTGGGTATGCGACCACTTTGCATCCTCTTGACGTGTCCAAGCCAACGGAGGCGTCTTTGGCTTAGTATTGCTGCAATACTACTCATGCTTGCTTGAGCCAGGACCTCTGTGTTGGGGACTTTCTCTTGCCATTTGATGTCTAGGATGCGGCGCAGGCATCTGAGGTGGAAGCTATTGAGCCTTCTTTCATGCCTGGTATAGGTGGTCCAAGACTCGCATCCATAGAGGAGTGTGCTCAGTACGCAGGCCTGGTATACCTGCAGCTTAGTCCTTGCTGTGAGTTTGGCATTGGACCAGACTCTTTTGTACAGTCTAGCCATAACAGTTGCTGCCTTCCCTATCCTACTACTTATCTCATCTTCCAGTGAGAGGGTGCTCGAGATGTTTGATCCCAGATAAGTAAAACTGTCAACAGCATCCAAGTTGCAGTCGTCAATGGTGATAGTCGGGAGAGAGGCAGCATCCTGTGCCATAATGTTGGTTTTCTTTATACTTATGGTCAGGCCAAACTCTTTGCAGGCAGCGGAGAAGCTGGATACAAGGTTCTGCAGGCCGTCTGCTGTGTGGGATATTAAGGCGGCATCGTCTGCAAATAAGAGCTCACGCAGCAAAATCTTCCTTATTTTGGTCTTGGCTTTAAGTCGGGCAATATTGAATAATCTCCCGTCAGCTCTGGTGTGTATGTATATCCCCTCGCTGTTGTTCTTGAAGGCATACTGGAGTAAGATGGAAAAGAATATTGCGAATAGAGTAGGTGCCAACACGCAGCCTTGCTTTACTCCACTACTTACTGGGAAAGCCTCGGAGGTGGCACCGTTATAGCACACTGTGCCCTGCATGTTTTCGTGGAATTGCTTGATGCTTGACAATTTAAATAATTGTTTTTTAAAGGTGTTTTTCAAGAATAATTAGTAAAATATCCAAATTAATTTATGGACAAAAAATAATAATCCTAGGTGAACAAGCGTGAGAGCAAATTTCTAATTATGATTAAATCTGTCTGTTGGCGTGATCCGATAAATGTACGTCTATAAAATATCGCGTATGAGAGCTATTTATACATTTTATTTCATTTCAATTTGAGTTCAAAATTGTGATATATGATGAAAGAAGAAAAGTCGATTACTTTCTAAATCTATATCGAGTACCTGGTGTTCGACTCATTAAAGGATTAAATCTCGGTGTTTTGACTGCGCCTGAAATTGTTGTTTGACATGGCTATCACGTGACACACCAAAGATGGCCTGTAATTTGGCAACACTTCTTTGGATTTTTGCAATTGATTGTGTTTTTCATGCCCCCTTGTGACATGAACTGTTACAAATTGTGACATGAACTGTTACAAATTGTGACATGAACTGTTACAAATTGTGACATGAACTGTTACAAATTGTGACATGAACTGTTACAAATTGTGACATGAACTGTTACAAATTGTGACATGAACTGTTACAAATTGTGACATGAACTGTTACAAATTGTGACATGAACTGTTACAAATTGTGACATGAACTGTTACAAATTGTGACATGAACTGTTACAAATTGTGACATGAACTGTTACAAATTGTGACATGAACTGTTACAAATTGTGACATGAACTGTTACAAATTGTGACATGAACTGTTACAAATTGTGACATGAACTGTTACAAATTGTGACATGAACTGTTACAAATTTTATTTAAAAAATATTACATTTTGGATTACGAATTTTGTTCAGAAATGTGAGATGACAATTAAATTTATAAAAAATGATTATTGTTATTAATATTGTTGCTATTACTATTGTTATTATTGCTATTATTGTTGTGGTTGTTGTTGATATATTTTTGTTGTTGTAGTTCTTCTTCTTCTTCTTATTATTATTATTATATTATCGTGTGTTTTGCTTGTATTGGTCTATGGCACCTAAATAAAGCATAACGAACTTTTTAAAAATAAAATAAGAAAAACCCGTAAAAAACCAAGTTTTTGACTATAAATCCTTTATGTACGAGAAGAATTTAAAAGAATGTTTATTATAATACGCAGCGCCAGATCATCCAGAAATACAAAATTGCAGTTGTGTCGTAAAACATGTTTAATATAATGCGCACCGATCAGGAATATGTTTATAAAAAGAGCTGTCAATAAAATACGCACCTTATTGCGCGACAGAAAGGTTGTTCAATATAATACGCACCGCGACGCTCTATCTCAAAAAATAGCATGATACATAGGAATAAATAAAATAATCTAAAAAATCAATAATTTAATTACGGTACATGCGATCGATCTGAAATTTTGATACATTGTTTTTATCATCGGTACGAAACTGCCAGCAAAATTTCAGCTCGCTATCTTGCGAACAAGTGGGTTAAAAATCGATCAAAAGTTTTGGCGACAAGCAAGCAAGCAAGCAAGGTCGGTCGGTCGGTCGGCCGCAGACACCACGAGTTAATATAAAGGATTTAAAAATAAAAACATTTTTATTTCACATTCATTGCACCATTGTTTATTGCTACATGTCATTCATTGCACCATTGTTTATTGCTACATGTCATTCATTGCACCATTGTTTATTGCTACATGTCATTCATTGCACCATTGTTTATTGCTACATGTCATTCATTGCACCATTGTTTATTGCTACATGTCATTCATTGCACCATTGTTTATTGCTACATGTCATTCATTGCACCATTGTTTATTGCTACATGTCATTCATTGCACCATTGTTTATTGCTACATGTCATTCATTGCACCATTGTTTATTGCTACATGTCATTCATTGCACCATTGTTTATTGCTACATGTCATTCATTGCACCATTGTTTATTGCTACATGTCATTCATTGCACCATTGTTTATTGCTACATGTCATTCATTGCACCATTGTTTATTGCTACATGTCATTCATTGCACCATTGTTTATTGCTACATGTCATTCATTGCACCATTGTTTATTGCTACATGTCATTTATTGCACCATTGTTTATTGCTACATGTCATTCATTGCACCATTGTTTATTGCTACATGTCATTCATTGCACCATTGTTTATTGCTACATGTCATTCATTGCACCATTGTTTATTGATTAGCTTTTTATTATCTTTCAATACTTCACTTGAAACATTACTTGATTATCTCTCCATAGTTCAATACTTCACTTGTAACATTACTTGATTATCTCTCCATAGTTCAATACTTCACTTGTAACATTACTTGATTATCTCTCCATAGTTCAATACTTCAAATGTAACATTACTTGATTATCTCTCCATAGTTCAATACTTCACTTGTGACATTACTTGATTATCTCTCCATAGTTCAATACTTCACGTGTAACATTACTTGATTATCTCTCCATAGTTCAATAGTTCACTGTAACATTACTTGATTATCTCTCCATAGTTCAATACTTCACTTGTCACATTACTTGATTATCTCTCCATAGTTCAATACTTCACTTGTAACATTACTTGATTATCTCTCCATAGTTCAATAGTTCACTTGTAACATTACTTGATTATCTCTCCATAGTTCAATACTTCACTTGTAACATTACTTCATTATCTCTCCATAGTTCAATACTTCACTTGTAACATTACTTGATTATCTCCCCAAATTTCAATACTTCAAGCTTAATGCAATAAATCGTTTGGCTGCTCAATAACATAAGAGTGACGTGCCTTTAAACAGGGGAGACCACACACAACTTACCCTGTCTTCCCTTCCAACTCAATATTGTTGGGCCACTTTGTCTCGAGTGTATACAAAACAGCCCAGTTGACAGAAGGGTTAAGGGCCCAGTTGACAGAAGGGTCAAGGGCCCTTTTCAGAAAAATATTCCTCTTGATTTTAGAGCGCTTTCTTTTTCAACAGAAAAAAACAATGCATTTCTGTGTGGAGTAACGTCCCTTGGAGCCAACCAATTTGAGTCCAGAAGCTCCTACTGTATTCACATGGATATACACTAGGTCCCTAGGTGACTCTCATATATCTACATGGATGTACACTAGGTCACTCTCATATATCAACATGGATATACACTAGGATGCTGTTAGTAAACTGGGTGCTAGACAAGAACTTTATCGGATGATGCAGATAGTAAACCTGGTGCTTCATAAAAAAGTTGCATTTAGTTTGTCAATTAAATGACCACAAGTCAATGACCATAATTAAAGGGCCACATTTAAATGACCACAATTAAATGACCACAACTAAATGACCACAATTAAATGACCACAAATAAATGACCACAATTAAATGACCATAACTACATGACCATAATTAAATGACCACAATTAAATGACCACAATTAAATGAGATATTTATTTTAAAACGTGAAAGTATACATCAGAATAAATCATTACAACATGGTAACGGAGCAAATGTTACATTGAATATTGTCCGATCTTTTAACTTGGCTCACATGTTACATTGAATATTGTCTGATCACCTAACTTGGCTCACATGTTACATTGAATATTGTCTGATCACCTAACCTTGGCTCACATGTTACATTGAATATTGTCTGATCACCTAACCTTGGCTCACATGTTACATTGAATATTGTCTGATCACCTAACCTTGGCTCACATGTTACATTGAATATTGTCTGATCACCTAACTTGGCTCACATGTTACATTGAATATTGTCTGATCACCTAACTTGGCTCACATGTTACATTGAATATTGTCTGATCACCTAACTTGGCTCACATGTTACATTGAATATTGTCTGATCACCTAACCTTGGCTCACATGTTACATTGAATATTGTCTGATCACCTAACTTGGCTCACATGTTACATTGAATATTGTCTGATCACCTAACTTGGCTCACATGTTACATTGAATATTGTCTGATCACCTAACTTGGCTCACATGTTACATTGAATATTGTCTGATCACCTAACCTTGGCTCACATGTTACATTGAATATTGTCTGATCACCTAACTTGGCTCACATGTTACATTGAATATTGTCTGATCACCTAACTTGGCTCACATGTTACATTGAATATTGTCTGATCACCTAACCTTGGCTCACATGTTACATTGAATATTGTCTGATCACCTAACTTGGCTCACATGTTACATTGAATATTGTCTGATCACCTAACTTGGCTCACATGTTACATTGAATATTGTCTGATCACCTAACTTGGCTCACATGTTACATTGAATATTGTCTGATCACCTAACTTGGCTCACATGTTACATTGAATATTGTCTGATCATTTAAATTTTAAATTAAAGAAGGTGGCAGAATGTTTTGTATTTCGAAGAAAATAAAAAATTCAAATAATGTGCTCTTTTGTGATAGTGTGTTATAATCGAATCACACTATGGAGAATTCCATGATATGCTTTATGAAATGCTCCGTAAAATGCCCCACAAAATGCCCAATGATATTTCCAATGAAAGGCTCCATGAAATTCTCCATCGCGTCAACTCCATTTAGTCAACTTTTCAATGTCGCATTTAAAAAAAAAGAAAATTAATTATTTTCCCCATTCTCCCCGTGGCCCAATGATATATCTCAGACTTTTGAGATGTATCAACATAAATTTCTGAGATGTTAGAAAACTCAAAGCTGAAATACTTTTTTTAGTTTTCACGGCTACGTAAGTAGTTTTTTTTTCAAACAAATTGTATACTAATATATATGAAAACGACTTAAGCTATAAATGCTCTCTTGACTAAATTGACCAAATTATGATGTCGGCTTAGAACTGTGCACCATACTGGTCAGTTTTAAGAACCATCCACTTTGCTTGCAGTGGTCAGCTAAGTTTCAAACATTTGTTTTTTGCATTCCCCTACTCTCCATAGATGCTAGAAACAAGTCAATACATTCAACCAGTTTGACTTCTCGTAATTTATTTATTTTAAAAGTTTAAAAGATATTCCGGATTTTGTAGCTTTAATAATCCCCGGACATTATTTTCCGGGCCAGTGTTAAATTTTCCTTTTGCTGTAAACATCTTTAGTTTTGACGTCTACTATTTGCTTTTATTTCCTTCTGTTTACCTTTAGTTCAAAGCCCTTGCCTTGTTCCCTGTTTTACTGACATGGTATCTCTTCCCAGACCTGATCTCCAACAACAGGAACTCGGACACAATCTCAGATCATGACAGGACTAACATCCAGACTCATGTGCGTTGTTCTGTGTCTGACGTCAGCAAGGGCTTATCACTACTACTTTATCATAAACGCAAGTAAGTTATTTTCCCTTAAAAAGGAAAAGAAATGTATTCTGTATAATCAGGTCTTAGATAATATATATTTTTAGACTTGGGGTGGGGGGATAGGGTCTTTTATCTCAGAAAAATAAAATAAAAATATATTAAAATGTCCAGCCTCCCCCACACACACACAAACACACACACACAAACACACACACACACAGATAACTTTAATGATCAACATAAGCTGCATCTTTGTGCGTTAGAATAATATCGTCATTAGCGTTAACACCATCCATGCTAGACTAGAGTGTTTATTTTCTTTATCACGCCTTATGAGATAAACACTAATAAAAACAAAATTATTATTCAAAATACAAATGAAATAATTTGTCAAACAATGTTAGTGGTTAATGTTGCCGTTTTACAAATTATCTACAGATATAATTACCTTGAAATTAATGGTTCTCCGTATCTGATCTTTAGTTCAAGACAGATTTACATCCATTCCGCCGTCAGTCTACTTAATCATTAGCTCAAGACATAGATTTAGCATCCCCACCGCCGTGGCTTTATTTGCTTGCATGACCCTTGGCTGACAGTTTCCAGATGCACATCATGTTATAGTTCGAGAACCGCTGTAATTTTCGGGTCGGAAAAGATTCTGTTAAATTAAATCTAGTCTTCCTCAAATCATTTAAATGGGAACACTGTTTGTTATAGTTGAATTTGTGCTAAGTTGACTTGCAAGTTATATCATCTTATCTGTTACGGACGCTCCTTTTATACAGAAGATTATTGCATCATATGTTTATCCATTGTTTGTGTCTAATCTTGCATTTTTATTAGAGTTTTTAAAATATAGATAGAGTGTTGGTTTTACTGGTTTCCTAAGGCAACCCCTTCCAAGTCCGAATTCCAGGCGGGAAGAACAAGAATTTGTATGTGTTTGTGCTTGCATACGGTATAAAATAAAAGTGTTTTTATCACTATGTCTATCTGAGGGTTGTATGAAGTTATCTTTGTGAGTGTAGTGATTGGTAATTTTATGGTGAAGACATTAGGTTCTATTATTTGTGGGGAGTAAAACTAATAACGGAACAATCTTTTAAAACTTATTCCATGTATCTACTTAAAGCTCCTGCTGCTGGCTTTCAACACCGTTACGGTTGTCATAAACGGACGTATTGCTAAACTGGGGTTGTCTTAGAATCTTTCAATCCAACACTTGGAGACGTTAAGCCAGGGGCGGCGGTTATAGTGAAGATCCGCCTCTGTTTTACAGCATTGCTACGTAGTCAGTTTCAAACCTGTGCCCTAGGTTTTTGATACCTCGACTAAGGGAGGAAAACGCTTCCATCGAAAAGGCTCTTAATTATTCAAACCCGTAAAAACAAAGTTTTTGACTATAAATCTGTTATATATGAGACATAACTAAAAGTATTAATTATGTTCAAACGCGGCAAACATTTACAGACTGAAACCGACTGATCTCCCCTTGCCGTAAAACCGGGGGAGTGGGAGGTGTGGTATTCGATGGCTAGCGTGAACTCAAGCAAGGGACACCTGATTGCAAACAACAGACGCTACATTGAGTTATATAGATATAAACTAAATATGCATTAATTTAATGACGGTACATTCGATCGATCTAAAATTTTGATACGATGTATTGTTACTTTACACAAGTCTATGTGCAAAATTTAAGCTCGATATCTTCACGGGAAGTGGGTCATGTTTTACTTTTGTTTTTCCGCTTCCCGATGATGACCGACAAGATTTCGACGTTAATATAAGGGATATAATTAAACAGCCACGTAAAAACAAAGTTTTTGACTATAAATCCCTTATATATGAGACCTAACAAAAAGTATTGTTTATTTTCAACATAATACGCACCACGTGACAGACCGTGACAGACCCTTGTGACATCGAGAGATCGAGTGAAACCAGTGAGCCGTGGAGGTCAACTCAAGCAGACGGCTATATTTTAACAACCCCGTAAAAACAAAGTTTTTGACTATAAATCCCATTTGTTAACTATTGATGACTAAAAATGCATTAATTTAATTACGGTACGTTCGTTCGTTCTGAAATTTTGATACAATGCATTGTTAGGTGACACAAGTATATGTGCAAAATTTCAGCTCGATGGCATCATGAGAAGTGTGTCATTTTTTACTTTTGTTTTTCCGCCCGACCAACGTACCAAGTGATCACTACAAGATTTTACGTTAATATAAGGGATTTAATAAAGCAAACCCGTAATAAAAACAACCCCGTAAAAACTATAAATCCCTTATAAATGAGTCATAATTAAAAGTATTGATCATGTTTAAACGCGACAAACATTTACATACTGAATCTGCCTTAACTATAACTCCTGCTGTATAACTGTTGGGAGAGGGGAAAGGTTTGGTCACCGATCGCTTTACCGAGCTCAGAGTGACACGTTAAATGTAAACAAAAGAACGCCGGTACATGGACGGGTGGCGTCAACGCGCGAACTGAACTGTCGCGTGAAAAAAAAACAATAACAAACTGAAATTGAATTACATAAGTTGTATAGAGATAAACTAAAAATGCATTAATTTAATTCCTGTACGTTCGATCGATTTGAACATTTGATATGATGCATTCTTAGGTAACACGGGTCCATGTGCCAAATTTCAGCTTGATGGTTTCAAGGAAAGTGGGTCATTTTTTACTTTTGTTTTTCCGCCCGCCCAAGACAGAGAGACAAGATTTCGAAGTTAATATAAGGGATTTAAAAAACAAAGTTTTTGACTATAAATCCCTTATATATGAGACATAACTAACAGTATTGATTATGTTCAAACGCGAAAAACATTTGCGACTGAATCTGTCTGAACTACCATTTGGTTTATAACGGAGAGGGGGGGTGGAAGAGGGGAAAGGTCTGGTCACCGATCGTTGGACCGAGCTCAGCAGGACACGTAAAATATAAACAAAAGCACGCCGGTACATCGACTGATGGTCTCAACGCGCGAACTAAACAGTCACGCGAAAAAAAACCAATAACAAACTGTGAAATTGAATTACATACGTTGTATAGAGATAAACTAAAAATGCGTTAATTTAATTACGGTACTTTCGATCGATCTGAAATTTGTTAGGTGACACGAGTCTATGTGCCAGATGTCAGCTCGATGGCATCACGGAAAGTGGGTCATTTTTAAATCCCTTATATTAACTGCGAAATCTTGTCTGTCGTCATCTCTCTCTTCGTACGTCGGTCGGGCGGAAAAAGAAAAGTAAAAAATGACCACCTTCCCGTGATGCAATCGAGCCAAAATTTGGCACCTGGATCCGTCTCACCTAACAATGCATCGTATCAAAAGTACAGATCGATCGAACGTACCGTAATGTAATTAAATTAATGCATTTTTAGTTTATCTATATGAATTATATGTAGCGGTCGCTATCGTTTACATTTTACGGGTCACTTGACTTCACGCCAGCCAGAGGTGAACACATCTCGTGCTTTAACCAGGTGTACCGGTGTGCTTTTGTTTACATTTTGCGTGTCACGCTGAGCTCGGTACGGAGATCGGTGACAAGACCGTTCCCCTCTCCCAACGCGGGGGGGGCGGGTTAAAAGCAAACGGAAGTTAAGACCGATTCAGTCTGTAAATATTTGTCGCGTTTGAACATAATCAATACTTTTAGTTATGTCTCATATATAAGGGATTTATAGTCAAATACTTTGTTTTTACGTTTTTTTTTAAATTTACTTTTGTTTTTCCGCCAGCCCGACAACGAACGACAGACAGGGAGACAGAGAGAGACGGCGTTGAAGTTAATATAAGGGATTTAAAAACAAAGTTTTTGACTATAAATCCCTTATATATGAGACTTAACAAAAAGTATTGTTTATGTTCAACATAATATGTACCACGCGATAGACCATGACAGAGCCCTGTGACATATGGCTGATTAAGGGGGGGCTGAATGGGCTAAAGTCTGGGGCCCCCAATGATTTAGGGGCCCCCAAATTTAGTATAATTTATAATAAAGGTGGACAAATGTTTGCATGAATCCCTAAAAATATCATAAATTAAATAAATTAATAAAATGTTATCTATTAATCTGATCGCTATTCGGACCCAGTAGCCTCAGTATCGAAAAACTTGATTTGATTAGCTCAATAAGAGAACATATTAATGAATACTATTTATATCTTTTAAATTTGTTCAAACATCAGGATCGTGTGGTCTTGAGGCAACGTGTTGTCCTGTGGCGCAAGCGGTAGCGGGTTCGATATGTTTTTTTTTCATTTGTATTTTGTTTTAATTATCTTTTTACACTCAATTTTAGTTTCCAGGCAAACAGTTATTTCTTTGTGTTCATTTTTTTGATAAATCCGATCCCGGAGTACAGACACATTATGAACAAGGAACCAATGGAATATCTAGTTACAAGTTAGTCTTATATTAGCTACTAGCAATCATTTTATTTAAATGGATGCTAGCTGGATAGGGCCCCAGTTTGAATTGCAGCCAGGGGCACCGTGCAGTCTTAATTCGCCCCTGCCTGTGACATCGAGAGATCGAGTGAAACCAGTGAGCCGTGGAGGTCAACTCTAGCAGACGGCTATATTGAATTATATAGATATAAACTAAAAATGCATTAATTTAATTACGATACATTCGATCGATCTGAAAAATTTTAATACGTTGCATTGTGAGTTAACACGAGTCTATATGCAAAATTTAAGCTCGAAATCATCACGGGAAGTGTGTCATTTTTTACTTTTTTTTCCGCCTGCCCGACGACGAACGACAAGATTTCGACGTTAATATAAGGGATATAATTAAACAACCCCGTAAAAACAACGTTTTTGACTATAAATCCATTATATATTAGACATAACTAAAAGTAGTGATTATGTTCAAACGCGACAAATATTTACAGACTGAAACCGACTGATGTCGCCTGGCTTTAAAACCGGGGGAAGGGGGACGGGGTGTAGACATCTATGGGTGGCGTCACCGCGTGAACTCAACTGGCACGTGAAAGAAAAACAATAACAAATTGTGAAATTGAATTACATATGTTATATAGAGATAAGCTAAAAATCTATTAATGTAATTACAGTATCTTATCTTATCTGTTTACAGACGCTCCTTCTATACAGAAGATTATTGCGTCCTACGCTTATCTATGGTTTGTGTTTAGTCCTGCATTTTTATTAGAGATTTAAATGTTGATAAAGTGTTGGTTTTCCTGGATTCTTCAGGCAACCCATTCCACGCCCGAATTCCGGACGGGAAGAAGGAAAACTTGTATGTGTTTGTTCTTGCATACGGAATAAGAAAGGTGTTTTTATCCTTATGTCTATCTGAGGGTTGTATTAAGTTATCTTTGTGTTGTATTTCTAAATTAGAATTAATTGCTTTATGTATGATTACTACTTTGCTCTTGGTTCTTCTATCCTCTAGTGTTTCAAGGTTTAATGATTTAACTAATGGTGTTACTCTTGTCAGTTTCGAATATTCTCCAGTAATGAATCTGGCAGCTCTTTTTTGAATTTGTTCTAGTTTATCAATGTTTTCTTTGGTGGATGGGTCCCATACAGAAGATGCATATTCTAGTGCAGGTCTCACCAAAGTGAGGTAGCATTTTAGTTTTATATCTCTATTACATTTGTTAAAGTTCCTTTTTATAAAGCCTAAGGTTTTGTTTGATTTTTTAATAACTTCATTGACATGGGGATTCCATGATAGTTTCTCATTTATTAAGACTCCTAAGTATTTTGCATCTTTAGTTTGGGTCAGTTCTTTTCCATGAATGTAATATTTTGAATTTATTTGTTTCTTTTTCTTTGTTACTCTTAACAGTTGACACTTTTCTGGATGGAAAGACATACTCCAGTTAGTTTCCCATTTTATCAATTCATCTAAGTCTTTTTGTAAAATTTTGCTATCTTGTTCTGATTTAATTGTTCTATAGATTATACAATCATCAGCAAATAGCCTAACTTTTGTACCTGTTGAGATGTTGTTGGGTAAATCATTTATATAAATTAAAAAGAGTAAGGGACCTAGCACAGTTCCTTGTGGAACTCCTGAGTTAACCTTTATTGGTGCAGATTTAGATCCATTAATTATTACAGTTTGCTCCCTGCCCAAAAGGAAGTCTTGGATCCAGTGATGTAAGGAACCTGAGATTCCAAAGTAGTTAAGTTTTTTAAGTAAACTAAGGTGGTGAACTTTGTCAAATGCTTTTGAGAAGTCTAGTAATATTGTATCTATTTGATCATTTTTGTCCAAGCCTTTTGATAGTTCATCTATTAAACCTATTAATTGTGTTTCACATGATCTGTTTTTTCTAAAGCCGTGTTGATGTGGGCATAGGGCATTATATTTGTCAAGGTGGTTAACTATTCTACTATATATTATGTGTTCTAGTAATTTACAGGTGATACTAGTAAGTGATACAGGCCTGTAATTACCAGGGTCTGATTTATCCCCTTTCTTAAAGAGTGGACTTACATTAGCTAATTTCCAATCCTGGGGCACTTTACCCTGGTTTAGAGAGGCTTGAAAGAGAACTACAAGGATTGGGGACAGTTCATTGCTTAGTTCTTTTAATAATCTTGCAGGCAAATCATCTGGGCCAGTAGCTTTGTTTATTTTTAAGTTTTTTAGGAGTGAATGTATACCTATCTCATCTACAGTTATGTTACCTATTTCCTCCATTTTATTTAAATTTATTAAAACTTCCTTGTCGCCTGAGGCAGAAAAAGATGATGCAAAATATGTGTTAAGGATATTAGCTTTAGTTTCATTATCATTATAGGTTTTATTATTTGAGCCTTTTAGTGTGGCTATTCCTGAAGGTTCCATTTTTTTAGATTTGATAAAGGACCATAAGTTTTTATTGTTATCTTTGGTAATTACATTGTTTATATATTCATTTTGGAGGTTCCGACTAAGTTTTTGTGTCAAGTGTTTAATCTTTAAGTATTTTTTGTGTATCCTATATGAATTGGTAGCTTTATATTTCTTAAATAAGTTCTCTTTTAGTTTGCATAGCTTTTTCAATCTAGAATTGAACCAGCATTTGTTAATTTTATTTGATGTTAGTTTTGTTGGAACATTCTCATCCATTATAGTTTTTAGATTTGTTTTTATATCTTTCCAAATTTCTTCTACTGGGCTATTTGTGTTAAATTTACTTAGGAAAGTTTGTTGGAAGTTAGCCGCTGATTGGTGTAGTTTTATTGAATTACATTTATTCCAAAGATAGATTATTCTTCTAGGTATCTTATTAATTTTAGTTTTTATTGTATTGGTGACCCTAACAATATCATGGTCGGACAGTCCTGGAATTATTTTATAGTCTAACACTAGTCCTGGTCTATTTGTTAGGAATAAATCTAGTGTTTTATTTTTCCTTGTTGCTGTTTTTACTATCTGTTCTAGGTTTATGTTGTTTATAGTGTCTAGGAAGTGTTCATTAATTTCTTTGTTAGTTTGATGGTTATCAATTGTATAATTTTTCCAATTTATATCTGGAAGATTAAAGTCCCCCATAATCCATAGAACTGCATTTTTATTATTCTCTTTTATGAAAGTTAATTGACTACAAAGATTGTTCATGTATTCTGGGTTTGTATTCGGAGGTCTATATATACTGCCTACAATAAGTGGGGATGAGTTTGGTGTAATTATTTTACAATAAATAGACTCTATATTAAAATTTTGCTGTGTAGTAATTTCTTCAGCTATGATATTTGATTTAATTGCAAGTAGCACTCCTCCATAATTGTCTGATCTGTCTTTCCTAAAAATATTATAATTGGTGTTTAAAATCTCAGAGTTATATATGTTGGGGTTCAACCAAGTTTCAGAACCAGCAATTATGTCTGGTTCTTCTGTTTTTATAAGTAGTTCTAAATCTGGAATTTTATTTTTTAAGCTTTGGAAATTAACTATTAGTGTTTTGAGAATGTTTTGATTATTATTATTATTAGATTTTTTATGGGTAATTTTATGGGTTTGTGTGGTTGGTTTCATTTTATCTAGTGGTTTATTTATAAAAGGATTAGCCAAAACACTGTAAGAGTTTGTGGTGATAAGGTCCTTATAGTTAAATAAATCTGAACTGATTTGGGGCAACCCACAATGTATGCAGTGCCAAGATGCATATTTATTTCTTAGGCCTATTGCTTTGTGCTTTGGTGTGTTAGAATGCAGGCATGCAATGTGGTACCATTCATTGCAGGTGTCACACTGAATGGTTCCTTGTTTGGTAGTGCATGCCTTAATACAAATTTGACATTTAGATGATACTGGGCCTGGGTTAAGTTCTATGTCGCCTGAGAGGAGCAAAATTAAGATTAAGTGTTTTTGCTTATATCTACATATTTTATGTTTCCATTGTTTGAAGGAGATTTCCTTTATTGTGCTTAAGATAGAGGTGTAGTCAGTGTGCTTTGTGTTGTGGTGGTTTATAATTATTGATATATTACTCTGATTTTTAGGATGTTTGTTGGTTGACGTTAATGTCCTTAAAAGTAGTGTGGTTATTACTAAGACTAAGATGAAAATTCTCATTTTCGGGTTAGTGTTAGACTAGGTTTAATTTTAAGGCTTAAGTTTAAGACTTAAGACTATTACTATTACTAATTACTATTACTATTTTAATTATTATGATACTATAAGTTATGTATAATTTTGTTAAAGTGTGCTTAATTGTTCTAATTTGATTAAGTTCAATTAAATTTAAATATGAATTCTACACCTAGTAATTAATTTATTTGGAAGGTATATAAAATTGGTGATTTTATGTTATCAATGTTATGTACACAGTTACGATTAGGAGAGTTCAAAATTAATAACAATAACAATAAAAATGGCTGCCTACATAACTACTTAGGATTTTAGTAATTTTAGTAAAAAATAATATTATTAAACAGCTAAAATTATTATAATTTGGTTAATTAAAGATTAGTTAAGGGTTGGAAAAGAATTTAGTATTATGAAATTAGGCAAATATATGAAAATATATGAAAACAGTAGGTGCGATCGATCTGAAATTTTGATACCTTGCATTGTCAGGTGACATGAGTCTATGTGCAAAATTTTAGATCGATAGCATCACGGGAAGTGTGCCATTTTTTACTTTTGTTTCGTCCACCCGCGAACGACAGAGAGAGATGACGACAGAGAGACAAGATTTCGATGTTAATATAAGGGATTTAAAAAGCACGCCTAGCCTTAAAATCAGATTTTTAAAAATATGCAAATTATATAATAACGTATTCTAGCCGTAGTCTTAAGTCCAGACCTAATTATTGCTACCACTGCTTTTCTATGAAAGATGTTGATACTCCAATTCCAATGTTCTATGTGCGAGTGAGTTAAACGAAGTTACAATGATTGATGATGGGGTGCTGACTAGGGGAGTCGTGATGATGTGAGGGTGCTGACTAGGGGAGTCGTGATGATGTGAGGGTGCTGACTAGGGGAGTCGTGATGATGTGAGGGTGCTGACTAGGGGAGTCGTGATGATGTGAGGGTGCTGACTGGGGGAGTCGTGATGATGTGAGGGTGCTGACTGGGGCAGACAAGGGAGTGGGGTGGGGGGGGGGTAAGATAAGCGCTCGGTCGTTATCTCTGTTACAAGCACTGAAAGTGTCAACACATAAAATTCTGTCTCAAGGGGACATAACTTTCATCTCGAAAGTGGATATAATTCACGGACACGTGCACTAATGATCACTTGAAAACTGCTCTTGAGCTTATGGCGGAATAACTCGCACAGTTACCCTGACCTCAAGCAAGGGCTGGAAACTTTTGGGGAGTTTGTGTGATGTTCCATGTGGAGTAACCGCCCCTAGTGAGAACGATATACAGGGGATCAATCTAAACTTATGTATCACAAAAATTGTTCAATTTTAACTCTAATATTAACATTTAATGAAAGAGTTATATTGAAACTAGATAGTGGTTGAGTAATATTGAACCCAGATGGTGTTTGAGTAATATTGAACCCAGATGGTGGTTGAGTAATATTGAACCCAGATGGTGGTTGAGTAATATTGAACCCAGATGGTGGTTGAGTAATATTGAACCCAGATGGTGGTTGAGTAATATTGCACCTAGATGGTGGTTGAGTAATATTGAACCCAGATGGTGGTTGAGTAATATTGAACCCAGATGGTGGTTGAGTAATATTGAACCCAGATGGTGGTTGAGTAATATTGAACCCAGATGGTGGTTGAGTAATATTGAACCTAGATAGTGGTTGAGTTATGAGAATGCTTCATACATCGCTAAGTCATGAGTTTTTCCAATGCATCATCTGAAACCATTTAACAAGAGTCAATGTCCTGTAGTCATATCTTCTAGATTTGCAAAGTTTGCGCCCAAAGGGACTCAAAAAATGTCTTTTCAAATGACGTTACGTCTCCCTATATTGTGTTATTTTCAAATGACGATATGTCTCCCTATACAGTGTTATTTTTAAATGACGCTATGTCTCCCTATACATTGTTATTTTCAAATGACGCTTCGTCTCCCTTTACTGTGTTGTTTTCAAATGACGCTACGTCTCCCTTTACTGTGCTAAGTCCATAAACCAACACTTAAGAGGATCTCAACATGCTCCAAAGGTCAATAAATTTGAGAACCGTTAAAAGTCAAATTAAAAAGAAACATAACCTAAAATGTTTTCTTGTGCATCAGACAAACACATGTTTGAGGATCACTGTGAGGGAGTGTTGCCCCATTTCGACCTGACATCAGACAAACACATGTTTGAGGATCACTGTGAGGGAGTGTTGCCCCATTTCGACCTGACATCAGACAACCACAAGTTGAGGATCACTGTGAGGGAGTGTTGCCCCATTTCGACCTGACATCAGATAAACACAACAGATGGACACAGTTTCATGGCAACAATAACAGATGATCGTTCACGCTGAACCCGCCCCCCCCCCTACACCATGGACACAGTTTTTGGCAAAATGTCGGCCGCAATTGTGACGTTGTAATCTTGGTGTTTTCAAGAGAAGACAATTCACTTCAGTTTTGCGTGTGACAGCAATTGTGTGGCTGCCTGAGTGAAGCATCAATGTGAAACATGATACAAAATAGGAACTTGGATCTTGATACAAAATGGTATCCTGTATCTTGACACACAATGGTAGTCTGTATCATAGTACTAAATGATATTTTGTATCATGATACAAAATGGTAGTCTGTATCATGATACTAAATGGTAGTCTGTATCATGATACTAAATGGTAGTCTTTATCATGATACAATATGGTAGCCTGTATCATGATACAATATGGTAGCCTTTATCATGATACAATATGGTAGCCTGTATCATGAAACAATAAGGTAGTCTGTATCATGATACAATATGGTAGCATGTAGCATAATACAATGTATTTAAGAGTCAGTAAATCGCGGGACATATGAAGCTCTATTTACTTGCCCACAGTGAAGTTTTAGAGCATAGCTATCTGTAGAACAACGCACAAACTTCTCTAGTCAAATAGATGAGTGGTATGTTCCAAATGATGTTACCAAATTGTTTCAATTTTTTTTTCAAGTTACGCTATCTATACAATTTAGTAATGACTGATAATTTTCTAATCTACTAGATCTGTGTTATAAAGCACAAGATGTGTTTACTTAACCACTATCGGTATGTAGAGCCACCTTCTACTTCATGAAATTTTACCTCGGTTTCCATGAAATTTTCTGGTTAGCCTATCTGCCGAATCTCACTGTCTGTTGCTTGTTGACTCATGCGTGGGTTATATCACGGGCAGTTCAAAAACATTTGGGGCAATCTATGTCCATGACGGTATTTCGTGCCCCTGCGTGATACGAACCACGTGACTCATTTGAAACGAAATAGTCTGCCACACAACCGGATATGCGCGTTCCGGAAGTGATGAACGCGCCACGGTCGCACGGCACCGGTAGAGATAATAAACACGTTTAGCCTTCATGGCGACCGTGGTGTTATAAGGTGGATGTGGTGGACAGGTGTGAATGTGGCCAGACAGACGTTGATCTGGTGGACAGGTGGGGGCACATGCAGGTATATGTGAGGTTGAATAGAAATGAATCAAAGTATTAGCTCTAGTGACGACGTGCTGAGACTTTTGCTTTTGTGACAAATAGTTTGTGATGGAAGAGTTTGTGTTTAAGCATTAGACAACCGACTGGTAATTGAAAACACCTAGCAGTCTGCACATTGAAAGCATCCAGCCATCTGGTCATTGAAAGCACCCAGCCGTATGGTCATGAAAGCACCCAGCCGTCTGGTCATTGAAAGCATCAAACCGTCTGGTCATTGAAAGCAACTCAGCCGTCTGGTCATTGAAAGCACTCCGCCGTCTGCTCATTGAAAGCACCCAGCCGTCTGGTCATTGAAAGCACCCAGCCGTCTGGTCATTGAAAGCACCCAGCCGTCTGGTCATTGAAAGCACCCAGCCGTCTGGTCATTAAAAGCATCCAGCAGTCTGGTCATTGAAAGCACCCAGCCGTCTGGTCATTGAAAGCACCCAGCCGTCTAGTCATTGAAAGCACCCAGCCGTCTGGTCATTGAAAGCAACTCAGCCGTCTGGTCATTGAAAGCACTCAGCCGTCTGGTCATTGAAAGCACCCAGCCGTCTGGTCATTGAAAGCACCCAGCCGTCTGGTCATTGAAAGCACCCAGCCGTCTGGTCATTGAAAGCACCCAGCCGTCTGGTCATTGAAAGCACCCAGCAGTCTGGTCATTGAAAGCACCCAGCCGTCTGGTCATTGAAAGCACCCAGCCGTCTGGTCATTAAAAGCATCCAGCAGTCTGGTCATTGAAAGCACCCAGCCGTCTGGTCATTGAAAGCACCCAGCCATCTAGTCATTGAAAGCACCCAGCCGTCTGGTCATTGAAAGCAACTCAGCCGTCTGGTCATTGAAAGCAACTCAGCCGTCTGGTCATTGAAAGCACCCAGCCGTCTGGTCATTGAAAAGCACCCAGTCATCTGCTCATTGAAAGCACCCAGCCGTCTGGTCATTGAAAGCACCCAGCCGTCTGGTCATTGAAAGCAACTCAGCCGTCTGGTCATTGAAAGCACTCAGCCGTCTGCTCATTGAAAGCACCCAGCCGTCTGGTCATTGAAAGCACCCAGCCGTCTGGTCATTGAAAGCACCCAGCCGTCTGGTCATTAAAAGCACCCAGCCGTCTGGTCATTGAAAGCACCCAGCCGTCTGGTCATTAAAAGCATCCAGCAGTCGGGTTATTGAAAGCACCCAGCCGTCTGGTCATTGAAAGCACCCAGCCGTCTAGTCATTGAAAGAACCCAGCCGTCTGGTCATTGAAAGCACCCAGCCGTCTGGTCATTGAAAGCACCTAGTCGTCTGCTCATTGAAAGCACACAGTCGTCTGGTCATTGAAAGCACCCAACTGTCTGGTCACTGAAAGCACCCATCCGTCTGGTTATTGAAAGCACCCAGCAGTCTGGTCATTGAAAGCACGTAGCCATCTGGTCATTGAAAGCACACAGCCGTCTGGTAATTGAAACCATACAGCCGTCTGGTCATTGTAAGCACCCAGCCGTCTGCTCATTGAAAGCACCCAGTCGTCTGGTCATTGAAAGCACCCAGCTGTCTTGTCATTGAAAGCACCCAGCCGTATGCTCATTGAAAGCACCCAGTCGTCTGGTCATTGAAAGCACCCAGCTGTCTTGTCATTGAAAGCACCCAGCCGTCTGGTCATTGAAAGCACCATGCCGTCTGCTCATTGAAAGCACCCAGCCGTCTGGTCATTGAAAAGCACCCAGCCATCTGGTCAATGAAAACACCCATCCGTCTGGTCATTGAAAGCACCCAGTCGTCTGGTCATTGAAAGCACCCAGCCGTCTGGTCATTGAAAGCACCCAGTCGTCTGCTCATTGAAAGCACCCAGCCGTCTGGTCATTGAAAGCACCCAGCCGTCTGGTCATTGAAAGCACCCAGTCGTCTGCTCATTGAAAGCACCCAGCCGTCTGGTCATTGAAAGCACCCAGCCGTCTGGTCATTGAAAGCACCCAGCCGTCTGGTCATTGAAAGCACCATGCCGTCTGGTCATTGAAAAGCACCCAGCCATCTGGTCATTGAAAGCACCCAGCCATCTGGTCATTGAAAGCACCCAGCCGTCTGGTCATTGAAAGCACCCAGCCGTCTGGTCATTGAAAAGCACCCAGCCATCTGGTCATTGAAAGCACCCATCCGTCTGGTCATTGAAAGCACCCAGCCGTCTGCTCATTGAAAGCACCCAGTCGTCTGCACATTGAAAGCACCCAGCTGTCTTGTCATTGAAAGCACCCAGCCGTCTGGTCATTGAAAGCACCATGCCATCTGCTCATTGAAAGCACCCAGCCGTCTGGTCATTGAAAGCACCCAGCTAGGTCTTGTCATTGAAAGCACCCAGCCTCTGGTCATTGAAAGCACCCAGCCATCTGGTCATTGAAAGCACCCAGCCGTCTGGTCATTGAAAGCACCCAGCCGTCTGGTCATTGAAAAGCACCCAGCCATCTGGTCATTGAAAGCACCCATCCGTCTGGTCATTGAAAGCACCCAGCCGTCTGCTCATTGAAAGCACCCAGTCGTCTGCACATTGAAAGCACCCAGCTGTCTTGTCATTGAAAGCACCCAGCCGTCTGGTCATTGAAAGCACCATGCCATCTGGTCATTGAAAGCACCCATCCGTCTGCTCATTGAAAGCACCCAGCTAGGTCTTGTCATTGAAAGCACCCAGCCCTCTGCTCATTGAAAGCACCCAGCCGTCTGGTCATTGAAAGCACCCAGCCCTCTGCTCATTGAAAGCTCCCAGCCATCTGGTAATTGAAAGCACCCAGCCCTCTGCTCATTGAAAGCACCCAGCCATCTGGTAATTGAAAGCACCCAGCCATCTGGTAATTGAAAGCACCCAGCCCTCTGCTCATTGAAAGCACCCAGCCATCTGGTCATTGAAAGCACCCAGCCGTCTGGTCATTGAAAGCACCCAGCCGTCTGGTCATTGAAAGCACCCAGCCGTCTGGTCATTGAAAGCACCCAGTCGTCTGGTCATTGAAAGCACCCAGCCGTATGGTCATTGAAAGCACCCAGCTGTCTGGTCATTGAAAGCACCCAGCCGTCTGGTCATTGAAAGCACCCAGCCGTCTGGTCATTGAAAGCACCCAGCCATTTGGTCATTGAAAGCACCCAGCCGTCTGGTCATTGAAAGCACCCAGCCGTCTGGTCATCCTACACGGTAGAAGTGAAGGAATCCTAGGTAATAGGTAGTCAAACTTTGGGTCATTGAAGGTAGAAATGTGGGGGCATGCTTGGTAATAGATGTGTGTGGCATGCTGGGTAATAGATGTGTGGGGCATGCTGGGTAAAAGATGTGTGGGGTATACTGGGTAAAAGATGTGAAGGGCATGCTGGGTAATAGATGAGAGGGGCATGCTGGGTCATAGATGTGAGGGGCAAATAACTGGTAGAGCAATCTGAAATTGATATGTTTAAAAGTTAATGTACCAACAATTGTGTTAAAATAAAATAAAAATATCAAAAGGTCTTTCAGCTCTGAGCACCGAGAGACTTAATGAGTTCTGCAGAATAATGACAGGTTTGCCGGCTGTTTTATCACATTGCATATTCTTATTAACTTATCTTTATGGAAGCAATCAAGTGTTTGATTTGAATAGACATCACATTTCATCTTGTTTGAAGGCGTGCACAATTTGGTGCGCACATTGTCACTGACGTCACTGGACTTCTAACGCCGCTCGAAATACATCTGAATTCAGCGGTCAAAGTAATCAACAAATAATCATCAACTAATCATCAAATAATCAGTTTCCAGGTGCTTGACGGGTGTTGATAAACTTGATAGCAGTTCCAACATGGGGCGATGGCTACCACTCGCATTCGCTATTGCTACAACCTTATACAAAGAATACACAACCAACATACGGAGATGATGTTTAACGGTGTAACTTTCTTTCTTTTTTTCCTAACGGGTTGGTTGGGGAAGACAACCGGGTTATTGTCATTCTCCAACAAGTCAGGCGCAGTTGTCTGTTGTTGCTGGAATCACTGCAAGGTGTGTTTTATTTTTGCAAGCCAATCGAACATAATTTGTTGGCACACAAAAACTGCTGCAGATTTACCACGTCATCGCTCATTGAAGGTGACCTAATTTCTGGCCCCACATCAGCAGATTGCAGGTGGGTTAAAGGAGAGTTCATGGTACCCTGGATAGAGTTGAAACAAACTTTTTTTGTCTTCGTTAAATTCATGTCAAACGGTGATGTTAACTTTTTCAAATAGTGTGACGTCCTTGAAACGTTATGAACTCAGTAGGACGTGAATAGGACTCTAGTAGGACATGAATATGACTCTAGTAGGACATGAATAGGACTCTGGTAGGACTCTAGTAGGAGGTTCAAACATAAATGATGGATTGTCTGTAAATGTGTGTATATAACTTTAGTTACAGTTGAATATTTTAATTAGTTTTGAAATTTCAAATTTTTTTTTAACCGTTTAAAAAAATATGAACACATTATTTTAGTTCAAGTAAGAAAGAATATAAAACAAAATTCATATTTAACTAAGACACAGGATAGTTTGACTAAAATATTAAAATCTGACCATTCGGATTTGTGAGAGTGGGTTAAAGTTGTCTGGCACTTACCCCCCCCCCACCCACCTCCGCGTCACTAGAGACGCGAGCCCGTAAAGCACTGACCATTGTGTTTTTATCTTAAAATTTTGTTGGATGGTATATTTGGGTTTTAAGTTCCCTTCTGAAAATATATTGAATAAAAAAAGTAGGAAGGGAAATATTACACGGCTCAATAAATGATCAGATAATGGTAAGAGGCTGATGTAAGAATTATTCACATGTTACTAATGATTTCCTGCTGAGCATCCCTGTCTGTGTGCGGTGAAGTATGTGCACAGTAAAAGTTATATCTAGGTTAATCATAACGTCTGATCGTGTCTGTTATAGCAGTTAAACTACAGAAACAAAAATATATTACAATCAAGTCTGTGAAACTTTCCAAGTTATTGGAAAACTTATAAAGTTAGCTTTATTAGTTTAGATGTGAACCTGAGACATATGATATCAGAAATTAATTTACAATACTGAAGAAAAAACATCTAAAAAGCATGTCAATATTACATCATAGGTCTGCCCTTTACTGTCCACTGCCATTTCTTTCGTCAGCACATATAAATTTGCCATTTACTGTCCACTACCATTGGCAGCACATTCAGGTCTGCCCTTTACTGTCCACTGCCATTTCTATTGGCAGCACATCCAGGTCTGCCCTTTACTGTCCACTGCCATTTCTATTGGCAGCACATCCAGGTCTGACCTTTACTGTCCACTGCCATTTCTATTGGCAGCACATCCAGGTCTGCCCTTTACTGTCCACTGCCATTTCTATTGGCAGCACATCCAGGTCTGCCCTTTACTGTCCACTGCCATTTCTATTGGCAGCACATCCAGGTCTGCCCTTTACTGTTCACTGCCATTTCTATTGGCAGCACATCCAGGTCTGACCTTTACTGTCCACTGCCATTTCTATCAGCATTACACAAGCAATGACGCATTTCTCTACTGACCTTGTAGATTTCCTCACCTGTTTCACCCCCACCCCCTCACTACTAACCAACCAAAGCCCCACCCATCCTGTTATTAAATCAAGGTTATTAGAAGATCACTGATGTCTCATTCACTGCAATCAAAGCAACAACAAAAAAAACATCAACAAAAAAATGCCAACTAGGAATGAGAAGTGTGCGCACCAAGCGTAAAGACATTCCGCACCGTCTTGGTGCAGCCGACAGGTCTCTGCAGTTACTCCCGCACTCTTTCGCCTCGTAATACATGTGAGGCTGGCATGAGGAAGCGATGTTTGCTCAGTTGGTGGCATAATGGAAATATTTTCTACTGGCATTAGCAGCTGTTTAGATCATCTTTCAAAAATGATAACTTCGTCATTGAGTGTTTAACAAGTTTTTAAAAAGTATAATTTTTTAACATATTTTTTTCCCAGACCTGAATGTGTTTGTTTTTATGACTCAGAAATTAATTACATCGTTAAAGTAGCGGGCGGAAAAACCATTAATTACAATTAGAGGAAACATTTAGAAGCTGGTGGATAAATAGCTATTCTTTCATCAAAATATTTTTCTCTGCATTCAGAAGATGTAGGGAACAAATCTTAATAATTTAATTGTAGCAAGAAAAGCCATGCAAGCAACTGGTTGGTCAGAAAAAACTTTAGTCTCATACATGAAGAGACATTTTTGTGGTTTGATATTATGTAAGAAGGTCCCCAATATCACGTTTGTGAATACGTCCATACATTACTGGCAAAGAAGATAAATGTATGGGAAAACCGACTGATAAATTCCTCAAATTTTGGTTCCGTGAATTTTATATTTCCACAACGTCCAACACACAATTACTTCCCAATTATCGGTATAATTTTGATAAATATATGTTTGCATTCTTCTCACATGCTTCCTCTCATGCAATAGGGTTTTGTCATTTCTAAACCCGGAAAACGTCATAGCTCAATGAGTAATGTTCTAATTTTAGATTAAATTTTAGCAGAACAATGTTTTGAAGCATAAATACAGTCGAATCTGTAAGTTCTCAAAATTCCCAGCATAGTAACATTACGAAACTGTGTTTCCTTTTTCAAGTCCAATAAGCTGTCTTAAATGGACGAAGAATTAACAAATAGCTGATACTATGGCGGATTAAAGGGGGGGGGCTGAATGGGCTAAAGCCAGGGGCCCCCGATTATTTAGGGGACCCCAAACTTATTATATTTTATAATAAAGGTGGAAAAATGTTTGCATGAATCCCTGAAAATATCATACATTTTTAATTATTAAAAAATAAAATCGTATCTATTAATCTGATCGCTATTCGGACCTGATAGTCTTAGTAATCGAAAAACCTGAAACCAGGGGCCCTGATGAGTCTTAAGCCGCCCCTGATCTGATAAGATACATCCTGCTCAATATATCTACATTAATATATTGACTCGTATCTTTTATTAATTTTTTATGCAATTTTTTCTTTAAAAAGATATATACAGCCCCCATATTTCTATTAATAGATTTTCAGCATATTATGACAAAGCCTAGTCTACTCCTCTAAAGCAGTGATTCTCAAACTTTTTAGTATGGCGGACCGTCAGGAATTTTTCCATTGCACCAGGGACCATTGCACCATATATTGCACTATATTCCCTGCACTGACGTGGTCGCGAAATGTAATTTATTTTATTTCATTTGTTTCAATTTATGTTCTTATAAGACTAAAGATTGACATATTCTATAGGGTTAGTATTATTGGTTTGAAGTGGAGAATTATAATTATATTTTATTTCATTGCGTTATTATAACTTCTGCGGACCGGCGGTGGAAGCCCCACGGACCGGCACGGGTCCGCGGACCACCACTTTGAGAAGCACTGCTGTAAAGGACCCATCCATCCAATACGTCAGAGTCTATCCCCTACGTCACTATCAAGTACGTGTTCAACACTCATTAATATATCTGCACCGTGTAGACATAAATACAGGGCTCCAGAATTTAAACTAATATAAATAGACTCGATAACTAAATGTCTCAAACGAAATAAAGAGCTGTTTTTATGTAAAAATTAGGGCTGCGGAAATTAACGATTAATTAATCGATTAATGGTTAAAAAATTAATCTATTAAAATTCGATTAAAATTTAAGAAAATTTTTCTAATATATATTTTTTCAATTTATTAATCATTTATTTTTCACTTACATACTTTTTCCCCGTATTATTATTATTTATTTAGACGTTGCATACGTAAACAAACATGACAACTAACAACAGCACAGTCAAAGTTAAGCATTTAAGCGGAAAGTTGAGCAAACATTTTATTTGTAAGCTAACTGCGGATGGCTAAGGTGATGCCTACTTGCTTACTTTAAAGTGACTGACAGTTTACTGTATAAGTTTTATAATTTAACTCTCTACGTTTTTTTAAAAAGTTATATAAAAATCACTTACGTCAGTGCTACAGTTTGAATTTAGAACATTTTTGTGTCAACTATAAAGTTAGGTCATCGATTGTTGCAGATCAGATACAAATACAGTGCGACCCCGTTAAGTCGCGGTCATTCGGGTCTATAATTATGTAATGTACTGTCCTTTATGTTGTTATTATGGTATGAATAGTTATTTAATTATTATATGTATGTTATGATCTCCATGTAAAGCGCTGTGAGCCCGTTCCTTGCTGGGATACAGCGCTATATAAATTATCAACTTATTATTATTATAATGTAATCGCGACTTAGGTGAATCGCGATTTATCGTCACTTAGGACACATTTCAGTGTAACTTATTGAGCGAAGTAAATGATGCAATATTTTATAAAAGCGTTGTTTTTTCCCTATAACATTTATTTAAAATTAAATTAAGTTTATACTGACGTATTATATAGGCTATATCAATAAATATCGTGGTACACTTGTTTTAATCCAATATATTAAAAGTACACATTACAAAAATTACAGAAAAATCGGTTATTGTTTATAACTGATGCTTTGTAATAAGCCGAATGTTAATGACAAGAATCCGTATAACTTTTTTTTATCCCTGAACTTAATTACTGTTGTTGTTTTTACACCATTTTATTTAAGTTACACTGTTTGTCACGCTTTTATGTGCAGTGGATAGGTTCACGCATTTCACCTGAAATCATATAATTTTTTTAGTGCACTTTCTATATGTAAATAAAAGCGTGTCCTTTTTAAAAAAAGATTTTTTAAAAATTATTTTATTTTTATTTATGTTCATTTTAAACATTATTTCTTTATTAACCATCTACTCAGCAATGATTGCTTTTTACTGACATTGTTTTTCTTCCTTATTTCTTGCATAGCAGAAAGAATTTTGTTTGTTACGTCACAAAATTTGAAAGCCATGGAATTAACGCGACTTAACCGATTTCGCGCAAATAATGAATCGCGACTTAATGGGATCTATATATGCGTCATAATTAATCGAAATTAATCGATTAATCGATTAAAAATTTTCCCCATAAATTGAACAAATCTTTTTTAATCAGTACCAGCTTTAGAAAAAAATATTTGTTTCAATATTTCGTTTAATTATATTTTCCTGTGGATTTATTCATTTCTTGTTATGGCTTTAATTTTAAAATTAGTTTTGGTAGTTGTACATTTGACAGTCTATCCAAGTCTATCTACTATTTAAGGTATATTGTATATAGCGGCTACAGTTTTTTGTGATGAGTCTTTACAATGATCTTTCTTTGGTAGTTTTATTGTATTCGTATATTTTTGTCTCCCCAGCGGTTCTCGGTACGCCGGGGTCCAACGATGCCAAACTTTACTCCGACATAGCGGACATTCTTCTTAGAGAGGAGAGTCCGGGGGAAGAGGACAAGTCGGGGAGGTCTGTGCCCAACTTCTGCAAGTTGGTGTTTACGCCACTAAACCTGGACAAGAGCAGCGGAGAGTCGTTCTATGACAGTCTTGAGCAAGGTGAGTGGTGCTGTCCATAGGTGAGTGGTGCTGTCCATAGGTGAGTGGTGCTGTCCATAGGTGAGTGGTGCTGTCCATAGGTGAGTGGTGCTGTCCATGGATGAGTGGTGCTGTCCATGGGTGAGTGATGCTGTCCATAGGTGAGTGGTGCTGTCCATAGGTGAGTGGTGCTGTCTATAGGTGAGTGGTGCTGTCCATAGGTGAGTGGTGCTGTCCATAGGTGAGTGGTGCTGTCCATAGGCGAGTGTTGCTGTCATAGGTGAGTGGTGCTGTCCATAGGTGAGTGGTGCTGTCCATAGGTGAGTGGTGCTGTCAATAGGTGAGTGGTGCTGTCAATAGATGAGTGGTGCTGTCCATAGGTGAGTGGTGCTGTTCATAGGTGAGTGGTGCTGTCAATAGGTGAGTGGTGCTGTCAATAGGTTAGTGGTGCTGTCCATATGTCAGTGGTGTTGTCCATAGGTGAGTGGTGCTGTCAATAGGTGAGTGGTGCTGTCCATAGGTGAGTGGTGCTGTCCATAGGTGAGTGGTGCTGTCAATGTGAGTGGTGCTGTCAATAGGTGAGTGGTGCTGTCAATAGGGGAGTGGTGCTGTCAATAGGGGAGTGGTGCTGTGAATACAATTGATTGACTGGCTAGAACTAGATGAGTGGTGCTGTCAATAGGTGAGTGGTGCTGTCAATACAAGTATTGACTGGCTAGAACTAGATGAGTGGTGCTGTCAATAGTTTAGTGGTGCTGTCAATACAAGTGATTGGCTGGCTAGAACTAGATGAGTGGTGCTGTCCATAGGTGAGTGGTTCTGTGGATAAAAGTGTTTGACAGCCTAAAGCTAGGTGAGTTTTGCTGTGTGTCCAATAATTAACATGGTACTGATATAGCATTTTATTTAATGTTAAATATGTAAAAACTCTTCATGGAACATCCACCTTACGTTGACGTAGCACATACATTTATACATTAACTCTTCATATATTTCCGTTCAGAAATTCAGTTATGTAAGTCTTAATTTTATTTAACTTCATTTACAGTGTTAATAAAACTTTCGTTTGTTGAAAACTTCAAATGCAAACTGAAAAAAATTTAATTGACGATTAAGTTTGAACATTTTCTAAAATAATAATCTGTTTGATTAGATTACTTGCTCCACTTCATATAATTTTATCTAGAAATAGTATTATTACATTTAATGTTTCAATTTTCCTAAAATATTGTGCAACAGGGAAAGATAACTTCTGTTTTTTTTAATTCTTGCATATAATATGCCTCGCCCTTTGTTTTCATTCTCGCTTGTTCATTTCAGCTATTTTTCACTCACAGCTGTTTACATTACTTTCAAGTTTCCCATTCACTCACAGCTAAAGTTTACATTACCTACAAGTTTCCCATTCATACCCTTCCTAACAGCCCGGGAAAACTTCAATGACCAGAAGGTAGCCGTCGCCATTGGTCCGTTCATGGAGATTTTCGCGTCCACTGACTACGTCATCACCAAACAGATTCACATCCTGACGTCAGCAGCCGGACAGAACGCCGGGATGATGAACCCGGACAGAGTGGTGTCCATCCTTCCTGAACCCAGGTCAGCTATGACGTCATGCTTTAGAATGACCTAATTCCATAAGTTATATTTTAAATCTAAACTTCTGTTTGATTATTTTAATTATTTTTTAAAAAATAAATACTGAGGAAATTAAGTGAACGAAGGAGGTAAATGTTGTTTGATTGTGTTCATTAAATAATCATGAGGATCTTATGAATAACTTTTAACATTTTTATCAGACTTGTTTTTCTCTTGTTATTTTTTTAAAAAAACGCTCACGATGTTCCATGGAGCTAATATTTATTTCAAACTTCATATAAGTACTCCATAGAACCAACATATAAATTTAATCGACTGAATATCTCATATAAGTAACATATAGGGCCAACATATAAATTTGATCAACTGAATGTCTCATAATGAACTCGTTGTCCAAGCAGCTCGCTGTCCAGTATCATTGCGGCCACTGTCACCAAGTTGAACTGGACCAACGTCGCATTCCTAGCACAAGGTAAGTCAATATTTGTGAAGGACTTGAAATAGGAACTATTCAACTACCCACAGCAGGTGAATTGTATTTCATTTTCGTTTTTTTGACAACACTTTTAAGTGCTGCACAGGAGGCGGGTAATAGAGTTCACTGAGTGCATTTAGGTGAGGTGATGGAAGTTACCATCTGAAATATTATAATCACAGGCACATAATGTAAGAGAAAAATCTGGACAAACGAAGCATCAAAATTATCAAATCTATTACTTCCGATGTATGGCCAGGTCCTTCCAGATTACTTTCAATGTATTGCCGGACCTATACCAGTTAACAGTCTTTCAGTCATGATCATTTCATTCATCAAAGTTCTAAACAAACCATAGCTACAAAATTGATTTCTAAATCTTTCAAACAACAGATAATGCAAAACGTGTGTGCAAGAACTTTTTAAGGGGAAAAACTCGTATTAATATGAAAGTCTTTCCCTTTAGATTTCCATAGAAACGCAAATCGAAAGGGTGTACTTTATAAAAATGTTCATGTTTTCTTTATTGCGGCCCGTCACTGATTTGAGAAACTAATAAATAAACAATTTGTCATATGGAATATTTTTTAAGCTGGCTTAATTTCAGAGGTGCGGTCCGCCCCGAGTGATACCAACCTTATTGACGCCGCTGCTTAATTTACTCATTTTTCAGACGATTTTTCCCCCGTGCTGAGTCTGGGCCAAAGTGGGACAGTTGTCTGGCCCATCCGTCTGCCCAACAAGGTGAACTCCCCGGATGACCCGGAACTGATCCGGAACCTGATAGAGCTGAGGAAATCACAGCGAAACATTTTCATTTTACACTCCAACAACAGAGAGGTGGTCATGCACGTGCTTAAGGCGGTAGGTGGCAGTAGTACAGGGAGGTGGTCATGCACGTGCTTAAGGCGGTAGGTGGCAGTAGTACAGGGAGGTGGTCATGCACGTGCTTAAGGCGGTAGGTGGCAGTAGTACAGGGAGGTGGTCATGCACGTGCTTAAGGCGGTAGGTGGCAGTAGTACAGAGAGGTGGTCATGCACGTGCTTAAGGCGGTAGGTGGCAGTAGTACAGGGAGGTGGTCATGCACGTGCTTAAGGCGGTAGGTGGCAGTAGTACAGGGAGGTGGTCATGCACGTGCTTAAGGCGGTAGGTGGCAGTAGTACAGATCTAGTTATAGAGGTAGGTGACAGTAGTACAGATCTAGTTATAGAGATAGGTGACAGTATTACAGATCTAGTTATAGAGATAGGGGACAGTAGTACAGATCTAGTTATAGAGATAGGTGACAGTAGTACAGATCTAGTTATAGAGATAGGTGGCAGTAGTACAGATTTAGTTATAGAGATATGTGACAGTAGTACAGATCTAGTTATAGAGATAGGTGGCAGTAGTACAGATCTAGTTATAGAGATAGGTGACAGTAGTACAGATCTAGTTATAGAGATAGGTGGCAGTAGTACAGATCTAGTTATAGAGATAGGTGACAGTAGTACAGATCTAGTTATAGAGATAGGTGACAGTAGTACAGATCTAGTTATAGAGATAGGTGACAGTAGTACAGATCTAGTTATAGAGATAGGTGACAGTAGTACAGATCTAGTTATAGAGATAGGTGACAGTAGTGCAGATCTAGTTATAGAGATAGGTGACAGTAGTGCAGATCTAGTTATAGAGATAGGTGACAGTAGTACAGATCTAGTTATAGAGATAGGTGACAGTAGTACAGATCTAGTTATAGAGATAGGTGACAGTAGTACAGATCTAGTTATAGAGATAGGTGACAGTAGTACAGATCTAGTTATAGAGATAGGTGACAGTAGTACAGATCTAGTTATAGAGATAGGTGACAGTAGTACAGATCTAGTTATAGAGATAGGTGACAGTAGTGCAGATCTAGTTATAGAGATAGGTGACAGTAGTGCAGATCTAGTTATAGAGATAGGTGACAGTAGTACAGATCTAGTTATAGAGATAGGTGACAGTAGTACAGATCTAGTTATAGAGATACCAGGCAACACTGACAACATATACACAACAACATAAACACAATCACATGATGACGAAAACATGGCGTCGTCTTGCACGTTCTCAGTTGGCCAATGACAGGTGTAGCTACCTATTTATAGAAACAATGACAGAAGCAACAACAGCTACAAAAATAGAAATAAACAACGAAAGCGACAACAACAGCTCATAAAATAGAAATAAAACACGAAAGTAGTGACAAAAATAGATGTAGTCAGGAGCTTCAACCAAAAAAATAATTAAAACAACATACACAGTGCAGTAAGAATAGCACAATTCAAAATAACTACGGTAGCTACTGCAACAACAATAATTAGTGTAGTAGCGGGACCATTAACATATTCATCATCATTAGCTGCAGTAACATCAGCATTTAAATATTTAACATTCACTGATTCTCAAAGGCTCAGAAAGGTTGTTTGTCCAACTGGGAAATAAGAAATGTGACTTTATCCCATACCTACATTTTAAGAGCTATTTCAAAGTAATGAATGTAATTATTATCTAAAGTAGCTACATGTATTTATATTGGAGTGGCGTCATGCAACTCCGTACACAAAATTGTTATTTTAAACCCTCAGCACTAACTGGGATGATGTGAAAGCCAACAGCTAACAGCGGGGAACTCAAGCTTTATGAATAATTTTTTTAAATATGTTGTTTCCGTTCTGACGTCACGTTTCTCCCAAGTGACGCGCCCTGAAAGAAGTTGGCATTTTATTTTGGTGGGACTGGAGAGTTAACGAGACAAAGT
Organism: Ampullaceana balthica; assembly: GCA_944989445.1. Taxonomy (NCBI): domain Eukaryota; kingdom Metazoa; phylum Mollusca; class Gastropoda; family Lymnaeidae; genus Ampullaceana; species Ampullaceana balthica. The sequence continues at coordinate 755,019 of CALYLW010000064.1, forward strand.
GAATAAACATCTGCCACGAGGGAACATTGAGTGATAGGAGTGAATGAGGGAAACACGTTTATCTATAGACATGACATCATTGAATGCGTGCTGTTATCAGTGACCAGCACAAGGACGGAATACCCCTGTCGCTTGGGACATCCACATTACGAGGATATCCAGAGAACTCGAGTCGTCAGTTGTTCAATTGTAATCATATCTATAAATCTATTCCATTATTAAAACTAATGCAACTGCTATGGTTTTATGATAGAGTCATGATACAGCAGAAATGCCCTCAAATCGAAAAATAAACTCAAAAAAGTTTTTAAAATTATTATTATTTTTTTCACTGGGGTAAGGTTTAGGGTTGGGTTAGGGTTAGGCCCTTGCCTTAGGGCAAGAGTGAAAATGAGAAACGAAATGAAAAAGGAAGTGAAAGAAGCGCCAAAGTGCTCCAATGCCCTGTTAGAGTTCCTTGCTTACGCTTTCAAGACTTTAGACATAATAGGGGGAAAGTTTACGTACTGCCCGGGCCCCCACTCCCCCCCACCCCCCCCCCTCATTCCATGTCAACCTCACGTATTGTTGCGACGCCCCAGACTTCAGCCGTCCACTTGGCATCGATGACATGATCACGCGCAATGACGTCTCCCCATACACACACACACACACACACACACAAATCCACACACACACACACAAATGCACACACACACACATTTACGCATACATACAAACACGTGGAAACTCTGGCACCGGATATGCAATTACGTAGTCGACGTGAACACTGGCGCCAGAAAAGAAAAAAAAACTCCCGACGCTTAGTCGAAAACTCTGTTTCTTGGCAACAGGGGAATTATTACCATACAATTCGATTAGCTTAGCTCCCCTTCCGGTATCTGACTGTCACAGATCACAGTCAACCCCAGAATGTCTGGCAAAAAATCTGGCCACTCCGGGGCCACGTTAGTATTTCGGAGCTATGAAAATATGCTGTGATACCAGGGGACATAATCGTGTCTGCCCGTGTTGACCTTTACCATCGAAGCTGAATGAGTTATCAAGATTGGTTTTAGAATTCTTTTTTTCCCCCCTAAAGCTCAGTACATTAAGGCCAGTTTGTGTTACATGTTGGAAACATATGTTGTCAATTAGATGTTGTCAATTAGATGTTGTCAATTAGATGTTGTCAATTAGATGTTGTCAATTAGATGTTGTCAATTAGATGTTCCCTTTTGACATAAACAACACGAATTGTAAATAATCCACAGAAGTAGCGGCGATCCTAACCATGGAGACTCGTGTGCTTTGCCTGGGTGACGCCAAAGTGATAGCGGGTCGAAGTAGGGAATTCCACCCCTATTTGTGAGGTCAATTTAGTGCAGTGTTTCTCAAATAGGGGGGGGGGCTCGTTTGATCGTTATTCAGAGGTGTACTTATAACATTTTTACACACAAATGATGCTATTCACAGTCGCGCGGGGGCGCGAAATGTTTTCTTTCTCCAAAGGGGGGAGGGGGGGTGGCATGAAAGAAAATAATTGAGAAACACTGATTTAGTTGGAGGCATTTTCGACTTTATGTCTGCCCAGGCGGCCGCTTCAGAGGCGACAGTTCCGTGGGGCAGGGGGGGGGGTTTCTCAGCTGTTAGGTCCCTTATGGGTCGAGAAAGCAGAGGGGGGTTTCCAGGAAGGCCCAAGGAGAGAACTAGGCTTGGGGCTGCTAATTGTCTTCCACATGTAGGATCATTAGTAAATAAACAACAGGAATAACGGTGATTATGATTTGATAGTAACACAATTTAAATAATATCTGTTAAACTATACGTCATCACATACGAAACATAAATGGATATCATATAAATGCTTTATTATAATAAAATTATGCCAAAAATTCACATCAGTCTAGATATTTAAGAAACGCCGTTTAGTTCCCCTTTTTTCTCTTCTTCTAGCCTGAATTCAGAGTTTGTTTAGCGACATCCGTGCACAGTTATTGCGAACTTCCACTTCACTCCATATTCAAGTCCTAAATACAAATCTTTCTAGGTTCTTCTACGGTACTCCACACTCAATTTTTTAATACAAATATTTCTAAGTTAGCCGATTCCAAGACTATATGTATAAAATGGGTCATTTATGAGCGGGAGAATAATGTCATTTGTGAGCGGGGAAATAATATCATTGGTGAGCGGGCAAATAATGTCATTTGTGAGTGGGAAAATAATGTCATTTATGAGCGGGCAAATAATGTCATTTATGAGCGGGCAAATAATGTCATTTCTGATCGGGCACATAATGTCATTTGTGAGAGGGAAAATAAAATCATTTGTGAGCGGGCAAATAATGTCATTTCTGAGCGAGCAAATAATGTCATTTGTGAGTTGGAAAATAATGTCATTTATGAGCGGGCAAAAAATGTCATTTGTGAGCGGGCAAATAATGTCATTTATGAGAGGGCAAATAATGTCATTTGAGAGCGGGCAAATAATGTCGTTTGTGAGCGGGCAAATAATGTCACTTGTGAGTGGGCAAATAATGTCATTGTGAGCGGGCAAATAATGTCATTTATGAGCGGGCAAATAATGTCATTTGTGAGAGGGCAAATAATGTCATTTATGAGCGGGCAAATCATGTCATTGGTGACGGTGCAGATAATGTCATTTGTGAGCGGATAAATAATGTCATTTATGAGCGGGAAAATAATGTCATTTGTGAGCGGAAAAATAATGTCATTTGTGAGCGGGCAAATAATGTCATTTGTGAGAGGGCAAATAATGTCATTTATGAGCGGGCAAATCATGTCATTTGTGAGCGGAAAAATAATGTCATTTGTGAGCGGGCAAATAATGTCATTTGTGAGAGGGCAAATAATGTCATTTATGAGCGGGCAAATCATGTCATTGGTGACGGGGCAGATAATGTCATTTGTGAGCGGATAAATAATGTCATTTATGAGCGGGAAAATCATGTCATTGGTGACGGGGCAGATAATGTCATTTGTGAGCGGGAAAATAATTTCATTTGTGAGCGGGCAAATAATGTCATTTATGAGAGGGCAAATAATGTCATTTGAGAGCGGGCAAATAATGTCGTTTGTGAGCGGGCAAATAATGTCACTTGTGAGTGGGCAAATAATGTCATTGTGAGCGGGCAAATAATGTCATTTATGAGCGGGCAAATAATGTCATTTGTGAGAGGGCAAATAATGTCATTTATGAGCGGGCAAATCATGTCATTAGTGACGGTGCAGATAATGTCATTTGTGAGCGGATAAATAATGTCATTTATGAGCGGGAAAATAATGTCATTTGTGAGCGGAAAAATAATGTCATTTGTGAGCGGGCAAATAATGTCATTTGTGAGAGGGCAAATAATGTCATTTATGAGCGGGCAAATCATGTCATTTGTGAGCGGAAAAATAATGTCATTTGTGAGCGGGCAAATAATGTCATTTGTGAGAGGGCAAATAATGTCATTTATGAGCGGGCAAATCATGTCATTGGTGACGGGGCAGATAATGTCATTTGTGAGCGGATAAATAATGTCATTTATGAGCGGGAAAATCATGTCATTGGTGACGGGGCAGATAATGTCATTTGTGAGCGGGAAAATAATTTCATTTGTGAGCGGGCAAATAATTTAATTTGTGAGCGGGCAAATAATGTCATTTGTGAGCGGGCAAATAATGTCATTGGTGACAGGGCAGATAATGTCATTGGTGACAGGGCATATAATGTCATTGGTGACAGGGCAGATAATGTCATTGGTGACAGGGCAGATAATGTCATTGGTGACAGGGCAGATAATGTCATTGGTGACAGGGCAGATAATGTCATTGGTGACAGGGCAGATAATGTCATTGGTGACAGGGCAGATAATGTCATTTCGCGTGTTGATATGAGGTTGCCCTGTGTGTTAACGTGTGTTCTGGACCTGGCATTCTCATAAATTTACCAATAATATTTTCTCTTACATGCAAGTCACAGTTTTTTAAATTAACCATTTTTTGTAACCTTCCACTCAGAGTTATTTTAGACAATTTAGAAAAGTATTTGATTTACCTTTAGAAAATAGCAACAGCTTACTAATAAAATTGATTTACAACAAATAAATAACCTCACCGCTTTACTTTTATTTACAACAAAAAATAACCTCACCGCTTTACTTTTATTTACAACTATTAAATAACCTCACCGATTTACTTTTATTTACAACAAAAAATAACCTCACCGCTTTACTTTTATTTACAACAAAAAATAACCTCACCGCTTTACTTTTATTTACAACTATTAAATAACCTCACCGCTTTACTTTTATTTACAACAAAAAATAACCTCACCGCTTTACCTTTCCAGGCTCAGAACCTGCACCTGCTACACAACAAGATTGACTGGTTTGTCACCTATCCCGTGAGTACTGACAGAGTCTGTCAAGGCTTTAATTTTTTTAAATTACTTAATTTTCGTTGGTCGGGAAATTAGGAAATATAAATTCAATAGCATTACGAAAACGATAAGTGACGTCAGTGACGTTTCTTTCAAATAAAACAATAAGTGACGTCAGTGACGTTTCTTTCAAATAAAACAATAAGTGACGTCAGTGACGTTTCTTTCAAATAAAACAATAAGTGACGTCAGTGACGTTTCTTTCAAATAAAACAATAAGTGACGTCAGTGACGTTTATTTCAAATAAAACAATAAGTGACGTCAGTGACGTTTCTTTCAAATAAAACAATAAGTGACGTCAGTGACGTTTCTTTCAAATAAAACAATAAGTGACGTCAGTGACGTTTCTTTCAAATAAAACAATAAGTGACGTCAGTGACGTTTATTTCAAATAAAACAATAAGTGACGTCAGTGACGTTTATTTCAAATAAAACAATAAGTGACGTCAGTGACGTTTCTTTCAAATAAAACAATAAGTGACGTCAGTGACGTTTCTTTCAAATAAAACAATAAGTGACGTCAGTGACGTTTCTTTCAAATAAAACAATAAGTGACGTCAGTGACGTTTCTTTCAAATAAAACAATAAGTGACGTCAGTAACGTTTCTTTCAAATAAAACAATAAGTGACGTCAGTGACGTTTCTTTCAAATAAAACAATAAGTGACGTCAGTGACGTTTCTTTCAAATAAAACAATAAGTGACGTCAGTGACGTTTATTTCAAATAACACAATAAGTGACGTCAGTGACGTTTATTTCAAATAAAACAATAAGTGACGTCAGTGACGTTTCTTTCAAATAAAACAATAAGTGACGTCAGTGACGTTTCTTTCAAATAAAACAATAAGTGACGTCAGTGACGTTTCTTTCAAATAAAACAATAAGTGACGTCAGTGACGTTTCTTTCAAATAAAACAATAAGTGACGTCAGTGACGTTTATTTCAAATAAAACAATAAGTGACGTCAGTGACGTTTCTTTCAAATAAAACAATAAGTGACGTCAGTGACGTTTATTTCAAATAAAACAATAAGTGACGTCAGTGACGTTTCTTTCAAATAAAACAATAAGTGACGTCAGTGACGTTTCTTTCAAATAAAACAATAAGTGACGTCAGTGACGTTTCTTTCAAATAAAACAATAAGTGACGTCAGTGACGTTTCTTTCAAATAAAACAATAAGTGACGTCAGTGACGTTTCTTTCAAATAAAACAATAAGTGACGTCAGTGACGTTTCTTTCAAATAAAACAATAAGTGACGTCAGTGACGTTTCTTTCAAATAAAACAATAAGTGACGTCAGTGACGTTTCTTTCAAATAAAACAATAAGTGACGTCAGTGACGTTTCTTTCAAATAAAACAATAAGTGACGTCAGTGACGTTTCTTTCAAATAAAACAATAAGTGACGTCAGTGACGTTTCTTTCAAATAAAACAATAAGTGACGTCAGTGACGTTTCTTTCAAATAAAACAATAAGTGACGTCAGTGACGTTTCTTTCAAATAAAACAATAAGTGACGTCAGTGACGTTTCTTTCAAATAAAACAATAAGTGACGTCAGTGACGTTTCTTTCAAATAAAACAATAAGTGACGTCAGTGACGTTTCTTTCAAATAAAACTATAAGTGACGTCAGTGACGTTTCTTTCAAATAAACAAATAAAAATGTCTCCACGCTGACTAATAATTTTATTTTTATTACATAAATAAATATACTTCAATTACAAGTGAAATCTGGCAACTCGACTTACCCATATTGTGTAATGTTTTCATTAAAACCTGGCATCTTTGGGAACAAGTTTCAATTCATGAAGGTGATAAATTACTGGAGTATTATTTCAGTGGATTTTGATCAAGTTCTAATTTACATTTTAGTACATGTTAGTCAAGTTCTAAGTTTAATTTCAGAACATTTTAGTAATGTTCTAAGTTGTATTTCAGGATTTTGTTGACTTCTTAAAAGACAACGACACCTGGAGTGGCACACTTTACGGACTTCAGTTGCTGAGGGAGGAGAAAATACCTTCAAATATTTCAGGTGAGAATGGTCTCAAATATCAGGAGAGTTTATGTTCAAAAATTAGGTAAGATTGCTCTCAGACATAAGGTATGGGCTCAGAAATCAGGTGCGTCAGGGCTCTAATAGCAGGTGAGGAACAATACACTCGGCACGCTTGACCTGAATAATTAGATGTAATCTGAATACTCACGGGAAATATACCGGCAACAGCAGAATTGAAGAGTAAGCGGTTGAGACATGTTTTCTTTTAATATATATATATTTAAAAATAATGATATTGTTAAGCTATGCTGTTAAATTGGTTTCAATTTAAATTACATGAATTTAATTTATTTATGCTTTTAGAAATCATCAAGCTGAACAACATCATGAGTTTAACTGATTCCTTTCTTTCAGATACCATCAAACTGAACAACATCATGAGTTTAACTGATTCCTTTCTTTCAGATATCATCAAACTGAACAACATCACATTGTCCCGTCTCGAGCAAGGACTGGCCATCGATGTCGTGGGCCTGCTGCGTCACATCCTGTGGGCGGAGTCACCCGACTGCAGCCGAGACCGGCTGCTGGATGACTACACGGTGTCGGCGGAAGTGTTCTCATGGCAGTTAAAAACAACGGTTGGCCCTGTAAGAGAGTTTGCACGCATGAAAGCATGGTGTGCCGTGCGCTCAGATAAACGTCTGCAGAATGGCAGCTACAGAAAACTTTGCCCAGCTTGTATCTTGCTATGTTGTGAATCTTACTTAATTCCATGTGTCATGTGCAACGTTTCTGAATGTCGTATGCATTTAGTTTATGAATGAAAACTTTGACTCATCAGCATGGAATGACGTCATTGTTTAAACTCTCATACCCAATTGGTTATCGCAGGAAGCGTCCTTGAGAAACGATCGATGAAGCTTCCCTCATATTCAAACATATGATGTTTCCCTAACATTTAACCAACAAATGATACTTCCCTCATATTCGGGTCTCGTCAAGGAGAAAAAATACCACACTTGAAATAGACCACACATATATACACACACACTCACACACACCAACTCAAACTCACACACAAACAGACACACACACACACACAAAACACATGCACACACACACACTTGGCTTTAATTTTTTTAAACAAAGGAATAATTTTAAAATACTTTCTAAAATTGTCAAATACAGCAATCAGGTATCAGAAATTAACAAAGGAGTTGGATTGTGACCACTATTCTATCAACTTGGTTAGGCTAACCCAATCCGGTTAGATTTTGACTACTAGTACAGTTATCTTTAAAGTCGTAAATACTTTTTTTGAAAAAGTTTTTATTGACGATTCAAGTAAGAAGCTTGAAGAAGCTTTTAAGAAGCTTAAAATGAAATATAAAATCATTCGACTGCTTAGAAACGTCATTTTTAAAAAAACAACGTTTAAATAAAATTTATTAACAATGCTCTTCTCAATTATAAATGTTAGCCTTCTGCTGTTGAAACACACTGCTATTATGCAAAAGGTATTTTAGTTTAAATAATGTGCCTTTAAATTTAAAAAAAAATTAAAACCTTAAATTTGCATGAGAATGAGTTTCCCATTATTGTCTAAACAAATCTGATGACTCTAAGATTAACAGTTTTTGTGTTTCTTTTAAATTCGTTAAGATGTAATTTATTGATTATATATTGTTCAATTTGTAAAACGTTATTTTCAATGTTGAGCTGAGCTTTGAATTATCCATCGCAGTGTGAAGCTTGTCATGGCCACTCCTTGCTTTAAATACTTTAAATAATGCTTTCTTGTACAGAACAATTATTGAAACTATTTTGTTAAATCGTAGTTTCTAATTAATTGAAATGGAAGCTCATCAGTGATCTTAGCCTGGCATGTGAAGCACAAACGGTCAAGAAATCATAAAGCTGACCAAAGACAATTGGTCAAGTACGCTCTGATAGATTGGATGAGAAGGTCAAACAACTCACGTACCTGAGGAAAAAATCCTTACATACCTGAGGACATACAAGAAATTCTTTATTTCAACATGAAAACGTCTAGAAATCAATTTATTAAAAAAAATAAAACTTTGTAAAGAAAATAAATAATGCTTTTTTGTCGCTCTTAAGTATTGTTTCATGCATTTAGCTGTTACTTTTATATTGGAATTTTCGAATTTTCACATATAATAATTTAAACACCTGTCGATTTTATGCTAACTTATAAAAAAGAAACGGAATTCTATAAATAAATAATAAAAGATATTCTCTAAGTTTAGTGAAGAGGGGCAAATATTAAGGTGTTTCCTTTAAAGTATTTTAAACTAAGTAATCGAAACACATGTACAACTACCACCTGCATAGTTAAAATGTTAGACTGAAACACATTAATGATGTTAGGTAATTCGATTGCTTCAATTCTGTTGAAACCATTTATAAACTTCTCTTTCTTAACCCTCCCTCCCCCTTTTCGGTCTACAGGCGAGCCCTTACAACGGCGCCCTGGGTCAGTACATCTGGGACACGACGTCAAAAGGGCGGACCAACTTCACCATCGACATCATGAAATACAGCGGTGAGGAGCCTAAGGCAAGTCTTTTAAATAATTCTACCGGGGACATCATGGAGTGGGCCCAAGGTTAGTCTGTTAACTTTACAGGTGACACTATCAAATGAGCCCAAAGTTAGTCTAGTGGCGTTCAGTTAGTTCCTCTACACCAGTGCTCCTCAAACTTTTTAGTATTGCGGACCGGCGGGAATTTTTTCCATTGCACCAGGGACCGGTGAACTATTTTCCCTCTACTGACGTGGAAGCGAAATGTCCTTTCTTGGTAACTTCTGCGGACCGGCATCGGATGGCCCACGGACCGGCACAGGTCCGCAGACCACCACTTTGAGAAGCATTGCTCTACACGATATGAGAGTGTATTTACCACCACTTCACACACGTTTTATAACAAGCACATTTTTAAATACTTATCTCATTTTTAAATACTTACCTCATTTTTAAATACTTACCTCATTTTTAAATACTTACCTCATTTTTAAATACTTACCTCATTTTTAAATATATATAGAAAAGAAGAAAAAAACTTTAGTTTTGCATTGCCAAACTGCAGGTATTTCTCTTAAATACATGTAATTCAAAAAGGCAACTTCTGTTAATACCATATTTGTAGGGCTGTAACGAGGCAACGCGTTTATAACATTAAAAGATGTCTTCTAAACGGTCTGTTCCATAAATAAATATTAATACAATTTAAAATAACATGTCTACGACTAATTAAATCAATACAAATTAAAAATAAAAATTATGTGTTTTCGACTATTCAATAAATTCAACCAAACAAGAATGTTGTGTTAGAGCTGTGATAAAAACCAGTCATAATTTTTAATAAACAGAAAATCGGCCACGTGCTGTATATAAACGGCGCCCCAAACGTTACGCTGGAGGATACCATGAGGCGCCCTGACGATACACAGAAGCCTCAGAAACAGAAAGGGAAGAAAACCAAGCTAAAAGTGGCTACAAAGCAGGTTGTCTTTCCCTCTTATTGCTATGTGACAAATGTCATTGAAGATTTGTATTAGGGCTCACCACTGACTACTTAGCACATAATATTTCACCAAAAGTTCCCTAAAAGACTATCAACTATAGACTAGAAGATAATATTTCAGTAAAAGTTCCCTAAAGCACTGTAAATTAAAGTTTAGAATATGTTGCATTCTCTTTCAAAATTATGTAACTAACTGAAAAAAATATATAATTATTAGGGCTGCGGGAATTAACGATTAATTTCTAGATTAATCGTTAAAATTTTTTATCGATTAAAATAATAATTATAATAATTTTTTACGTACAAACTTCTCCCGCGTAATATTTTAATTTATTTTATTAATTTATGTGAGCCAGCAGACTTCAACTGAAAAATGGCTGACAGCATCAGTGCAGTTAAATTTAAACATAACTGGAAAGTTGAGCAAATATTTTGTTTTTAAGCTAACTGCGGATTGCAAAGTCGAAGATGGTGAAAAAGTTTACTGTGTTCACTGCCATAAATAATTCTCTTTTAAAGGATCAAATACATCGCTGACGTACCACCTTCAGCACAATCACCCGATCGAGTATCAACACAGTGTCATAAAATTTAGTTCAAAATATTCTTAATTTTCAATGTCTTTAAGACAGGGGAAATCACTCAATAAAATAAAAAGAAAATCAATTCGCTGTTTTTGTTACTTCCCTTTTAAATGTTCAGTTTAATGACGTGATACATTTCTATTTTTGGTTTAAATCGAAATTATCGATTAATTAATCGATAATTTTTCAAAAGTTACGATTAAATTTATTTTAATCGATAACAGCCCTAATAATTATGCTTTATTTTAAAATAATATCTAAAACTACCTTACTGTTTTTAGATACTGTTTCCAGAATTAATGGCAACTACATAGTATCTTGACCAAAAAAACATGTTACAATTTCCATACAAAATGACAATTTTGAGACGATTCCCCAAGCATACTACAAATATTGATAGTTACTTACAGCAAAAATATATATATATATTTTCATAGCATTCATGCTAAAATAAATATGTTAATATGATTTAAGATTAAAAATAAATATGTTCATATTATTTTGAGAAAAAATAACTATGTTCATGTTGTTTAGAGTCAAAATAAATACCCTCATGTTAATTAGAGTAAAGATAAATATGCAGATATCACTCTAGACAAACATAGCAAACCTCATATCACTCTAGACAAACATAGCAAACCTCATATCACTCTAGACAAACATAGCAAACCTCATATCACTCTAGACAAACATAGCAAACCTCATATCACTCTAGACAAACATAGCAAACCTCATATCACTCTAGACAAACATAGCAAACCCCATATCACTCTAGGCAAACATAGCAAACCCCATATCACTCTAGACAAACATAGCAAACCTCATATCACTCTAGACAAACATAGCAAACCTCATATCACTCTAGACAAACATAGCAAACCTCATATCACTCTAGACAAACATAGCAAACCTCATATCACTCTAGACAAACATAGCAAACCTCATATCACTCTAGACAAACATAGCAAACCTCATATCACTCTAGACAAACATAGCAAACCTCATATCACTCTAGACAAACATAGCAAACCTCATATCACTCTAGACAAACATAGCAAACCTCATATCACTCTAGACAAACATAGCAAACCTCATATCACTCTAGACAAACATAGCAAACCTCATATCACTCTAGACAAACATAGCAAACCTCATATCACTCTAGACAAACATAGCAAACCTCATATCACTCTAGACAAACATAGCAAACCCCATATCACTCTAGGCAAACATAGCAAACCTCATATCACTCTTACAGGAAAGTGTCCTTTCAGTATTTTGCTTGGGGTTTTATGATTCGGCTAAAAGATACACTAAAAAATATTTTGATATTTTTCACTACATTTATATCAAATGTATAATTCCTGTTACAATATATCCTTTCCAACGTTTCTGTCACGGATCATTATTTGCAATAATTACTGCTTCCAATGATTATTTTAATAATTTAAACTCCATTAATTATTATGTTGTTATGTTTAAAAACACTAATGATTATTGATACATTTCCTTGCACTGATAATTTTTTAAAAATATTTATTGTGCGAATTGTTATTTTGCTACCATCCCCAGCAAGATCCGTTCATCATCAAACGGGGCAACACGTACAGCGGTTTCAGCGTGGAGCTCCTGGCTCACCTCTCGGCGAAAGTGGACTATGAGTTTGAGCTGTATGAGGCAGAGGACGTGGTCAGCGATAGTGACCATGTGCGGACCAACGGGATGGTCAATGCTCTAACCATTGGGGTAAGTAAGCTCTTCGATGAATCAACGCTCTAACCATTGGGATAAGTAAGCTGTTCAAGTGGTCAACGCTCTAAACATTGAGGTATGTAAGCTGTCCGAGTGTTCCCTTTGGGTTATCGCTAGATGTCCCAGTTTAGGGCCAAGTCATCGAGGTGAATGTAGTAGAAACATGCATTGCATGACTTGTGTGCTTAATGCAGATGATTTTTTTCAGATTGCATTTCAGTTAAATATAGACTGTGACGTCATTTGGCACATGGTTAATTCAATGGGTTTATAAAATTGTTAATACTACGGGTGGGGGGGGGTGTACCGGATTTCGGCTCCGGATCTGGCAATTCCGGAATCCGGCCATTTTTACAAATCTGGCCAAGTCTGGCTTAGGCTGCATTTCAAACATTTGAATCCGGGACAGCCCTAGTTAATGCAATTTGTCTTTATCAACTTTAGAAATGTCGTCATGTTCAGGTCTTAAAATGTTTGATTTCAAATTATTTCTTTATATAACTAACATTTTTTAAATTCATGATATTTATTATTATTTTTATCAAGTAGTCATAACTTTATTAACAGCATTTCAATTGTGTTTTATGTTTATAACAACATTTCAATTGTGTTTTATGTTTATCCCAACATTTCAATTGTGTTTTATGTTTAACCCAACATTTCAATTGTGTTTTATGTTTATACCAACATTTCAATTGTGTTTTATGTTTATACCAACATTTCAATTGTGTTTTATGTTTATACCAACATTTCAATTGTGTTTTATGTTTATACCAACATTTCAATTGTGTTTTATGTTTATCCCAACATTTCAAGTTGTGTTCTATGTTTATCCCCAGAACGCTAGCATGGCCATAGGCGCCCTTGAGGTGACAGCCGAGAGAGAAAAGTTGATTTCCTTCTCGTACACCATTCTCTCCTCTCAGGCCAGCATCCTCATCAAGAAGGCAGACAGCACCACAAACTACTTCCAGTTCCTGGGGCCGTTCTCAGCGTGTGAGTGGACGACACTTAGATAACCTAACCCTAACCTTAACCCTCACACTAACCACAAACTACTTCCAGTTCCTGGGGCCGTTCTCAGCGTGTGAGTGGACGACACCTGGATAGCCACAATTGAACTACGGTCAATAGAAATAAAACGTTGAGGCAGCGTTATGAGCATAGCCATTAGTCAATTAAAGACCGTTGTCTTAGTTTTATTAGTATACGGATTATTATTAGGCTTTTGTGTTGCTTCAACAATGCATCAAATAATTATCAAAGGTCTTTGTGGCGTCGATAGTTTCTTAAAATGAATCAAATAAACGCAATAAATTTAATCAAAATATAACTGACACATTTTGCAAGTATTTTCTTTTTTAATGAAAAAAAAAGAAACAAATAATACATGGAAATGTATATTTATTTTGTTGTAAGCAAAGTTAAAGTTTAATGAATTGCTTATCTAAATGAATCAAAAAGCCATGTCAGTAATCAAAGAGCAATGTCAGTAATCAAAGAGCCACGTCAGTAATCAAAGAGCCATCTCAGCAATCAAAGAGCCATGTCAGTAATGCTAGAGATTTAAGTCCAAGACGCCTAATTCAATTTATTAAACAACAGAACTCTCCAGACGTGACCTTTACATCTAACCAGATTACATCAAGAACATCGACCGACCGATTGGTCACAAGATTCGCCTTAGATTATGACAACGAGGTGTTAATTCGTGTTCATTGTTTACGACATCAAAGTAGTGTTCATTGTTTACGACATCAAAGTAGTGTTAATTGTTTACGACATGAAAGTAGTGTTCATTGTTTACGACATCAAAGTAGTTTTCTTTTGTTTACGACATCAAAGTAGTGTTCATTGTTTACGACCTCAAAGTAGTGTTCATTGTTTACGACCTCAAAGTAGTGTTCATTGTTTACGACATCAAAGTAGTTTTCTTTTGTTTACGACATCAAAGTAGTGTTCATTGTTTACGACATCAAAGTAGTGTTAATTGTTTACGACATGAAAGTAGTGTTCATTGTTTACGACATCAAAGTAGTGTTCATTGTTTACGACATCAAAGTAGTGTTCATTGTTTACGACATCAAAGTAGTGTTCATTGTTTACGACATCAAAGTAGTGTTCATTGTTTACGACATCAAAGTAGTGTTCATTGTTTACGACATCAAAGTAGTGTTCATATTTAGAAAACGTTTTATTTTAGAATGACTGGACATTTATTTCAGAATTCGTAATTTAACACACACACACACCACACACAACTAGGCCTGTCAACGGGTACCCTGGACCCGGGTAACCTTTGAAAAACAATTACCCGGGCAGTATAATTGCGCCCGGGTACCCGCGAAAAGGCTACAGCAATGTCTTTACCAACAGTGGTCGAGCTGCAGCTCCTGCAACGTTCTTGTTTTTTTTTAAAATTAATATTCCATTCGTTTAACGATATTCAATATAATAAAAAAGAAATGCTGGGGGCATGGGTGCACTCAGTAAGACACAAAATAGAAACACAGCACTGATAACTTGGAAGGGCTTTAAATGACCTTGGCTTTGTCTTTGAAATACGCCGCACATCTTTGCTACCGATTAATAAGAGCAAATGTTGTTTATCTAATCCCCCTCCCCGCCCCCACTCACGCACCTCTCCACTCATATCCCCACCATACTTTTAAAAAAACAACAACAACACCTGCTATATTCTTTTTTTCTCTTCTTTTCTCCCAATAATATTTCAATCGTTGAATGATCTTCACACTATAACAACAAACATAAATGCTGAGTGATGGGTCCACTAAGTAGGTGAAGGTCCTGGAAAGTTTTGTCAATTACCACAGTTGTCAGTTATAAACTTGTCATCATACAATTACCGCCCTTTATCTCTATAAGACATTGTTTTCCCCTACCCCTCCCCCCACCACCCATAAAAACAAATTCACTTTGGCGCCCCTCTACTCATTGTTTTTCCCCCACTGTACTATAGTAATATTAGTATTTCGATGTTATCGTTTTCACATCACTGAGTCATTACATCTAAATTTGCGTTCGCGTTCTCAAAAGAAAGAAAAAGGCTGATAGCCGGCATGACGCTGACAATTTTTTGGCATTTCTAACGGGTAACCTGGGTACCCGTTCAAATTTTGGTGTTTTGCATATTAGAATACTATAAATAAGTAAAATATCATTTTCCTTAACTAATTTCCTTCACATAAAACTAGATACGACACTAGGGAGTGTCCAATATTTTTGTTGCTGTTGGCCAGTATAACATCAGTTAGTATAAAGGAACTATCTCCCTTTAGGGTAAAGGCTTTGAGATCTTCAATGATTTCTCTCCCTTGGCACTCTGGGTTATGATCCTTGTATTCAATGACTTCTCTCCCTTAGCACCCTGCGTTGTTATCTTTGTATTCAATGACTTCTCTCCCCTAGCACTCTAGGTTATGATCCTTGTATTCAATGACTTCTCTCCCTTAGCACTCTGGGTTATGATCCTTGTATTCATCATGGTGGCCGGAGCCTCTCTCTACGTCATGAGCAGGTTTGACCCCACACAAGAAGGAAATGTCCAGCGGTTTGACCTCAAGGAAAGTCTTTGGTACAGTCTTAATATTGTCTTACAGGTAAGACTTAATATTGTATTATTTAAATAATAATATTAATAATTGATAATTTATATAGCGCTGTAACCCAGTAGGGAACCGGGCTCACAGCGCTTTACATGGAGATCATAACATACATATAATAATTAAATAACCATTCATACCATAATAACAACATAAAGGACAGTACATTACACATAAGCTACGCTAATCATTAAAACAAATGTTGTTTCATTCATTTTGTAAATACATTTTGAAAAGATGCGTCTTAAGTGCAGTCTTGAAGGACTTGGTAGTTGGAATACTACGGATGTGTAATGGTAGAGAATTCCATTGTTTGGCTGCACAAAAAGATAATGACCTTTCGCCAAAAATTTTAGTTCGTGTCTTAGGAACACAGAGAATATGTGTGTCTGCAGAAGAGCGTAGCTGACGACTGGGTGAGTAGACCGACAGAAATTCAGTAAGATAGGAAGGAGATGAGTCAGAAAAGAAGTTGTGACAGAGAACAGACAGTTTGTAATCAATTCGAACTTGTATAGGTAGCCAATGAAGTGAGTAAAGTAGCGGAGTAACATGGTCATGTTTTTGTGCCTTAAGAACTAGTCTGGCAGCTGAATTTTGAACTTTCTGTAGTTTTTCAATGCATTGTTTTGGCGCACCTGACAGAAGAGAATTGCAATAATCAATGCGAGCTAGAACAAGAGCACAGCCTAGAGTTTTTGTTGCACTAACTGTTAAGTAATGACGGAATGAGCTGATCTGACGAATGGCGGTGTAGGCAGAGCGACAGATGTGATAGATGAAGTTGTTGGTAGATATGTTGTCAGAAATAATTTAGCCAAGATTCCTTGTCGATGTTTTAAACAGTATATCAGAACTAGCCACCTGAATAGAATTAGGAAAAGACAAAGTACTGCGTGATTTATTGTTGCAAAATAAGAGTGCTTCTGTCTTATCTTTATTCAGCTTGAGCTTGCTGAAAGTCATTCAAGACTTTACCTCACCAATGCATTCCTGCATCAATTGAACAGTGGAGTCAATATCAGAGGGATAAGTGTGAGTGTATAGCTGAGTATCATCTGAAAATGATGGGCTTTTAACTGAATGCTTTTCGAGCAGTAGAAGTAGTGGCCTTGCATACATTACGAAAAGAACCGGACCCTTGAGGCACACCATAAACCAAGTCGGCTCTGTGAGAGATACAGCCATCTACTGATACTACCTGTGATCTGTTAGATAAGTATGATTGAAACCAAGCCAGAACTGAGCCAGAAATCCCAAAATAATTTTCCAGGGTTTTTAGCAACGTTTGATGGTCGACGGTGTCAAAGGCTGCACTAAGATCTAAGAGGACCAATATAGAGATATTCCCACTATCCAGTGCGAGTAGGAGGTCATTTGTTACCTTCAACAGGGTGGTCTCTGTGCTGTGAGAAGTTCTATATGCCGACTGATTAGGACTTAGAAGAGTGTTGTCGTTAACATAAGCAAAAAGTTGTTTTAAGACAAGTTTTTCTGTGACCTTCGATATAAATGAAATATTAGACACATGTAGATAGTTTAAATTGTTTTGGTCTAACCCTTGTTTTTTTTAGCAATGATTTTATTACAGCAGATTTACATATGGTGGAAAAAGAACCAGATGTTAGACTCTCATTTACTATATTGGTTATTGTTGGAGTAAGAGATCTAGTGACTCAACCAATAGTGGAGTGGGGATGGGATCAAGAGAGCAGGACGTTGGCTTAGATTTTAGAATAACAGCTTTGACCTCACTTTCCGTAACAGGCTGGAAATTTTCAAAGTTTGACCTCATAGCAAAAGAAGGAGCTAAATTATGAGGTGGTTACATCGTTCTGTCAAGCTCAGGCCGAATTTCGGCGATTTTGTTTGTAAAATAATTACAAAATATATCTGGTTGTTGGTGCAATGGATATACAGAGGGAAGGACCACAGCTTTACCACTCCCTCTGAGGTTATAACATACATTAAATAATTGCCTACTAGTACGACTTGTGAGTATTTTATTACTATAGTACGAGATTTTTGCTTGATGTACGATGTTAGTCACACGTTGCTTGGCGGTAGAAAAAATTTGCTTATGTAGGCCAAATCTTGTCTTCAACCACGTCTTTTCAGCTATATGGCGATCTTTCTTTGCGCGTCGAAGTTCATCCCTTATTGTTGAATACCAGGGAGCTGTCCATGTTGACTTGACATTGTGGCGGGTGACAGCATATCCAGAGTTGGGCAGAGGTCAGGGGACACGGCAACACTTAGATCTTGCCGGAAGGCATCGTGGTTCATGCCACGCAGATTGCGAAAGTCCTGAATTTTTTTGGAGAAGGGCGGGCAATCACACTAAGTTCACATACAACAATATAACTGTTGCAGATTTGACAATGTTATCGTCAGGTCTGTGCAATACCCAGTCAATTATGTGTCCTCGATTGTGGGTTGGTTTATTAATTATTTGATTAGTGTTGAATACCTCCAAAAGTTCCAACATTTTTGCTGTCGAGGGATTCTGTGGTTGATCAAAATGAAAGTTGATGTCACCTAATATCATGTAAGTGCCAGGCAGGGTGTTGGCATGATCCAAAAGTTCCGGAAATTCCTCATGACATTTGACATCTGTTAATTTATTTTCTGCTGGGAAAGACAAGGTAAATGCACATAAAGTAGTTGATACGATGTGGCACTGACAAGGAAAGTTGAACTAACTCGAAAGATGTAAGATGTGTGTTCAAATTTGAATTCCGTTAAAAATGAAAGCTCCTGAGCAATCGTACTTTTGTAAACAACAGCTAGGCCGCCACCTCGAGTGGAACGTAAAAATGATCTAACAGAATAGCCGAGTGGAGCAAGGTCAGCACACTTTCCCTCATCACCAGTCTGTCGAAACCAGGTATCCTGAATAAACATGATGTCTATCTGCCGGTCCCTGATGAATTCGCACACAGCAGTACGTTTGTCACATGGCCCAATGTGACTGGGCGTTAAATGATACGATGAAGAGATTTCTTTCTGAACAGTTGGGAGACGTTTTGATAGGTATAACATTAGTTATGTTATAAGAGCTATGATGGCAGTTGTCACCAATATGAAAATCAGAGTTAGATCTTTTTTCAGTAATAATAACAGGGATTCGTCTCGTTTTCGTTTCCCACCACGAGAGGTACGCTTCCGGGGAAGGTTTCGGCCAATACACATATCCTTAAGAATACACACCTGTTCAGATGTTATGCGTATATGCTGCGTGTTCATTGATAGTAGGCAATTTCGTGTGTAGTGAAATGGTCGCCTACCTTGTGCTGTCGGGCCTTGCTATTGTTATGGTCCGCTTCGTGGGCTGTCCAAGAGTAGTTCGTAAGAGCAAAGATGGCTGACCTTGCAGTCGGACATAAGCGTGGAGCCTTGTAAAGAAAAACAGCCAAAAAATAAATAATCCAACATTTTCAGAAATGAAAAACGTAGCTCGTCCGAAACAAGGATCCGTAATGAACATCCTGATCCAGAAATAACATTAACAAAACAATCCAACACATGAAAAAATCATAATTAGACAGGAGCTCAATGCTATGCCATCCTATTAGGCGTAGCCTCGTTCTCGTTCTCGTCTTACGGGTAAGTCTTCATATTGTCTTACAGGTAAGTCTTTATATTGTCTTACAGGTAAGTCTTTATATTGTCTTACAGGTAAGTCTTTATATTGTCTTACAGGTAAGTCTTTATATTGTCTTACAGGTAAGTCTTTATATTGTCTTACAGGTAAGTCTTTATATTGTCTTACAGGTAAGTCTTTATATTGTCTTACAGGTAAGTCCTAATATTGTCTTACAGGTAAGTCTTAATATTGTCTGACAGGTAAGTCTTCATATTGTCTTACAGGTAAGTCCTAATATTGTCTTACAGGTAAGTCTTAATATTGTATTACAGGTAAGTCTTTATATTGTATTAAAGGTAAGTGTATATTGTATGATAGGTAAGTTTATATTTTATTACATATAAGTCAATATTTTTACAGGTAATTTAAAACTCTTTTACAGCTTAAGTCAAACTTGCTTTAACGGTATAGTTCAGAGGTTATAGAGATTGAAATATATGACTAATTGTTACATATTACATTAGAACAGACGTATTTGATCATTTGTACGACGATAAAACCCAAAGATATCTTTCGTCAGACAACATACTTCTACTGTTAAACAAAATTATTTTGTTAATGGTTTTATAGCTCCTTATTCAAAAACACTCAACCATATAACGAAAAGCTTTCATAGTGGCGTAAAAAAATCATTTCTAAAATAAAATAAACAATGATCCAACATTCCAATTTATCCACACAAAAACTCACCTCACCATTTGAATGAGAATGGCGGAAAACATTGGAAATATTTTTTTTAATTATCGAATAAAATATCGTTTGACAAAAAAACTTGATGTCCTTGTAGCTTGAGTTCAGCATTCAAATATTTTTTCCATATGTTTTTTTTAATAAGAATTTTAAATGTCTTTAGCGGTAGTGATGACCACTTTATTGTCCTAATGGACTGCGATGACCATTTAAATGACCCTTAGATTTTAGATGAGCGGTACAATGTCCCTGACATCAAACCTAACAGTTGTTATACGCTCAAGTCTGATGACGCCTTGTTGTATACCTTGTGGCAACCGGTGTGAATGATATGGGTTACGACGGTTAAGGTGACACGAATAGTGTGTGTTGAGGGGGCCGCAGTAGTGACTTGTCTCTGGTAGAACTCTTTTTAGTATTGACTTGGATGGAGCACTGGTGTATTTGGAGGGGGGAATGGAAAACTTTAGCTCCAATCTGAGCAATACTAACACTGACCACAGCACTGACCCACTGTGATGTTCTCACTGTTCCAGGGCTCCACCGATTACTCACCACAGACAACCTCCATGAGAGCTATTATCGCGTTCTTCTGGTTCTGTGTCCTGATCATTGAGGCCGCGTACACCGCCAACCTGGCAGCCCACTTGACCCTGCAGCAGATTGACAACCGTATTAAGACCATCCACGACCTGGCCGCTCAGAACCAACTCATGTACGGGGTGGAGAAAGGAAGTGACGTACAACAATTCTTTGAGGTACGGTCATATGACTTTACCTTGAACTTTAATTTCGTAAAAGTCCATACAGTTAAGTTCATTTTAAGAGATAAACATTCACAGTAAAACGTAACCACCTTGTTCAATTGACAAACGGCCAGGAAAACTTTGTTTCATATTTATATTAATTATTTTCAAATCAAATTTTAAATCTGTATTCAAAATTCCTTGATACACTTTGATTAAATATTACACTTACACCGTTGTTATTTGCATAGAGAACAACATTTAATAAAATTATATTACAATGAACTAATATCATTGAACAAGTTTTATAAAATGAGATTAATTAGAGGAGAATTTATAATTTCTGTTTACTTGGCAAAATAAAAGCAAATCTTTGAAAACAACTAATTTTATCTGATTCGCATTTCTCTATTGTTAAAGATTGCTTTGATATCCTTGTGTCGTAGACCCAGAAAGAAGACCCGTATGAAAGAATGTGGGCCTTCATGAAACTCCACGAGACAAAGGTTATTCTGGACAACACGACCTACATCATAGAGCAGGTCAAGGCCGGCAAGATGGCCTTCATCGCTGACGGCGTCACAAACGGTTACTATGCCAACCAGCATTGTGGCATCGAGAGTATTGAGCAGAACTTTCAAAGCAAAGACTTCAGCTTAGGTTTTCCTAAAGGTCAGCCCAGTCACCACTACTTAGTTCCCCTTTCCCACACACACACACACACAAACACACACACACACACAAACACACACAGAGAAACTGGAGTTCTTTGTTTCTTTATAAGATAATGTGTTAGATAATACAATTTCCTTCACACATATTTAATGCTTCAGTAATATTCTAACAACAACTTAAATAAGGTCAGGTTATTTAAAATATTTTTAGCACACCTTTAAAACTTATTTATAGAACTAACAGACATACATATTGAAACACGGATCTTTCGATACACAGACAGTCATATTAATAGATAGCCTGACAGACGGTCGGTCGGAGTGATTGATGGACGGATAAATGAATTCCTGGATAAATGGCCAGATGGATGAATGGCCAGATGGATGAATGGGCATGTAGGTATGTAGGTAGGTTGGTAAGAAGACAGACAGACTATAGACAGACAGATATCCATTTTAATTACACTTTGATCTCACTTGAATCTTATATCTGTTACGTGCAAAGACCGAAATTCGGCCATTTCGCGAATTGGTCGGCCAAAGCCCGAATTTCGGTTTTTGGCCGGCCAATTTGCAGCAACATTGGCCACTTCGCGAAATGGCCTCTTTCGGGCTTCGGCCGTAACCGATCTATGTTTGTCTGACCACTACAGGTGCTCCATACCTGGATGACATCAACCAGGCTCTACTCCAGCTGAAGGAAGAAGGACAGTTGGACAGCTTAAAAGAAAGGTTTTTAACACTGTATTATAATCAGGTCTTCGTCGTTCATTTAGTTAGCACTTCGTTGTCCATTTAGTTAGCACTTCGTCGTCCATTTAGTTAGCACCGGTAAATATTCTAGGTACGAAGATAAGAACTTTCTTCAAAACTTTAACTAAATTTTCTTCCATGTGGTGGTAAATGTGTATATACTGTAGTTTCACGTCTATTGGGTGTTATATTGCTGTCGACTGTAGTTTCACGTCCATTGGGTGTTATATTGCTGTCAAATGTAGTCTCACGTCTATTGGGTGGTATATTGCTGTCAAATGTAGTTTCACGTCCATTGGGTGTTATATTGCTGTCAAATGTAGTTTCACGTCCATGTGGTGTTATATTGCTGTCAAATGTAGTTTCACGTCCATTGGGTGTTATATTGCTGTCGACTGTAGTTTCACGTCCATTGGGTGTTATATTGCTGTCAAATGTAGTCTCACGTCTATTGGGTGTTATATTGCTGTCAAATGTAGTCTCACGTCTATTGGGTGTTATATTGCTGTCGACTGTAGTTTCACGTCTATTGGGTGTTATATTGCTGTCAAATGTAGTCTCACGTCTATTGGGTGTTATATTGCTGTCAAATGTAGTTTCACGTCCATTGGGTGTTATATTGCTGTCAAATGTAGTTTCACGTCCATGTGGTGTTATATTGCTGTCAAATGTAGTCTCACGTCTATTGGGTGGTATATTGCTGTCAAATGTAGTCTCACGTCCATTGGGTGTTATATTGCTGTCAAATGTAGTCTCACGTCCATTGGGTGTTATATTGCTGTCAAATGTAGTCTCACGTCCATTGGGTGTTATATTGCTGTCAAATGTAGTCTCACGTCCATTGGGTGTTATATTGCTGTCAAATGTAGTTTCACGTCCATTGGGTGTTATATTGCTGTCAAATGTAGTCTCACGTCCATTGGGTGTTATATTGCTGTCAAATGTAGTTTCACGTCCATTGGGTGGTATATTGCTGTCAAATGTAGTTTCACGTCTATTGGGTGTTATATTGCTGTCAAATGTAGTTTCACGTCCATTGGGTGGTATATTGCTGTCAAATGTAGTCTCACGTCTATATTGTGGTATATTGCTGTCAACTGTAGTTTCACGTCCATTGGGTGGTATATTGCTGTCAAATGTAGTTTCACGTCCATTGGGTGGTATATTGCTGTCAAATGTAGTTTCACGTCCATTGGGTGTTATTTTGCTGTCAAATGTAGTCTCACGTCCATTGGGTGTTATATTGCTGTCAAATGTAGTTTCACGTCCATTGGGTGTTATATTGCTGTCAAATGTAGTCTCACGTCCATTGGGTGTTATATTGCTGTCAAATGTAGTTTCACGTCCTTTGGGTGTTATATTGCTGTCAAATGTAGTCTCACGTCCATTGGGTGTTATATTGCTGTCAAATGTAGTTTCACGTCCTTTGGGTGTTATATTGCTGTCAAATGTAGTTTCACGTCCATTGGGTGTTATATTGCTGTCAAATGTAGTCTCACGTCCATTGGGTGTTATATTGCTGTCAAATGTAGTTTCACGTCCTTTGGGTGTTATATTGCTGTCAAATGTAGTTTCACGTCCATTGGGTGTTATATTGCTGTCAAATGTAGTCTCACGTCCATTGGGTGTTATATTGATGTCAACTGTAGTTTCACGTCCATTGGGTGTTATATTGCTGTCAAATGTAGTCTCACGTCCATTGGGTGTTATATTGCTGTCAACTGTAGTTTCACGTCCATTGGGTGTTATATTGCTGTCAACTGTAGTTTCACTTCCATTGGGTGTTATATTGCTGTCAAATGTAGTTTCACGTCCATTGAGTGTTATATTGCTGTCAAATGTAGTCTCACGTCCATTGGGTGTTATATTGCTGTCAAATGTAGTTTCACGTCCATTGGGTGTTATATTGCTGTCAAATGTAGTCTCACGTCCATTGGGTGTTATATTGCTGTCAAATGTAGTTTCACGTCCATTGGGTGTTATATTGCTGTCAAATGTAGTCTCACGTCCATTGGGTGTTATATTGATGTCAACTGTAGTTTCACGTCCATTGGGTGTTATATTGCTGTCAAATGTAGTTTCACGTCCATTGGGTGGTATATTGCTGTCAAATGTAGTCTCACGTCTATTGGGTGTTATATTGCTGTCAAATGTAGTTTCACGTCCATTGGGTGTTATATTGCTGTCAAATGTAGTTTCACGTCCATGTGGTGTTATATTGCTGTCAAATGTAGTCTCACGTCTATTGGGTGGTATATTGCTGTCAAATGTAGTCTCACGTCCATTGGGTGTTATATTGCTGTCAAATGTAGTTTCACGTCCATTGGGTGTTATATTGCTGTCAAATGTAGTTTCACGTCCATTGGGTGTTATATTGCTGTCAAATGTAGTTTCACGTCCATTGGGTGTTATATTGCTGTCAAATGTAGTCTCACGTCCATTGGGTGTTATATTGCTGTCAAATGTAGTCTCACGTCCATTGGGTGTTATATTGCTGTCAACTGTAGTTTCACGTCCATTGGGTGTTATATTGCTGTCAAATGTATTTTCACGTCCATTGGGTGTTATATTGCTGTCAAATGTAGTCTCACGTCCATTGGGTGTTATATTGCTGTCAAATGTAGTTTCACGTCTATTGGGTGTTATATTGCTGTCAAATGTAGTTTCACGTCCATTGGGTGTTATATTGCTGTCAAATGTAGTCTCACGTCCATTGGGTGTTATATTGCTGTCAAATGTAGTCTCACGTCCATTGGGTGTTATATTGCTGTCAAATGTAGTCTCACGTCCATTGGGTGTTATATTGCTGTCAAATGTAGTATCACGTCCATTGGGTGTTATATTGCTGTCAAATGTAGTCTCACGTCCATTGGGTGTTATATTGCTGTCAAATGTAGTCTCACGTCCATTGGGTGTTATATTGCTGTCAAATGTAGTCTCACGTCCATTGGGTGTTATATTGCTGTCAACTGTAGTTTCACGTCCATTGGGTGTTATATTGCTGTCAAATGTAGTCTCACGTCCATTGGGTGTTATATTGCTGTCAACTGTAGTTTCACTTCCATTGGGTGTTATATTGCTGTCAAATGTAGTTTCACTTCCATTGGGTGTTATATTGCTGTCAAATGTAGTTTCACGTCCATTGGGTGTTATATTGCTGTCAAATGTAGTCTCACGTCCATTGGGTGTTATATTGCTGTCAACTGTAGTTTCACTTCCATTGGGTGTTATATTGCTGTCAACTGTAGTTTCACTTCCATTGGGTGTTATATTGCTGTCAAATGTAGTTTCACGTCCATTGAGTGTTATATTGCTGTCAAATGTAGTCTCACGTCCATTGGGTGTTATATTGCTGTCAACTGTAGTTTCACTTCCATTGGGTGTTATATTGCTGTCAACTGTAGTTTCACTTCCATTGGGTGTTATATTGCTGTCAAATGTAGTTTCACGTCCATTGAGTGTTATATTGCTGTCAAATGTAGTCTCACGTCCATTGGGTGTTATATTGCTGTCAAATGTAGTTTCACGTCCATTGGGTGTTATATTGCTGTCAAATGTAGTCTCACGTCCATTGGGTGTTATATTGCTGTCAAATGTAGTTTCACGTCCATTGGGTGTTATATTGCTGTCAAATGTAGTCTCACGTCCATTGGGTGTTATATTGCTGTCAAATGTAGTTTCACGTCCATTGGGTGTTATATTGCTGTCAAATGTAGTTTCACGTCTATTGGGTGTTATATTGCTGTCAAATGTAGTCTCACGTCCATTGGGTGTTATATTGCTGTCAAATGTAGTTTCACGTCTATTGGGTGGTATATCGCTGTCAAATGTAGTTTCACGTCTATTGGGTGGTATATTGGTTTTAACTGTAGTTTCACTTGCAGGTGGTGGTCATTTGGTCTAAATCAGTGGTTCCCAAAGTGGTCCGCATGGACACCCATGGGGTCCCTGGTACCATTCAGGGGGTCTGTGGAAAATTAAAATTGGTTTGGGGGTCCCTGAACAGCGCCAGAGGGTCATCGAAAAGTTTAATATAAAATAATAAAACTGATCAATTTTTATTTTTATGGAAATTAAAATAAATAATAAATAAAATAGTATATTTTCAACTGATTCAATACAAACTTAGTCATGGAGTACAATGTTTTTTTTTACCTTGAAAATGTTGTAGAACTGAGGTTATTTATACATCTATAACCAATCAAAATACTTGGTTTGTTGAAAGGTCTAGCTTGATGCGTAAGAAATGCGGAATTCGAAGAAGTAGGCCAGCAAAATACAAGTTTTTAACTTGAATCTACGAGGGTTGCAAGGAAGGGTATTTTTAGATGTGCCAGGAAATAATTTCAGTTATATTTATCTAAATTGTATCAAATATTTTTACATTGTGCTTTCCAGTAGCATTCCATTGAAAATGTTCATTATTATTAACATTGGTTTGTTACCATAGATACGAGTAAGAGAATGAGTGAGCCCAGGGCTGGATTTAGACTTGATAGAGCCCAAAGCTATTTGAGATAAAGGGGCCCTTTTGAAGTCCAGATATTCTATGTCAGTGCCAAATCTGGAGAAAAAAAGTTCCGGGAACCTCCAAGAAGGCGGAGGCCCTAAGCTATAGCTTGTTTTGCAAATCCAGCACTGAGTGAGCCGAAGAAACAATGTCGACAATACAGTGTTGTTGAATATTTGAAGTATGGCTAAATGTTTGGAAACACATACGAAAGGATAAACGTTATTAACTGAATTTAAAAGGATTTTTTTCAAGTTAAAGCAATACCCTTGACTTTTTGGCATACTTAAAACAAGCTGAAGGGAATGTATTTTTAGTACATTGTACTATCATCCACATCATTTATTAGCAACAAACTTAGTGGAATTTGTATGGATCACTAGATAATGTCATTAGAGCAGTTAATAAAATCGGAAGGAATGCCTTCAATGAGAGATTATTTATTCAACATTGTGCGGGCAATGAAGAAGACTATAATCGTTTACTTATTCACACATAAATATGTTGGTTATCAACAAGTACTTATTTAAATCGATTTATGCACTATTTGATTCAGTGTGTGAATTTCTGGAAAACAAAGACAATGATTTGCGACACAATTAACTCACAAAATGACATATCCTTAATAAGTGATTTTATTTACCAACTTTAAAGAAACTAATTTGAAACTACAAGAACAAGTAAAGTAATTAAATTTAATCAAAAGCATACTATCTGGTTTGTTGCAAATGTTTTTCTGTACAAACAAAACTTAGGAACAGGAGAATGTTCTCAGTTTCCAAATCTTTTGAAATTGAATAAAATATTTTTTAAAAACACGTTTTAAAAAAAATAGTCTTATTTTAGAAATGCACTAAAAAGTAGAAAATAAAATTATTATAAAATGAACTAAAAAGTAGAAAGTAAATTTAAAATGTGAAATTTACATTCAGAAGAGACCTTTAGTTCCAAATTTATGAAAATGTAAAAGTTTAAAATGAGACAGGAACGTTAAGCTGTAATTGTAGGTGAAATCGATTATCTCGTTGTTCGCCATGACTATAAGACTAGGGTGCTCAGTTTAAACTTAGCGAATAGCTTTGCCTAATTTGATGAATATCTGTGATTAAATTAGACATTATTCACTTGGATATTCCCGACTGGGTGTTGGACCCTTTTGCGCGTGGACTAGCTCAGATCCCAAACACAGAGGAATTCATACTAATACTGGAGCAGCTTAATGAAATGAGACACTTAAACCAATGTTTGAACTAGGATGCTACAATTTCTGGTTAAAAAATCAGATCTCAATTTTACATCTTGCATTTTGGGTCAATGTACAGCCCAATTTTATAGCCTGCATTACGAGTTATTGAACAGAAGTTGTTGACTGCTTTACCGTCATTCCATTGGGTAGAACAAAGATTCAGTGCCGCTGTGAACCTCAACATAAAAATCAGAAACCTATAAGAAATTGCTGCTCGTGGGAATTTGTGGTTTCTACTCACAAACATTGAGTCGGTCATAAATACACTCATAAAATCGCATAAAACTTATCCAAGATATTAATTTTTTCCATTTTATTTTAAACAAAAGTTAAAATTTCAATAAATGCTTCAACAAATGTTGTTTTTTTGGATTAGTAATTGTTGTAATATGAATATGCATTTATGTAGTTTTTTTCACTTGGGGGTCCGTGGGGAAGTTTTGACTATAAAAGTGGTCCGTGGGTCAAAAAAAGTTTGGGAACCACTGGTCTAAACTATAGTTTCACTTGCAGGTGGTGGTCCATGGGTCTGAACTGTACAGAGAAGGACAAGTCCAGGTCTATCAGCCAGAAGACCACGCCTGAACTTGAGTTGACCAACATGATTGGTGTGTTCATTGTCCTGGCCGTCTTCATTGTGATGGCCATCATAGTGGACGTGGGCAGTCGGCTGTACAGATGGGACAAGGACAAGCGGAAGGTCAAAAATGTAGGCCTGGCTAACGATGGGAGAGATGGACAGAGAGATTGAGAGAGAAAGAGAGAGGGAGAGACAGAGAGTGAGAGAGACAGAGAGAGAGTGAGAGAGACAGAGAGAGAGAGAGAGAGAGAGAGAGAGAGAGAGAGAGAGAGAGAGAGAGAGAGAGAGAGAGAGAGAGAGAGAGAGAGAGAGAGAGAGAGAGAGAGAGAGAGAGAGAGAATGAGACAGTTATTGTAGGGCTAGTAAAAATAAGGATATGAAAACGTCGTTATATTTCAAGGTAATGAACTGGCCTTGACCTTGAGTGGGATAATTGAGTTGAACATCAGATGTGTGTAGGCAGATGCTAGAAACGTCATGAATGACACTTTTACTTCTCTTGAAAATGTTTCCAAATGTTCATCTAAATAATACCATCCTAATAAACTAAATGTTATAATTATGACCAGAAACAACATTAGGCAGAGGTCAGATCTCTGTCTGTAAAAAGTTCCTAATAAACCGAATGTTTGTACATGATTAGTGAAAATATCCAATGACGTCCTTAAGTTATTCAATATTTAATTTTACATCTCTATATTCAACTTGATTTCGAGAGTTTTATCCATATGTCCACAGAATGTCGAATTGATCGAATCCTCGGAAACCAACGTCTTGGATAATCATTTCATCAAGTAGCGTTTGAACGAGCCAAAATTACGTCATGTTTTAATTCATTCCATGTTTTCCTTATCACAAAAACACATTTTATTAAAATGCATATCTATATGTATGATTATATGCGCGTCGATTGAACGATTGAATTGTATTTGTTAATTGATTTCTAACGCGTTAAGGACATAGACAATGCCTTTTGTATCATGTATTTTAATTCAATATAACGTCGTGAACTTGTGTAGGAAATAGATTCTGTTATGGATTTATTTGTAAGATCAAATATATTTTAAAAATATTTTTAATGAACACATTTTGAAATAGGCAAATTTATTTTCATTGTTTTTAATATTTGAAAATTAGGGGGGGGGGTGTATTCACTTTATTTTGGGGTGTATTCACTTTATTTTATACATTTTTAGCAATGCAAGGGGTTTCGAGAATTGGTGAAAATTAAAAATTTCTTGCCAAAGTATTTGTTTATAGACTTTAATGAGCTATGAAAATTTGTAACATTTTAAAATTTTAACCATCAACAAAACTGAAAAAGAAAATACAAGTTAAAGTTAAATGAAGAATTCATTATAAATATTATGAACATGAATATACTGCCGGGATATGAGGCACAACTGCCGGGATAGGAGGCACAACTGCCGGGATAGGAGGCACAACTTTAAAGTTATTAAAATAATTAATTCATAAGAATAGTTATTTTTTTACCACGTTTTTATTAACTCGCTTTCGTTCCTGTGGCATTGTTTGTTTGTGTGTCTGTCCAAGATTTTTCAAATCTGCCAACGTAAAATTAAACCACTTTTGATGGTTCTAGAGATCTCAAAATTTTACCACAGATAGATCTGGGACGACAATACATTGTATCAAATTTTCAGATCGATCAAATGTACCGTTATTAAATTATTGAACTTTTCAGTTTATCTTTATATACGCCTCTCTACCCGCCTGCCGTTGTTTAATTTCACGTGACGAGTTCACCCCGTGACCTCATCGCTTTGTTATTAAACGTTGGGCGGGCGCTGATGAGGTGTTTGGTAAAATAAATAGAGGTAAAAAAATATTTTTAAAAAACACGTTTTTATTAGTGGACTAAAACGAATAAAATAAATAAAGGTAAAAAAATGATTTTTAAAAACCACGTTTTTACAAGTGGACTAAAAAGAAGAAAATAATTTAAAACTTATAAGTTCAAGTACTTCAATTTAATTGACTAAAAACGTGGGGCGCGTGTTTGGTATAAAAATTAAAGATTTCTAATTTAGAAGGCAAAAGAGAGATCTATAAGTGAGAGAATGAGTGAACCGCATATGTTAAACCTCATAAGCGCCCACCCGAAGTTTTTAGTCATATTAAATCGAAGTACTTGAACTTATAAGTTTTAAATTATTTTTTATCTTTTTAGTCCACTTGTAAAAATGTGGTTTTTACCTTTATTTTTACAAATGCAAAAGTCTTTGCTACACAATAAAAGAAATGTTGCTACAGTAGGCCAGGCTGAAGATATTAGTTAGAAGATGTAAATGTTGCTGCAGTAGGCCAGGCTGTAGATATTAGTTAGAAGATGTAAATGTTGATGCAGTAGGCCAGGCTGTAGATATTAGTTAGTCGATATAAATGTTGCTGCAGTAAGCCAGGCTGTAGATATTAGTTAGTCGATGTAAATGTTGCTGCATTAGGCCAGGCTGTATATATTAGTTAGTCGATGTAAATGTTGCTGCAGTAAGCCAGGCTGTAGATATTAGTTAGTCGATGTAAATGTTGCTGCAGTAAGCCAGGCTGTAGATATTAGTTAGAAGATGTATGTCATGCTAACTGGGTATGTATGAAATACAAAATACACAAACAAATTTGTGCAATGAAAACAATAAATTTGAGCTTTATTTTAAACTAAAACGACGATAGACGTTTCGGCGAATTCCTTCATCGGTACAATAACATAAAATAGGTACTTACATAAGTAATATCTACATTCTTAAAACATATTATATCATAAGATACTTTAAAATATTTATGTAAAATAAAACGAAAGGAAAAACAAAAGCAAACAAGGACACGGGATATAGGAAGAAGGAGGAAGTATCTAAAGATACAGTGAAAACCACAACGGTAAAAAGATTCTGCAGTTAGGTAAAATTGTGAATTTGGTTAATTCAATATGAAGCTAACGTACCAAATCGTTTTATAAGTTTATTTTCCATGTGGATCCTATCATGGGTATTGCTTGCATATAAAATACCAGTAACTGCAATATCTGAAATGCCGTCATGGTCAACACTGTTAAAATGTTTAGACACATGACATTGAGCCTGTTTATTTATATCATACAGGTGTTCTCGAAACCAATCTCCAAGACTACGACCTGTCTCACCCATGTAAATTTTATTACGCCTCTTTCAAAGAATTGCATAAATCACTTTGCGACTTGTGCAAGTGAATCTATCTTTTATTATGAATTTTTCAAGAGGGAAAGAAATTTTGTTAATTTCAATCACATATGGACAAATATTGCAACAGTTACGGTTGCAACCTTTTGTTCCGATATGTGCTTTCATTGTGGGAAGGTGACAATGGGAGGTTACTATAGGACGTTTCTTATGTAGCATATCGACTAAATTTCCTCCTTTGCTCTTTTTTCGGATAGGATCATATAACATATTATAGGTGGCTGTAAATGCTGTCAATACGAATCCTATACCTTAATGTGGTCTTTAAAAAGTTTCTAAAAATGTTTGTGTCTATAGCAATAACTTGTACTTGAACTGAAAACCTTTATTTATGGCTAGATCAATTGGATAGACAAACAACAGAATTATGCGTTAGTAGACTGGTAATCAGGTGACTGTTTTAAAGTCATAAAAATCGTGACCGTCGACAGGAAAGTGGGAATAGAGCAAATTCCTTTTTTTTTCTTTTTTTTAAGAGAAAGACTGAACTCTTATTTTCAGTTGAATCTAAAGATTAAGCTTATTGGACCAATACAGACAAAAATAATTTCATAGAATAAATTAAAGGTAATTTGTTTTCGTTACCATTGTGTCAAAGAAAATAAGAAACTGTTTAACATTCAATTAATTGTTTCCGTTAACTCCTATGATCATTGAAGTCGAGTGAAATATTTCAAGGCAACAGAAAACGGGAAAAGGGTAAACATTTAATGACAAGATTACATCTTGACAGGCAAATGACTTGGTGTTATACAAAATGTTCATTTCCAATATTGTGTCTGTCTTTAATAAAATGACTTACTGACTTCATGAATTGTGTTATTTCTTGTTTTGAAGTCATCACTAAACTCATTGACTTCGTTGTGATTTTCAATAAGATTATACTTCTTAGATCAGCGATTTATAAAGACTTTTTGTTTTATCCA
This sequence comes from Ampullaceana balthica, assembly GCA_944989445.1. Classification (NCBI taxonomy): domain Eukaryota; kingdom Metazoa; phylum Mollusca; class Gastropoda; family Lymnaeidae; genus Ampullaceana; species Ampullaceana balthica. The sequence continues at coordinate 787,962 of CALYLW010000064.1, forward strand.
GTGTCATAAACTATTATATTTTTGAATCAATGATTACAATATTATTCGCCTTTCCTTTCCGTTTGATCTTCATTTTAACCTCCATTTCCCCGCCCAAGCAATAAAAAGATAGAAAGCTGAAACAAAAAAAGAGGATATTCAAAACAAATTTTAAAAAAAACCGTTAAAAAACAAGCTTTTTACTTTAAATCCTTTATGTACGAGAAATAACTAAAAGAAAGTTCATTATAATACGCAGCGCAAGACAATCCAAAAATACTAAATTATAGTTATGTGTCGTAAATCATGTTTAATATAATGCGCACCGATCAGGAATATGTTTATAAAAAGTATTGTCAATAAAATACGCACCTTATTGCGCGACAGTAAAGGTTGTTCAATATAATACGCACCGTAACACTATAGCAAAAACAATTAACATGATACACAGAGATAAATAAAATAATCTAAAAATTCAATAATTTAATTACAGTACCTTCGATCAATCTGAAATGTTGATAAATCGTTTTTATCATCGGCACGAAACTGCCTGCAAAATTTCAGCTCGCTAGTTTACGAGGAAGTGGGTTAAAAATCGATCCACAGTTTTTTTTACAAACAAGCAAGGGCTTAAACAGATACCACGAGTTAATGTAAAGGATTCCAAAAAATAGCAAAATTTGAACGCTGCTATATGTAGAAATAGATCACTGACCAGTTGGATTTCCCTTAAGAAAACAGATTTTTAGTAATTTCTTTGAGCTGTCAATTTTGTATTAACGGTTGGTTGTGACTTCAACATTTTAACAACGAGAAGAATAAAACAATAACTATATAATAACAACAAAATAATAACACAAAAACTACAATAACAATAAAACAACATGACATAAAGAAAAACAACAATAACATCATGTCACAAAATGTAACACAAAAGCAACAATTCTAACAACAACAATAACAACAGCTATAACAGAAACAATAACAACAACAATAGTAAAAACATCAAATGCAAAAACAAAGATAACCAATTGCTACACATCCTCATCGTCTGTGGCATTATTTAAGAAATTTCAGGAAATATGCAAAAAGTTAATATCTAAATATTCAATATCTTAACCTGAAATACGGTTATCTAAACCTGACATACAGTAAATTTCACCTGATATTCAACAATTTTAAATGGACAATTTACTATCATAACATAACACTCAATAATTATGAATGGACATTTAATTATTATATATGAAATTTAATTATTTTAAATGGGCATTATGTTATTTTAAGTGACATTCAGTTACTTTAACCTGTCATATATTTACCTTAACCTGACATTCAGTTACTTTAACCTGTCATATATTTACCTTAACCTGACATTCAGTTACTTTAACCTGTCATATATTTACCTTAACCTGACATTCAGTTACTTTAACCTGTCATATATTTACCTTAACCTGACATTCAGTTACTTTAACCTGTCATATATTTACCTTAACCTGACATTCAGTTACTTTAACCTGTCATATATTTACCTTAACCTGACATTCAGTTACTTTAACCTGTCATATATTTACCTTAACCTGACATTCAGTTACTTTAACCTGTCATATATTTACCTTAACCTGACATTCAGTTACTTTAACCTGTCATATATTTACCTTAACCTGACATTCAGTTACTTTAACCTGTCATATATTTACCTTAACCTGACATTCAGTTACTTTAACCTGTCATATATTTACCTTAACCTGACACAGTTGTGCATTGTTGACATTTGCGATTATTGATCCGTGATAAATCAATCGATGACATCCATGGCCGTGTCGAAGCTAATCGATTTAGGGCAATACACGTGAGCGAATGTACATAAAAATTGACAGAATAAATTCTAACACTTTTTTTAACAGATTACAAATTTATATAAAAAATTAATTAATTAATTTTAATCAAAAAAAATTATATCACGCACTCGATTAAAAATATTTAATGAGTAAATTTGTGTTCTTTACAAAAATTAATAAATTACTGCAAAGAGATATAGGCCAAGTAAATAATACTATACAACAGTTGAATACTGCACCGAGATGGCGGCAAAGTAAATTATGGATACATACATCTTTACAAGTATTGCAGACCATCAAAATATTTCATCAAAGGTTGAGAAAGATCAGAAATGATCTGGGCATGTTTATAATAATACACATGATGTGAACATACAATTTTAGGCTGGTGAGTTATAGACTGAATACGATTTGAAAGAGAATTTACGATAAATTGAAGACGAATTTTTAAAGAAATTTACGAAGAAATTTTCGTGTCATGTCATTTAGTTTGGGTTATTTTTCAAGAGTTGCAGGTTGTCATGTTTTCAAGAAATGCATGATGTCATGTTTTCATGAGGTGCATGATGTCATGTTTTCATGAGGTACACGATGTCATGTTTTCATGAGGTACACAATGTCATGTTGTCATGAGGTGCATGGTGTCATGTTTTCATGAGGTACATGATGTCATGTTTTCATGAGGTGAATGATGTCATGTTTTCATGCCATGAGGTACACGATGTCATGTTTTCATAAGGTACACGATGTCATGTTTTCATGAGTTAGTCATGTTTTTATGAGGTGCATGATGTCATGTTTTCATGAGGTACGCGATGTCATGTTTTCATGCCATGAGGTACACGATGTCATGTTTTCATGAGGTACACAATGTCATGTTTTCATGAGTTAGTCATGTTTTCATGAGGTGCATGATGTCATGTTTTCATGAGGTACGCGATGTCATGTTTTCATGAGGTTCAAGATGTCATGTTTTCAAGAGTTGCAAGATGTCATGTTTTCATGAGGTGCATGATGTCATGTTTCAGGAGATGCAAGATGTCATGTTTTCAGGAGGTGCATGATGTCATGTTTTCATGAGGTACACGATGTCATGTTTTCATGATGTGCAAGATGTCATGTTTTCAAGAGGTGCAATATGTCATGTTTTCACAAGGTGCATGATGTCATCTTTTCAGGAGGTGCCAGATGTCATGTTTTCATGAGGTACACGATGTCATGTTTTCATGAGGTACACGATGTCATGTTTTCAAGAGGTACACGATGTCATGTTTTCATGAGGTGCAAGATGTCTTGTTTTCAGGAGGTACAAGATGTCATGTTTTCATGAGGTGCAAGATGTCAAGTTTTCATTACGTGCATGGTGTCATGTTTTCAGGAGGTGCAAGATGTCATGTTTTCATGAGGTACACGATGTCATGTTTTCAAGAGGTACACGATGTCATGTTTTCATGAGGTGCAAGATGTCGTGTTTTCAGGAGGTACACGATGTCATGTTTTCATGAGGTGCAAGGTGTCATGTTTTCATGACGTGCATGATGTCATGTTTTCAGGAGGTGCAAGATGTCATGTTTTCATGAGGTACACCATGTCATGTTTTAATGAAGTGCAGGATGTCAAGTTTTCAAGAGGTTCAAGATGTCATGTTTTTCATTAGGTGAAAGATGTCATGTTTTCATGATGTGCATGATGTTATGTTTACAGGAGGTGCAAGATGTCATGTTTTCCATCGGGCGATGGTTGGAATCCGTTTATTTATATATAAATTTATTTATTTCCCTTACAATTGTAATTGCTGATCGACATTTCTCGGGGAAATCAAGTTTCTTGTTGTTTTACACATCAAGCGCCTAACAACACATCAAGCGTGTAACAACACATCAAGCGTGTAACAAAACATCAAGCGTGTAACAACACATCAAGCGCCTAACAACACAGCAAACGTGTAACAACACATCAAGCGTGTAACAACACATCAAGCGTGTAACAACACATCAAGCGCCTAACAACACATCAAGCGTGTAACAACACATCAAGCGTGTTACAACACATCAAGCGTGTAACAACAAATCAAACGTGTAACAACACATCAAGCGTGTAAAAACACATCAAGCGTGTAACAAAACATCAAGCATGTAAAAACAGACCGAATGTTCTTCTAACACAGCCCCGCCTCCACCATCGGGCAGTTTGAGGTCCGTTCATTGATTGTTAGACTCCACGGCCCAGACCAGAATATCAGCCCATAAACCATTGCAGCACCTGGTGAAGTCCCATATCATTTGTGCTGGTGGGGCCCATTACATTGGATCCTTGAAGTTTTAGAATTGCAGATTTGTGAGGAAATGTGATCCTTTCATAGATAGGTGAGACGAACTGTATTATATGAGCCTTCTATTGGTCATTTCATATGTAGAGGTGAGACGAACTGTATTATATGAGCCTTCTATTGATCATTTCATATGTAGAGGTGAGACGAACTGTATTATATGAGCCTTCTATTGGTCATTTCATATGTAGAGGTGAGACGAACTGTATTATATGAGCTTTCTATTGGTCATTTCATATGTAGAGGTGAGACGAACTGTATTATATGAGCCTTCTATTGGTCATTTCATATGTAGAGGTGAGACGAACTGTATTATATGAGCCTTCTATTGATCATTTCATATGTAGAGGTGAGGCAAACTGTATTATATGAGCCTTCTATTGGTCATTTCATATGTAGAGGTGAGACGAACTGTATTATATGTGCCTTCTATTGGTCATTTCATATGTAGAGGTGAGGCAAACTGTATTATATGAGCCTTCTATTGGTTATTTCATATGTAGAAGTGAGGCAAACTGTATTATATGAGCCTTCTATTGGTCATTTCATATGTAGAGGTGAGGCAAACTGTATTATATGAGCCTTCTATTGATCATTTCATATGTAGAGGTGAGACGAACTGTATTATATGAGCCTTCTATTGGTCATTTCATATGTAGAGGTGAGGCAAACTGTATTATATGAGCCTTCTATTGATCATTTCATATGTAGAGGTGAGACGAACTGTATTATATGTGCCTTCTATTGGTCATTTCATATGTAGATGGGAGACGAACTGTATTACATGAGCCTTCTATTGGTCATTTCATATGTAGAGGTGAGGCAAACTGTATTATATGAGCCTTCTATTGGTCATTTAATATGTAGAGGTGAGGCAAACTGTATTATATGAGCCTTCTATTGATCATTTCATATGTAGAGGTGAGACGAACTGTATTATATGTGCCTTCTATTGGTCATTTCATATGTAGAGGTGAGACGAACTGTATTATATGAGCCTTCTATTGGTCATTTCATATGTAGAGGTGAGGCAAACTGTATTATATGAGCCTTCAATTGATCATTTCATATGTAGAGGTGAGACGAACTGTATTATATGAGCCTTCTATTGGTCATTTCATATGTAGAGGTGAGACGAACTGTATTATATGTGCCTTCTATTGGTCATTTCATATGTAGAGGTGAGACGAACTGTATTATATGAGCCTTCTATTGGTCATTTCATATGTACAGGTGAGGCGAACTGTATTATATGAGCCTTCTATTGGTCATTTCATATGTAGAGGTGAGACGAACTGTATTATATGTGCCTTCTATTGGTCATTTCATATGTAGAGGTGAGACGAACTGTATTATATGAGCCTTCTATTGGTCATTTCATATGTAGAGGTGAGACGAACTGTATTATATGAGCCTTCTATTGATCATTTCATATGTAGAGGTGAGACGAACTGTATTATATGAGCCTTCTATTGGTCATTTCATATGAACAGGTGAGGCGAACTGTATTATATGAGCTTTCTATTGATCATTTCATATGTAGAGGTGAGAAGAACTGTATTATATGAGCCTTCTATTGGTCATTTCATATGTACAGGTGAGGCGAACTGTATTATATGTGCCTTCTATTGATCATTTCATATGTAGAGGTGAGACGAACTGTATTATATGTGCCTTCTATTGGTCATTTCATATGTAGAGGTGAGGCGAACTGTATTATATGTGCCTTCTATTAGTAATTTCATATGTATAGGTGAGACGAACTGTATTATATGTGCCTTCTATTGGTCATTTCATATGTAGAGGTGAGACGAACTGTATTATATGAGCCTTCTATTGGTCATTTCATATGTAGAGGTGAGACGAACTGTATTATATGAGCCTTCTATTGATCATTTCATATGTAGAGGTGAGACGAACTGTATTATATGAGCTTTCTATTGATCATTTCATATGTAGAGGTGAGACTAACTGTATTATATGAGCTTTCTATTGATCATTTCATATGTAGAGGTGAGACGAACTGTATTATATGAGCCTTCTATTGGTCATTTCATATGTAGAGGTGAGACGAACTGTATTATATGAGCCTTCTATTGATCATTTCATATGTAGAGGTGAGACGAACTGTATTATATGAGCTTTCTATTGATCATTTCATATGTAGAGGTGAGGCAAACTGTATTATATGAGCTTTCTATTGATCATTTCATATGTAGAGGTGAGACGAACTGTATTATATGAGCCTTCTATTGGTCATTTCATATGTAGAGGTGAGACGAACTGTATTATATGAGCCTTCTATTGGTCATTTCATATGTAGAGGTGAGACGAACTGTATTATATGAGCTTTCTATTGATCATTTCATATGTAGAGGTGAGACGAACTGTATTATATGAGCTTTCTATTGATCATTTCATATGTAGAGGTGAGACGAACTGTATTATATGAGCCTTCTATTGGTCATTTCATATGTACAGGTGAGGCGAACTGTATTATATGTGCCTTCTATTGATCATTTCATATGTAGAGGTGAGACGAACTGTATTATATGTGCCTTCTATTGGTCATTTCATATGTAGAGGTGAGGCGAACTGTATTATATGTGTCTTCTATTAGTAATTTCATATGTAGAGGTGAGGCGAACTGTATTATATGTGCCTTCTATTGGTCTTTTCATATGAAAAACTAAGAAATTAAAAAAAATTAAAAAGCTGTGTGAAGGAATATTAGTTAAAAAGTTGGTTTTTTCCTCTATAAACCAACATAATTGTGGTACAAAGCCCCCATCAGCTTTCAGATTATGAGAGTTGATAATTCACATGTTTCTTTGATAACGTTACAGCTTCATATGTCACAGGCCACAAGAATAAATCCAACGTATCAACATGCAGAAACAAAGCTTGTTATTCCAACTGACTGCATTCATTATGGCATCAGGTGACGCCTATAGATTGTAGTCGTAGGTTTCCCCAGGCAATGAAGCAATATCTGAAACAAACAGTAGCATGGCTTAAACGTAACAAGAGATCCAGAGATCTTTTGGGTTCTCTAAATGTGTCAAACATAAAAGATAATTTTAATTTAAAATTTGCTTCACATTTTATTATCAATGTTTACTGGTGATATGTTATTACATTAGACAAATGAATGAAAAAAAATTAAACATGACATTATTTTATCCTCAGTCAATATATTATTATGCACTGGACAGATTTTTACCCAAGGTAATTTTGTAACTGTCTTATAAATGAATAATGCTGCCAGGTCGTTATAAACACAATAATTCTCTCAAGTCGTTATAAACACAATAATTCTCTCAAGTCGTTATAAACACAATAATTCTCTCAATAGTTGGCCGTACATTCGTTACAAATTTTTTTTTGTCTCTCATTAGGAGAAAAATGTATTCTAAAATATCCACATAATGGCATACCCGAGCCCAATGAAAAATCCAAACAAATGATTGTAATTTTGAATGTGTTTCACCTCTAAAAGTTTCACTATTTGTACATCATATGTCTCTGCAAATATCCCTCCCTCTCCCTTCCCCCCCCTCTCTCTTTCTCTTTCGCTCTCTCTTATCTATCGCTCTTTTACTAAAGCATACCCAAAGTATACCAACATAGCGGTAACGTACAGAGGTTTCTACCAAAACTCAACACATGTCTGTAAATGACCTGCTCACAATGTGTGTCCTCTCTCTCTCCACAAGTCTGTAAATGACCTGCTCACAATGTGTGTCCTCTCTATACGCCTGTCTGTAAATGACCTGCTCACAATGTGTCCTCTCTCTCCACATGTCTGTAAATTACCTGCTCACAGTGTGTGTCCTCTCTCTCCACATGTCTGTAAATGACCTGCTCACAATGTGTGTCCTCTCTCTACGCCTGTCTGTAAATGACCTGCTCACAATGTGTGTCCTCTCTCTACGCCTGTCTGTAAATGACCTGCTCACAATGTGTCCTCTCTCTCCACATGTCTGTAAATGACCTGCTCACAATGTGTGTCCTCTCTGCCCCAAGGGGACTGTTCCTGCAGCTGTCTGCTCACGAATGTCACGCTGACCAGCAAGCAGCGACAGAACCTGGGAATCAGCGAGGCGGTCAAGATCAGACAAGAGCTGTCTATAGACAAACAGGTAACTGTCCATGGACAAACTGTTCCCCCATAAACAGGTAAATGTTTGACAATTACACAACAGACAGCTGACAGTCCATTACACAACAGACAGCTGACCGCCCATTACACAACAGACAGCTGACAGTCCATTACACAACAGACAGCTGACAGTCCATTACACGACAGACAGCTGACAGTCCATTACACAACAGACAGATGACAGTCCATTACACAACAGACAGATGACAGTCCATTACACAACAGACAGCTGAGAGTCCATTACACAACAGACAGCTGAAAGTCCATTACACAACAGACAGCTGACAGTCCATTACACAACAGAGAGCTGACAGTCCATAACACAACAGACAGCTGACAGTCCATCACACAACAGACAGCTGTCCGCCAATTACACAACAGACAGCTGACCGCGCATTACACAACAGACAGCTGACCGCCCATTACATAACAGACAGCTGACAGTCCATTGTACAACAGACAGTTGACAGTCCATTATACAACAGACAGCTGACAGTCCATTACAAAACAGACAGCTGACAGTCCATTATACAACAGACAGCTGACAGTCCATTACACAACAGACAGCTGACAGTCCATTATCTATTGCACTTTATTCAAACAAAAAAGTCCATTTAATATTTTTTGTTTAAACTTGATTCCGCAATGGATCAAACATTTAACGAACAACTACAGAGAAAGTTATAATATAAAAACAAAATAATAATAATAATTTCATCAGCCTTCGAGAAGATAAACTTTTCTCAAATTTGGTACATCAATGTTTGTTATCAGTTCCATTCATTGAAATTTGGACTGCTAAGGAGAGCAAACTAATTGTAGGCGTGTTTTCAGCCCAATCGATTTATCAATAGTATCGATATCATTACTAGGGTGATTCAATAATTGGTATGGAGGTGGGACACTGGGGCTGATAAATAGGTCAGAGCACACACACTTGGTCTGGAGGTGGACACGGATGCTGGTAAATAGGTCAGACCACACGCAATTTGTCAGAAAAATGATTTTTACCAGAATTGAGACCAAGTCATGATTGTAGGTTGTTCTCTGGATATATATTAACACACGGATTCTCATTTTAAAAAAAGCAGACATTTTTATTTCTGTTTGTAACGGCTCCCCACTCCCTAACTCCCAGGTCTTGTCTCTAACACTGAGAAAAAAGATCAGCATCCCTGACCAGCGTCCGTCGGCCAAGAGCATCGGCTACTTTGGTGTGGTCATCATGGCCACTGTGGGAATCATCATTTTTGTGATGGATGTGCCCTATTTCTGTCAGGTATCTATCTTGAGTCCTCCCTCACCCCCACGTATTATCACGTGCCACAGTGTCAACACACAAGTTATTAGAGACCGCCATATCACTGTCAGACACTCACTCACACCACAGTGTCAACACACAAGTTATTAGAGACCGCCATATCACTGTCAGACTATCACTCACACCACAGTGTCAACACACAAGTTATTAGAGACCACCATATCACAGTCAGACACTCACTCACACCACAGTGTCAACACACAAGTTATTAGAGACCACCATATCACAGTCAGACACTCACTCACACCACAGTGTCAACACACAAGTTATTAGAGACCGCCATATCACTGTCAGACACTCACTCACACCACAGTGTCAACACACAAGTTATTAGAGACCGCCATATCACTGTCAGACACTCACTCACACCACAGTGTCAACACATGAGTTATTAGAGACCGCCATATCACTGTCAGACACTCACTCACACCACAGTGTCAACACACAAGTTATTAGAGACCGCCATATCACTGTCAGACACTCACTCACACCACAGTGTCAACACACAAGTTATTAGAGACCGCCATATCACAGTCAGACACTCACTCATACCACAGTGTCAACACACAAGTTATTAGAGACCGCCATATCACTGTCAGACACTCACTCACACCACAGTGTCAACACACAAGTTATTAGAGACCGCCATATCACTGTCAGACACTCACTCACACCACAGTGTCAACACACAAGTTATTAGAGACCGCCATATCACTGTCAGACACTCACTCACACCACAGTGTCAACACATGAGTTATTAGAGACCGCCATATCACTGTCAGACTATCACTCACACCACAGTGTCAACACACAAGTTATTAGAGACCACCATATCACTGTCAGACACTCACTCACACCACAGTGTCAACACACAAGTTATTAGAGACCGCCATATCACTGTCAGACACTCACTCACACCACAGTGTCAACACACGAGTTATTAGAGACCGCCATATCACTGTCAGACACTCACTCACACCACAGTGTCAACACACAAGTTATTAGAGACCGCCATATCACTGTCAGACACTCACTCACACCACAGTGTCAACACACTAGTTATTAGAGACCGCCATATCACTGTCAGACACTCACTCACTCTCAGTTACATCAAATGTCGTTCATAAGCTCTTGCGTTCATTATTTTACAATGTCTTGTTCAGTTTAAACACTCTTAGAATTTGAACAGATTCAATAGTTTCAAAGATGAATACAGAAGCGTACCTGGGTTTGGTGTAACCCAGGAAAGGGCAAGATTTATGCCTCCAACATAAACACAAAAATACCTCTCCTACCTCCATAGATATAACAAGTGCGCCCATGACGAACTGACCTCCTCCCTCCCGAAATCTTTTCACGCCCCTGTATGTTGAAACAGTTTAAATTTCATTTAAACAACTCTTTTTTTTTCTCCCGACAGTTAAAATACGGGTAAAGATTCTATGAATAGTAAATATGCCAAATTAATTATCACTAATCTATATCAGTTACCCGCATTGATTTCAAACACCAGTCTGAAATATGTTGTAAAGAACCTTGCCACGCGTTGTGCACCACGCCAAACGTTGTATTTCTGTCTCCCACGCCCATCATTAGAAGAACCTTGCCACACGTTGTATTTCTGTCTCCCACGCCCATCATTGGAAGAACCTTGCCCAAAGGATGTATTTCTGTCTCCCACGCCCATCATTAGAAGAACCTTGCCCAAAGGTTGTATTTCTGTCTCCCACGCCCATCATTAAAAGAACCTTGCCAAACGTTGTATTTCTGTCTCCCACGCCCATCATTAGAAGAACCTTGCCACACGTTGTATTTCTGTCCCCCACGCCCATCATTAGAAGAACCTTGCCACACGTTGTATTTCTGTCTCCCACGCCCATCATTAGAAGAACCTTGCCCAAAGGTTGTATTTCTGTCTCCCACGCCCATCATTAGAAGAACCTTGCCCAAAGGTTGTATTTCTGTCTCCCACGCCCATCATTAGAAGAACCTTGCCACACGTTGTATTTCTGTCTCCCACGCCCATCATTAGAAGAACCTTGCCACACGTTGTATTTCTGTCTCCCACGCCCATCATTAGAAGAACCTTGCCCAAAGGATGTATTTCTGTCTCCCACGCTCATCATTAGAAGAACCTTGCCCAAAGGTTGTATTTCTGTCTCCCACGCCCATCATTAGAAGAACCTTGCCCAAACGTTGTAATTCTGTCTCCGGCGCCCATCTTTATCGACAATGATCAAGTACTTATTTCTCTTTAATTCATCATTACATCGTGGGTGCCAGGAATGTTATTTTCACTAACTGGTCTACGTCATCTTCATCATGGTAGGTAGGTGTAAGTGTGTCTCGGGTCTCTCCGTAGTAGTCCCCTTAATTCCAACTAATGTTCCCTTTATATAGGTCCCAGCTGTCTGTGTCCCAACCTCTCGCCATCAGTTGTCCAATTACCTGGTGTCCAGTCCTTTGTCCCACTAATCTACATATCCAATCTTTAGACCATTCCGAGTTTCCTACACAACTAATATAGTGTCCCGTGTCCAATGTCCAGTCCCTGGTAGTTATCTAGTTTAATCTAACCCTCCTTTGAATTTACGTATGATCCTCACATCCCCCCACACCCGCCTAATACTCCACCCCAGGTACTTCACCATAGCTTCTATGTCTTTGGTTATTTAAAACTTCTTTTATGACTGTGAAAACATTTTAAATATTTTGGATGTTCAACTTAAATAAGGAATTTAAAATAAATTTAAAATTTTTTTTAATTAAACAAGTATTTCTGTTTGGTTTTCTATCATTTCAGATGGCTAACCACATGTGCCAGTCAGTTTTCAAGAAAAAATTCGTATAACTCAACCAGGTGTTAAATTGTGATTTTATTACGTTTCCAATGAGTATAAAAAATTTATTTGTAAGGAGGAATAAATTCACAGGAAAAGTGCGGTCATTGTATACAACTTGGAAAAAAAATAAATTGTAAGTTTGTTTTTTTTATATTGCGTTATTCCTTTACATAAATTATATAAATAAATATGTGTTCTTAGAGCTTAGATGTGAAATGACCTTAAACAATCTTAGTTCTGAGTACAGAGATTTGTTTAAAGTAATTATCCACTCTTATGATAGAAGCTCTCTTTAGTTTTTAAAATACGTGTTAAATATCTATTTAAAACTCATATCAACTTCATCAAGTCAGCTCATTAAATTAGCCAGTGAAATAAGTCATGTTTATCATTTAACATTTTTCATGTACATTTTACACAATTTCGTAACAGTTGATGTTAACAAAAACAAAAGATACCTCAAAATGTTGTATTATAAAACAAAAGATACCTCAAAATGTTGTGTTATAAAACAAAAGATACCTCAAAATGTTGTATTATAAAACAAAAGATACCTCAAAATGTTGTATTATAAAACAAAAGATACCTCAAAAAGTTGTATTATAAAACAAAAGATACCTCAAAATGTTGTGTTATAAAACAGAAGATACCTCAAAATGTTGTATTATCTAGAGAAAGGTAAAGCTTTAGGAAACACATATTTGAAATAATTACATACATCTTATGTTAATCTACCCTAGTTTCCTTACACGAAGGAATGATATTTATTGTATCTGTTGTGCCAAAAATCATGTTTTGTTGACAGATCTCTGCACTTGGAAGAGATCCGATTAACCATGTAGTTTAAGGCTACAACCGATTTACGTTGTTCTTAGGGAATAACATAGCGGGAATTGTACGACCTCAATTCTCCTAACCTGAGAGTCATGCAAATACTTGGATGTTATAGTTAGACATGTAAATCTCAGTCCATATGGTTTTAATGCTTTTTTTCCAGAGCTTAAAGCGTACATATTCCTACAAACTAGGTAGTCGAAAGGGCGATCTCACATTTGATTTTAAGATCATGGAAAATTGTGAAGACATATCAAAGTTTTAGAATCTCTGATGTAGTCGTATCCTAGTGTTACGGGTGAGCTGGCCTATGCTAATGATAACGCAATGTTTTGTTTGTTTTTTATTTACCTACGTAAAAAAAAAGGTTACATATCCACAAGAGAATTTATGGTTGTCACAGATAGATAAACACCACAGAAGGGAGAGAATTTGTGGTTTTCACAGATAGATAAACACAACAGAAAGCACATTTATTGAGACAACAAGGATTTCATTTCCGGAATGAAAGCTGTCCTCCACCCCCCGCCCCCTCCCCACAGAAATATATTCGATCGAACTTAGCCGCTCACCTACTTAACTTCGAAATGACCAGGGATTTTTAAACTGGAGCAAGATTTATTTTCCAGTAATGGCCCTTGTTATTCACCATTTTCAACAACAAAGAAAAAAAAGTTATAAGTAAAATATCGTGTTTTTTTAATACTTTTTTTTTACAGGTGAAGAAAATATAATTAAAAGTAGCTATATATATATATATATATATATATATATATATATATATATATATATATATATATATATATATATGTATACATAAATAACATGCAAAAAATATAAACATAATATGTAATATAAACATATTAATTGCAAATATCCATCTATAAATATAGCAAAACAATAATACCGTCATTACATTTTTATACGAACTTTTTTCAAAAACAAATTTCTAAACTCTGGTTTCACAATAGAACCTTTAGAAAAATCAAATTTCAAATTTCTAGTTACACTATAGAACCTTTAGCAAAATAAAATTTCAAAAGTTTCACTACACAATAGAACATTCAGCAATTGAAGTATTTGGTAGACGAAGCAACAGCAGGAGATTTGAATTTTAAAATTATTGATTTTAGTTCCAATTATTCTTTGGTGATTGGTGGGGAAATCATTTCATATTTCATTTAAATGTTGGTCAATTATCTTTGAGAGAGGTCAATCGATTAGACACTATAACTAGGTTCTACCATTAGGGAATTCATAAATATGCATTGTCAATAGAAATAGTTCAGGATTTGTCTTCTTGCTTTCTTTTCTTTGAAATAAAAAGGGGGGATAATTTGTTTCAATCTGGAAAAAATTGGTCTGCTACTCAATTATACATTGTCTCTACACAACTAGTTGTTTCAATTTTTAAAGTGCTTAATATTACATTTTTAAAATATACAAAAAATAAACTAAAATATCGTCCCGTACAATAAATACATGTAAACGATATTTTTTTTAAATCTATTTATTTTATACAATTTTCTGTAGTGATTATTCTTTTAAAAAGTGACACCAATAGCTGCGTTATCCCTATGCATGCGTGTGTCTTGAGAATGTTTGAGACAGGACGTTTGTTACACTACAGACATCGGTTAGGTGGCTTTGGGCTTTAACTTGACCGCGACTCCGTGTACACTCCTGATGACGTAGTTGGCGTCCATAAACATAATGAGCAGGGCCGCGGAAACCAGCAAGGCGACCCCCGTGTAACCGATGTTCTGGGCAGAGGGCCGGTCATCTTTGGCACTCGTCTTTTTTCTCACCGTCTTGGACAGTGTCTGGATGAGGGGGTGAAACTTAGATACACAGCAGGTAAGAATGACAGCAGAGTGTAGTCAACAAAGACAACTAGTTATACAGCATGTAAGAATGACAGCAGAGTGTAGTCAACAAAGACAACTAGTTATACAGCATGTAAGAATGACAGCAGAGTGTAGTCAACAAAGACAACTAGTTATACAGCATGTAAGAATGACAGCAGAGTGTAGTCAACAAAGACAACTAGTTATACAGCATGTAAGAATGACAGCAGAGTGTAGTCAACAAAGACAACTAGTTATACAGCATGTAAGAATGACAGCAGAGTGTAGTCAACAAAGACAACTAGTTATACAGCATGTAAGAATGACAGCAGAGTGTAGTCAACAAAGACAACTAGTTATACAGCATGTAAGAATGACAGCAGAGTGTAGTCAACAAAGACAACTAGTTATACAGCATGTAAGAATGACAGCAGAGTGTAGTCAACAAAGACAACTAGTTATACAGCAGGTAAGAATGACAGCAGAGTGTAGTCAACAAAGACAACTAGTTATACAGCAGGTAAGAATGACAGCAGAGTGTAGTCAACAAAGACAACTAGTTATACAGCATGTAAGAATGACAGCAGAGTGTAGTCAACAAAGACAACTAGTTATACAGCATGTAAGAATGACAGCAGAGTGTAGTCAACAAAGACAACTAGTTATACAGCATGTAAGAATGACAGCAGAGTGTAGTCAACAAAGACAACTAGTTATACAGCAGGTTAGAATGACAGCAGAGTGTAGTCAACAAAGACAACTAGTTATACAGCAGGTAAGAATGACAGCAGAGTGTAGTCAACAAAGACAACTAGTTATACAGCAGGTAAGAATGACAGCAGAGTGTAGTCAACAAAGACAACTAGTTATACAGCATGTAAGAATGACAGCAGAGTGTAGTCAACAAAGACAACTAGTTATACAGCATGTAAGAATGACAGCAGAGTGTAGTCAACAAAGACAACTAGTTATACAGCATGTAAGAATGACAGCAGAGTGTAGTCAACAAAGACAACTAGTTATACAGCATGTAAGAATGACAGCAGAGTGTAGTCAACAAAGACAACTAGTTATACAGCATGTAAGAATGACAGCAGAGTGTAGTCAACAAAGACAACTAGTTATACAGCAGGTAAGAATGACAGCAGAGTGTAGTCAACAAAGACAACTAGTTATACAGCATGTAAGAATGACAGCAGAGTGTAGTCAACAAAGACAACTAGTTATACAGCATGTAAGAATGACAGCAGAGTGTAGTCAACAAAGACAACTAGTTATACAGCATGTAAGAATGACAGCAGAGTGTAGTCAACAAAGACAACTAGTTATACAGCATGTAAGAATGACAGCAGAGTGTAGTCAACAAAGACAACTAGTTATACAGCATGTAAGAATGACAGCAGAGTGTAGTCAACAAAGACAACTAGTTATACAGCATGTAAGAATGACAGCAGAGTGTAGTCAACAAAGACAACTAGATATACAGCAGGTATACGAGTATGATAGCAGATGCAATGACAATATATGTATGATAGCAGATGCAATGACAATATATGTATGATAGCAGATGCAATGACAATATATGTATGATAGCAGATGCAATGACAATATATGTATGATAGCAGATGCAATGACAATATATGTATGATAGCAGATGCAATGACAATATATGTATGATAGCAGATGCAATGACAATATATGTATGATAGCAGATGCAATGACAATATATGTATGATAGCAGATGCAATGACAATATATGTATGATAGCAGATGCAATGACAATATATGTATGATAGCAGATGCCACGCCAATATATGTATGATAGCAGATGCAATGACAATATATGTATGATAGCAGATGCAATGACAATATATGTATGATAGCAGATGCAATGACAATATATGTATGATAGCAGATGCAATGACAATATATGTATGATAGCAGATGCAATGACAATATATGTATGATAGCAGATGCAATGACAATATATGTATGATAGCAGATGCAATGACAATATATGTATGATAGCAGATGCAATGACAATATATGTATGATAGCAGATGCAATGACAATATATGTATGATAGCAGATGCAATGACAATATATGTATGATAGCAGATGCCACGCCAATATATGTATGATAGCAGATGCAATGACAATATATGTATGATAGCAGATGCCACGCCAATATATGTATGATAGCAGATGCAATGACAATATATGTATGATAGCAGATGCCACGCCAATATATGTATGATAGCAGATGCCACGCCAATATATGTATGATAGCAGATGCAATGACAATATATGTATGATAGCAGATGCCACGCCAATATATGTATGATGGTAGATGCCACGCAAATATATGTATGATAGCAGATGCCACGCCAATATATGTATGATAGCAGATGCCACGCCAATATATGTATGATAGCAGATGCCACGCCAATATATGTATGATAGATGCCACGCCAATATATGTATGATACCAGATGCCACGCCAATATATGTATGATAGCAGATGCAATGACAATATATGTATGATAGCAGATGCAATGACAATAGATGTATGATAGCAGATGCCACGCCAATATATGTATGATAGCAGATGCCACGCCAATATATGTATGACAGCAGATGCCACGCCAATATATGTATGATTGCAGATGCAATGACAATACATGTATGACAGCATGCTTTTCAGAGGAATATTTTAGCCGCATCGCACCACAAGCTGTAGACCAAACATGAAATCGATTATTTTAACTGTTACAACAGCTCTCTGCCAGACATGTGCAATGATGCGACCAGGCAATATTCATTGAGCGATACTTGCGGTTGGGTCAAGTATCGATGTTCCACGAGGTAAATTTAACGATTGCAAAAGATAGGGGAAAAAATGGTTAAATAATAAAATAATGTAAGGAAACGTTCTCGTTGTTACAGCTAGTGTTTGGCTGGGTCGTTCTATTTGTTTATCACATGAAAAAATACGTTACAAAGTAAAAATGGGTATGCTTTCAACGGCAGCGAATGGAAAGTTATAGAAATTAACAGACACACAGGCTGCTAAATTCTTCATTTCAAAATATATTGACAGCATATGAAGCACCAATAGCATGAGATAGAAATTGATCACGTGACAAAATTAAAGAACTAATAAATGATTTAATACCTCTATGTCCACTGTAAGCTCGACTTTGATTTTCTCGGACTCACTGGCGGCCAGAGCGTCTCTGTCAGTCTTGTTGACCGGTATCTCGGTGTGTGAGCAGCCACACCAACAGTCATGGCTGGAGTTACCTGGTGTATGGACGGATGTTGTATGTGAAATCAACAAGTAAAAGTTGAGAAAACTAAACTTAATACAACAAATCTAGCCACATGTTCATCAATTCATAGATGTGTTGTTCTTTCAATGCTAATATTTACACTAAGTTTGTTTAAATATAGGAATACATGGGCATTTATTTGGAAAGATAAGAATATAATTTTGGGGTATGTACAAGAAATGTATTTCATAAACTATAAACGCGTTTAAGGCAATGGCTCATTGGTGTCCGTAAAGAAAGAAAGAAATACATAGGCTGAAGGAACTTGAATTTTGTTAAAGTCAAATCTCACTGTAAAATAAAATATCTAGATACTAGAAGGTGGAAACCCTTTCCCAAACATTTTTTTAATTGAAAATTTCACAAAATTTTTTAACACGATAGTTTCTTTATTTAATTTTTTTTTAATTAGCGGATTAAAATATGTTATCTATTGTTACTAGGGCAACTCTTGATTTCAAATGTTTTAATATAGTTGTTGGCATACATCAAAACTAGGAGCCAGCAATAACTCACCGGCAAAGTCAGTGGTGGTCGATGGAGACGTCATCCACGTCGTTGCTGACGTGGTGTGAGAGGTCGTGATATACTCGGTTGATGTGCTGTGAGATGTTGCAGTATATTCCGTTGTTGTCGCGCTGTCATAGCTTGTTGTTGTGTATCCGGTTGTTGGTGTGTATCCGGTTGTTGTGTTTCCCGTGGTCTTGTTTATTTGTCTTTGGCACATGAAACCTGTTGAAAGACAACACGAACCTACCTGTTAAGTTGCCTTTCAGTAACGCTCGGGGTAAGGGGACGTTTTTGGGTGGCGGGCAGGTTTAAGAAAGATTAGCGTGTTGTACGTTTTTGTTGTACGTTTTTGTTGTACGTTTTTGTTGTGCGTTTTTGTTGTACGCTTTTGAAAGTAATTTTATTGACAGAAACAAGGCACGAAACGTTTGTGTAGAACTTCCTTGGGGAGGTCTAGTATTGTGCCAATTGTACACCTGCACCATGTAGCCTAATTCCAGGGACCACCACGCACCTGCACCATGTAGCCTAATTCCAGGGACCACCACGCACCTGCACCATGTAGCCTAATTCCAGGGACCACCATACACCTGCACTATGTAGCCTAATTCCAGGGACCACCATACACCTGCACTATGTAGCCTAATTCCAGGGACCCCCATAAACCTGCACTATGTAGCCTAATTCCAGGGACCGCAACGCACCTGCACCATGTAGCCTAATTCCAGGGACCACCATACACCTTCACTATGTAGCCTAATTCCAGGGACCACCATACACCTGCACCATGTAGCCTAATTCCAGGGACCACCACGCACCTGCACTATGTAGCCTAATTCCATGGGACCACCACACACCTGCACCATGTAGCCTAATTCCAGGGACCGCCACGCACCTGCACCATGTAGCCTAATTCCAGGGACCACCACGCACCTGCACCATGTAGCCTAATTCCAGGGACCGCCACGCACCTGCAACATGTAGCCTAATTCCAGGGACCACCACACACCTGCACCATGTAGCCTAAATCCAGGGACCAAAATACGCATTCACCATGTAGCCTAATTCCAGGGACCACCATACACCTGCACCATGTAGCCTAATTCCAGGGACCACCATACGCCTTCACCATGTAGCCTAATTCCAGGGACCACCATACACCTGCAACATGTAGCCTAATTCCAGGGACCACCATACACCTGCAACATGTAGCCTAATTCCAGGGACCACCATACGCCTTCACCATGTAGCCTAATTCCAGGGACCACCATACACCTGCAACATGTAGCTTAATTCCAGGGACCACCATACACCTGCACCATGTAGCTTAATTCCAAAGACCACCATACACCTTCACCATGTAGCCTAATTCCAGGGACCGCCACGCACCTGCACCATGTAGCCTAATTCCAGGAACCACCATACACCTTCACTATGTAGCCTAATTCCAGGGACCACCATACACCTGCACCATGTAGCCTAATTCCAGGGACCACCACGCACCTGCACTATGAAGCCTAATTCCATGGACCACCACACACCTGCACCATGTAGCCTAATTCCAGGGACCACCACGCACCTGCACCATGTAGCCTAATTCCAGGGACCACCACGCACCTGCACCATGCAGCCTAATTCCAGGGACCGCCACGCACCTGCACCATGTAGCCTAATTCCAGGGACCACCACACACCTGCACCATATAGCCTAATTCCAGGGACCACCATACACCTGCATCATGTAGCCTAAATCCAGGGACCAACATACGCATTCACCATGTAGCCTAATTCCAGGGACCACCATACACCTGCACCATGTAGCCTAATTCCAGGGACCACCATACGCCTTCACCATGTAGCCTAATTCCAGGGACCACCATACACCTGCAACATGTAGCCTAATTCCAGGGACCACCATACACCTGCAACATGTAGCCTAATTCCAGAGACCACCATACGCCTTCACCATGTAGCCTAATTCCAGGGACCACCATACACCTGCAACATGTAGCTTAATTCCAGGGACCACCATACACCTGCACCATGTAGCTTAATTCCAGGGACCACCATACACCTTCACCATGTAGCCTAATTCCAGGGACCACCATACGCCTTCACCATGTAGCCTAATTCCAGGGACCACCATACACCTGCACCATGTAGCCTAATTCCAGGGACCACCATACACCTGCACCATGTAGCTTAATTCCAGGGACCACCATACACCTGCACCATGTAGCCTAATTCCAGGGACCACCATACACCTGCACCATGTAGCTTAATTCCAGGGATCACCATACACCTGCACCATGTAGCTTAATTCCAGGGACCACCATACATCTGCACCATGTAGCTTAATTCCAGGGACCACCATACACCTGCAATATGTAGCTTAATTCCAGGGACCACCATACACCTGCACCATGTAGCTTAATTCCAGGGACCACCATACACCTGCACCATGTAGCCTAATTCCAGGGACCACCATACACCTGCACCATGTAGCTTAATTCCAGGGACCACCATACACCTGCATCATGTAGCTTAATTCCAGGGACCACCATACACCTGCACCATGTAGCTTAATTCCAGGGACCACCATACACCTGCACCATGTAGCTTAATTCCAGGGACCACCATACACCTGCATCATATAGCCTAATTCCAGGGACCACCATACACCTGCACCATGTAGCCTAATTCCAGGTACCAACATACGCCTGCACCATGTAGCCTAATTCCAGGGACCACCATACGCCTGCACCATGTAGCCTAATTCCAGGGACCACCATACACCTGCACCATGTAGCCTAATTCCAGGGACCATCATACGCCTTCACCATGTAGCCTAATTCCAGGGACCACCATACACCTGCAACATGTAGCCTCATTCCAGGGACCACCATACACCTGCATCATGTAGCCTAATTCCAGGGACCACCATACGCCTTCACCATGTAGCCTAATTCCAGGGACCACTATACACCTGCACCATGTAGCTTAATTCCAGGGACCACCATACACCTGCACCATGTAGCTTAATTCCAGGGACCACCATACACCTGCACCATGTAGCCTAATTCCAGGGACCACCATACGCCTTCACCATGTAGCCTAATTCCAGGGACCACCATACACCTGCACCATGTAGCTTAATTCCAGGGACCACCATACACCTGCACCATGTAGCCTAATTCCAGGGACCACCATACACCTGCACCATGTAGCTTAATTCCAGGGATCACCATACACCTGCACCATGTAGCTTAATTCCAGGGACCACCATACACCTGCACCATGTAGCTTATTTCCAGGGACCACCATACACCTGCACCATGTAGCCTAATTCCAGGGACCACCATACACCTGAACCATGTAGCTTAATTCCAGGGACCACCATACACCTGCACCATGTAGCTTAATTCCAGGGACCACCATACACCTGCACCATGTAGCTTAATTCCAGGGACCACCATACACCTGCACCATGTAGCTTAATTCCAGGGACCACCATACACCTGCACCATGTAGCCTAATTCCAGGGACCACCACGCACCTGCACTATGTAGCCTAATTCCATGGGACCACCACACACCTGCACCATGTAGCCTAATTCCAGGGACCGCCACGCACCTGCACCATGTAGCCTAATTCCAGGGACCACCACGCACCTGCACCATGTAGCCTAATTCCAGGGACCGCCACGCACCTGCAACATGTAGCCTAATTCCAGGGACCACCACACACCTGCACCATGTAGCCTAAATCCAGGGACCAAAATACGCATTCACCATGTAGCCTAATTCCAGGGACCACCATACACCTGCACCATGTAGCCTAATTCCAGGGACCACCATACGCCTTCACCATGTAGCCTAATTCCAGGGACCACCATACACCTGCAACATGTAGCCTAATTCCAGGGACCACCATACACCTGCAACATGTAGCCTAATTCCAGGGACCACCATACGCCTTCACCATGTAGCCTAATTCCAGGGACCACCATACACCTGCAACATGTAGCTTAATTCCAGGGACCACCATACACCTGCACCATGTAGCTTAATTCCAAAGACCACCATACACCTTCACCATGTAGCCTAATTCCAGGGACCGCCACGCACCTGCACCATGTAGCCTAATTCCAGGAACCACCATACACCTTCACTATGTAGCCTAATTCCAGGGACCACCATACACCTGCACCATGTAGCCTAATTCCAGGGACCACCACGCACCTGCACTATGAAGCCTAATTCCATGGACCACCACACACCTGCACCATGTAGCCTAATTCCAGGGACCACCACGCACCTGCACCATGTAGCCTAATTCCAGGGACCACCACGCACCTGCACCATGCAGCCTAATTCCAGGGACCGCCACGCACCTGCACCATGTAGCCTAATTCCAGGGACCACCACACACCTGCACCATATAGCCTAATTCCAGGGACCACCATACACCTGCATCATGTAGCCTAAATCCAGGGACCAACATACGCATTCACCATGTAGCCTAATTCCAGGGACCACCATACACCTGCACCATGTAGCCTAATTCCAGGGACCACCATACGCCTTCACCATGTAGCCTAATTCCAGGGACCACCATACACCTGCAACATGTAGCCTAATTCCAGGGACCACCATACACCTGCAACATGTAGCCTAATTCCAGAGACCACCATACGCCTTCACCATGTAGCCTAATTCCAGGGACCACCATACACCTGCAACATGTAGCTTAATTCCAGGGACCACCATACACCTGCACCATGTAGCTTAATTCCAGGGACCACCATACACCTTCACCATGTAGCCTAATTCCAGGGACCACCATACGCCTTCACCATGTAGCCTAATTCCAGGGACCACCATACACCTGCACCATGTAGCTTAATTCCAGGGACCACCATACACCTGCACCATGTAGCTTAATTCCAGGGACCACCATACACCTGCACCATGTAGCCTAATTCCAGGGACCACCATACACCTTCACCATGTAGCCTAATTCCAGGGACCACCATACACCTGCACCATGTAGCCTAATTCCAGGGACCACCATACGCCTTCACCATGTAGCCTAATTCCAGGGACCACCATACACCTGCACCATGTAGCCTAATTCCAGGGACCACCATACACCTGCAACATGTAGCCTAATTCCAGGGACCACCATACGCCTTCACCATGTAGCCTAATTCCAGGGACCACCATACACCTGCAACATGTAGCTTAATTCCAGGGACCACCATACACCTGCACCATGTAGCTTAATTCCAAAGACCACCATACACCTTCACCATGTAGCCTAATTCCAGGGACCGCCACGCACCTGCACCATGTAGCCTAATTCCAGGAACCACCATACACCTTCACTATGTAGCCTAATTCCAGGGACCACCATACACCTGCACCATGTAGCCTAATTCCAGGGACCACCACGCACCTGCACTATGAAGCCTAATTCCATGGACCACCACACACCTGCACCATGTAGCCTAATTCCAGGGACCACCACGCACCTGCACCATGTAGCCTAATTCCAGGGACCACCACGCACCTGCACCATGCAGCCTAATTCCAGGGACCGCCACGCACCTGCACCATGTAGCCTAATTCCAGGGACCACCACACACCTGCACCATATAGCCTAATTCCAGGGACCACCATACACCTGCATCATGTAGCCTAAATCCAGGGACCAACATACGCATTCACCATGTAGCCTAATTCCAGGGACCACCATACACCTGCACCATGTAGCCTAATTCCAGGGACCACCATACGCCTTCACCATGTAGCCTAATTCCAGGGACCACCATACACCTGCAACATGTAGCCTAATTCCAGGGACCACCATACACCTGCAACATGTAGCCTAATTCCAGAGACCACCATACGCCTTCACCATGTAGCCTAATTCCAGGGACCACCATACACCTGCAACATGTAGCTTAATTCCAGGGACCACCATACACCTGCACCATGTAGCTTAATTCCAGGGACCACCATACACCTTCACCATGTAGCCTAATTCCAGGGACCACCATACGCCTTCACCATGTAGCCTAATTCCAGGGACCACCATACACCTGCACCATGTAGCCTAATTCCAGGGACCACCATACACCTGCACCATGTAGCTTAATTCCAGGGACCACCATACACCTGCACCATGTAGCCTAATTCCAGGGACCACCATACACCTGCACCATGTAGCTTAATTCCAGGGATCACCATACACCTGCACCATGTAGCTTAATTCCAGGGACCACCATACATCTGCACCATGTAGCTTAATTCCAGGGACCACCATACACCTGCAATATGTAGCTTAATTCCAGGGACCACCATACACCTGCACCATGTAGCTTAATTCCAGGGACCACCATACACCTGCACCATGTAGCCTAATTCCAGGGACCACCATACACCTGCACCATGTAGCCTAATTCCAGGGACCACCATACACCTGCATCATGTAGCCTAATTCCAGGGACCACCATACACCTGCACCATGTAGCTTAATTCCAGGGACCACCATACACCTGCACCATGTAGCTTAATTCCAGGGACCACCATACACCTGCATCATGTAGCCTAATTCCAGGGACCACCATACACCTGCACCATGTAGCCTAATTCCAGGGTACCAACATACGCCTGCACCATGTAGCCTAATTCCAGGGACCACCATACGCCTGCACCATGTAGCCTAATTCCAGGGACCACCATACACCTGCACCATGTAGCCTAATTCCAGGGACCATCATACGCCTTCACCATGTAGCCTAATTCCAGGGACCACCATACACCTGCAACATGTAGCCTCATTCCAGGGACCACCATACACCTGCATCATGTAGCCTAATTCCAGGGACCACCATACGCCTTCACCATGTAGCCTAATTCCAGGGACCACTATACACCTGCACCATGTAGCTTAATTCCAGGGACCACCATACACCTGCACCATGTAGCTTAATTCCAGGGACCACCATACACCTGCACCATGTAGCCTAATTCCAGGGACCACCATACGCCTTCACCATGTAGCCTAATTCCAGGGACCACCATACACCTGCACCATGTAGCTTAATTCCAGGGACCACCATACACCTGCACCATGTAGCCTAATTCCAGGGACCACCATACACCTGCACCATGTAGCTTAATTCCAGGGATCACCATACACCTGCACCATGTAGCTTAATTCCAGGGACCACCATACACCTGCACCATGTAGCTTAATTTCCAGGGACCACCATACACCTGCACCATGTAGCCTAATTCCAGGGACCACCATACACCTGCACCATGTAGCTTAATTCCAGGGACCACCATACACCTGCACCATGTAGCTTAATTCCAGGGACCACCATACACCTGCACCATGTAGCTTAATTCCAGGGACCACCATACACCTGCACCATGTAGCCTAATTCCAGGGACCACCATACACCTGCACCATGTAGCCTAATTCCAGGGACCACCATACACCTGCACCATGTAGCCTAATTCCAGGGACCACCATACACCTGCACCATGTAGCCTAATTCCAGGGACCACCATCGCACCTGCACCATGTAGCCTAATTCCAGGGACCACCATACACCTGCACCATGTAGCCTAATTCCAGGGACCACCATACACCTGCACCATGTAGCCTAATTCCAGGGACCACCATACACCTGCACCATGTAGCCTAATTCCAGGGACCACCATACACCTGCACCATGTAGCCTAATTCCAGGGACCACCATACACCTGCACCATGTAGCCTAATTCCAGGGACCACCATACGCCTTCACCATGTAGCCTAATTCCAGGGACCACCATACACCTGCACCATGTAGCCTAATTCCAGGGACCACCATACACCTGCACCATGTAGCCTAATTCCAGGGACCACCATACACCTGCACCATGTAGCCTAATTCCAGGGACCACCATACACCTGCACCATGTAGCCTAATTCCAGGGACCACCATACACCTGCACCATGTAGCCTAATTCCAGGGACCACCATACACCTGCACCATGTAGCCTAATTCCAGGGACCACCATACCCTGCACCATGTAGCCTAATTCCAGGGACCACCATACACCTGCACCATGTAGCCTAATTCCAGGGACCACCATACACCTGCACCATGTAGCCTAATTCCAGGACCACCATACACCTGCACCATGTAGCCTAATTCCAGGGACCACCATACACCTGCACCATGTAGCTTAATTCCAGGGACCACCATACACCTGCACCATGTAGCTTAATTCCAGGGACCACCATACACCTGCACCATGTAGCCTAATTCCAGGGACCACCATACACCTGCACCATGTAGCCTAATTCCAGGGACCACCATACACCTGCACCATGTAGCCTAATTCCAGGGACCACCATACACCTGCACCATGTAGCCTAATTCCAGGGACCACCATACACCTGCACCATGTAGCCTAATTCCAGGGACCACCATACACCTGCACCATGTAGCCTAATTCCAGGGACCACCATACACCTGCACCATGTAGCCTAATTCCAGGGACCACCATACACCTGCACCATGTAGCCTAATTCCAGGGACCACCATACGCCTGCACCATGTAGCCTAATTCCAGGGACCACCATACACCTGCACCATGTAGCCTAATTCCAGGGACCACCATACGCCTTCACCATGTAGCCTAATTCCAGGGACCACCATACACCTGCACCATGTAGCCTAATTCCAGGGACCACCATACACCTGCACCATGTAGCCTAATTCCAGGGACCACCATACGCCTTCACCATGTAGCCTAATTCCAGGGACCACCATACACCTGCACCATGTAGCTTAATTCCAGGGACCACCATACACCTGCACCATGTAGCTTAATTCCAGGGACCACCATACACCTGCACCATGTAGCCTAATTCCAGGGACCACCATACACCTGCACCATGTAGCCTAATTCCAGGGACCACCATACACCTGCACCATGTAGCCTAATTCCAGGGACCACCATACACCTGCACCATGTAGCTTAATTCCAGGGACCACCATACACCTGCACCATGTAGCTTAATTCCAGGGACCACCATACACCTGCACCATGTAGCCTAATTCCAGGGACCACCATACACCTGCACCATGTAGCCTAATTCCAGGGACCACCATACACCTGCACCATGTAGCCTAATTCCAGGGACCACCATACACCTGCACCATGTAGCCTAATTCCAGGGACCACCATACACCTGCACCATGTAGCCTAATTCCAGGGACCACCATACACCTGCACCATGTAGCCTAATTCCAGGGACCACCATACACCTGCACCATGTAGCCTAATTCCAGGGACCACCATACACCTGCACCATGTAGCCTAATTCCAGGGACCACCATACACCTGCACCATGTAGCCTAATTCCAGGGACCACCATACACCTGCACCATGTAGCCTAATTCCAGGGACCACCATACACCTGCACCATGTAGCCTAATTCCAGGGACCACCATACACCTGCACCATGTAGCCTAATTCCAGGGACCACCATACACCTGCACCATGTAGCTTAATTCCAGGGACCACCATACACCTGCACCATGTAGCCTAATTCCAGGGACCACCATACACCTGCACCATGTAGCCTAATTCCAGGGACCACCATACACCTGCACCATGTAGCCTAATTCCAGGGACCACCATACACCTGCACCATGTAGCCTAATTCCAGGGACCACCATACACCTGCACCATGTAGCCTAATTCCAGGGACCACCATAGCACCTGCACCATGTAGCCTAATTCCAGGGACCACCATACACCTGCACCATGTAGCCTAATTCCAGGGACCACCATACACCTGCACCATGTAGCCTAATTCCAGGGACCACCATACACCTGCACCATGTAGCCTAATTCCAGGGACCACCATACACCTGCACCATGTAGCCTAATTCCAGGGACCACCATACACCTGCACCATGTAGCCTAATTCCAGGGACCACCATACACCTGCACCATGTAGCCTAATTCCAGGGACCACCATACACCTGCACCATGTAGCCTAATTCCAGGGACCACCATACACCTGCACCATGTAGCCTAATTCCAGGGACCACCATACACCTGCACCATGTAGCCTAATTCCAGGGACCACCATACACCTGCACCATGTAGCCTAATTCCAGGGACCACCACGCACCTGCACCATGTAGCCTAATTCCAGGGACCACCATACACCTGCACCATGTAGCCTAATTCCAGGGACCACCATACACCTGCACCATGTAGCCTAATTCCAGGGACCACCATACACCTGCACCATGTAGCCTAATTCCAGGGACCACCATACACCTGCACCATGTAGCCTAATTCCAGGGACCACCATACACCTGCACCATGTAGCCTAATTCCAGGGACCACCATACACCTGCACCATGTAGCCTAATTCCAGGGACCACCATACACCTGCACCATGTAGCCTAATTCCAGGGACCACCATACACCTGCACCATGTAGCCTAATTCCAGGGACCACCATACACCTGCACCATGTAGCCTAATTCCAGGGACCACCATACACCTGCACCATGTAGCCTAATTCCAGGGACCACCATACACCTGCACCATGTAGCCTAATTCCAGGGACCACCATACACCTGCACCATGTAGCCTAATTCCAGGGACCACCATACACCTGCACCATGTAGCCTAATTCCAGGGACCACCATACACCTGCACCATGTAGCCTAATTCCAGGGACCACCATACACCTGCACCATGTAGCCTAATTCCAGGGACCACCATACGCCTTCACCATGTAGCCTAATTCCAGGGACCACCATACACCTGCACCATGTAGCCTAATTCCAGGGACCACCATACACCTGCACCATGTAGCCTAATTCCAGGGACCACCATACACCTGCACCATGTAGCCTAATTCCAGGGACCACCATACACCTGCACCATGTAGCTTAATTCCAGGGACCACCATACACCTGCACCATGTAGCTTAATTCCAGGGACCACCATACACCTGCACCATGTAGCTTAATTCCAGGGACCACCATACACCTGCACTATGTAGCTTAATTCCAGGGACCACCATACACCTGCACCATGTAGCTTAATTCCAGGGACCACCATACACCTGCACCATGTAGCCTAATTCCAGGGACCACCATACACCTGCACCATGTAGCTTAATTCCAGGGACCACCATACACCTGCATCATGTAGCTTAATTCCAGGGACCACCATACACCTGCACCATGTAGCCTAATTCCAGGGACCACCATACACCTGCACCATGTAGCCTAATTCCAGGGACCACCATACACCTGCATCATGTAGCCTAATTCCAGGGACCACCATACACCTGCACCATGTAGCCTAATTCCAGGGTACCACCATACGCCTGCACCATGTAGCCTAATTCCAGGGACCACCATACGCCTGCACCATGTAGCCTAATTCCAGGGACCACCATACACCTGCACCATGTAGCCTAATTCCAGGGACCACCATACGCC
Organism: Ampullaceana balthica; assembly: GCA_944989445.1. Taxonomy (NCBI): domain Eukaryota; kingdom Metazoa; phylum Mollusca; class Gastropoda; family Lymnaeidae; genus Ampullaceana; species Ampullaceana balthica. Next base: position 818,500 of record CALYLW010000064.1, read on the forward strand.
TTCACCATGTAGCCTAATTCCAGGGACCACCATACACCTGCAACATGTAGCCTAATTCCAGGGACCACCATACACCTGCACCATGTAGCCTAATTCCAGGGACCACCATACGCCTTCACCATGTAGCCTAATTCCAGGGACCACCATACACCTGCACCATGTAGCTTAATTCCAGGGACCACCATACACCTGCACCATGTAGCTTAATTCCAGGGACCACCATACACCTGCACCATGTAGCCTAATTCCAGGGACCACCATACACCTGCACCATGTAGCCTAATTCCAGGGACCACCATACACCTGCACCATGTAGCTTAATTCCAGGGACCACCATACACCTGCACCATGTAGCCTAATTCCAGGGACCACCATACACCTGCACCATGTAGCTTAATTCCAGGGACCACCATACACCTGCACCATGTAGCTTAATTCCAGGGACCACCATACACCTGCACCATGTAGCTTAATTCCAGGGACCACCATACACCTGCACCATGTAGCCTAATTCCAGGGACCACCATACACCTGCACCATGTAGCTTAATTCCAGGGACCACCATACACCTGCACCATGTAGCTTAATTCCAGGGACCACCATACACCTGCACCATGTAGCTTAATTCCAGGGACCACCATACACCTGCACCATGTAGCCTAATTCCAGGGACCACCATACACCTGCACCATGTAGCCTAATTCCAGGGACCACCATACACCTGCACCATGTAGCCTAATTCCAGGGACCACCATACACCTGCACCATGTAGCCTAATTCCAGGGACCACCATACGCCTGCACCATGTAGCCTAATTCCAGGGACCACCATACACCTGCACCATGTAGCCTAATTCCAGGGACCACCATACACCTGCACCATGTAGCCTAATTCCAGGGACCACCATACACCTGCACCATGTAGCCTAATTCCAGGGACCACCACACACCTGCACCATGTAGCCTAATTCCAGGGACCACCACGCACCTGCACCATGTAGCCTAATTCCAGGGACCACCACGCACCTGCACCATGTAGCCTAATTCCAGGGACCACCACGCACCTGCAACATGTAGCCTAATTCCAGGGACCACCATACACCTGCACCATGTAGCTTAATTCCAGGGACCACCATACACCTGCACCATGTAGCCTAATTCCAGGGACCACCATACGCCTTCACCATGTAGCCTAATTCCAGGGACCACCATACACCTGCACCATGTAGCTTAATTCCAGGGACCACCATACACCTGCACCATGTAGCCTAATTCCAGGGACCACCATACACCTGCACCATGTAGCTTAATTCCAGGGACCACCATACACCTGCACCATGTAGCTTAATTCCAGGGACCACCATACACCTGCACCATGTAGCTTATTTCCAGGGACCACCATACACCTGCACCATGTAGCCTAATTCCAGGGACCACCATACACCTGAACCATGTAGCTTAATTCCAGGGACCACCATACACCTGCACCATGTAGCTTAATTCCAGGGACCACCATACACCTGCACCATGTAGCTTAATTCCAGGGACCACCATACACCTGCACCATGTAGCTTAATTCCAGGGACCACCATACACCTGCACCATGTAGCCTAATTCCAGGGACCACCACGCACCTGCACTATGTAGCCTAATTCCATGGACCACCACACACCTGCACCATGTAGCCTAATTCCAGGGACCGCCACGCACCTGCACCATGTAGCCTAATTCCAGGGACCACCACGCACCTGCACCATGTAGCCTAATTCCAGGGACCAGCCACGCACCTGCAACATGTAGCCTAATTCCAGGGACCACCACACACCTGCACCATGTAGCCTAAATCCAGGGACCAAAATACGCATTCACCATGTAGCCTAATTCCAGGGACCACCATACACCTGCACCATGTAGCCTAATTCCAGGGACCACCATACGCCTTCACCATGTAGCCTAATTCCAGGGACCACCATACACCTGCAACATGTAGCCTAATTCCAGGGACCACCATACACCTGCAACATGTAGCCTAATTCCAGGGACCACCATACGCCTTCACCATGTAGCCTAATTCCAGGGACCACCATACACCTGCAACATGTAGCTTAATTCCAGGGACCACCATACACCTGCACCATGTAGCTTAATTCCAAAGGACCACCATACACCTTCACCATGTAGCCTAATTCCAGGGACCACCATACACCTGAACCATGTAGCTTAATTCCAGGGACCACCATACACCTGCACCATGTAGCTTAATTCCAGGGACCACCATACACCTGCACCATGTAGCTTAATTCCAGGGACCACCATACACCTGCACCATGTAGCTTAATTCCAGGGACCACCATACACCTGCACCATGTAGCCTAATTCCAGGGACCACCACGCACCTGCACTATGTAGCCTAATTCCATGGACCACCACACACCTGCACCATGTAGCCTAATTCCAGGGACCGCCACGCACCTGCACCATGTAGCCTAATTCCAGGGACCACCACGCACCTGCACCATGTAGCCTAATTCCAGGGACCGCCACGCACCTGCAACATGTAGCCTAATTCCAGGGACCACCACACACCTGCACCATGTAGCCTAAATCCAGGGACCAAAATACGCATTCACCATGTAGCCTAATTCCAGGGACCACCATACACCTGCACCATGTAGCCTAATTCCAGGGACCACCATACGCCTTCACCATGTAGCCTAATTCCAGGGACCACCATACACCTGCAACATGTAGCCTAATTCCAGGGACCACCATACACCTGCAACATGTAGCCTAATTCCAGGGACCACCATACGCCTTCACCATGTAGCCTAATTCCAGGGACCACCATACACCTGCAACATGTAGCTTAATTCCAGGGACCACCATACACCTGCACCATGTAGCTTAATTCCAAAGACCACCATACACCTTCACCATGTAGCCTAATTCCAGGGACCGCCACGCACCTGCACCATGTAGCCTAATTCCAGGAACCACCATACACCTTCACTATGTAGCCTAATTCCAGGGACCACCATACACCTGCACCATGTAGCCTAATTCCAGGGACCACCACGCACCTGCACTATGAAGCCTAATTCCATGGACCACCACACACCTGCACCATGTAGCCTAATTCCAGGGACCACCACGCACCTGCACCATGTAGCCTAATTCCAGGGACCACCATACACCTGCATCATGTAGCCTAAATCCAGGGACCAACATACGCATTCACCATGTAGCCTAATTCCAGGGACCACCATACACCTGCACCATGTAGCCTAATTCCAGGGACCACCATACGCCTTCACCATGTAGCCTAATTCCAGGGACCACCATACACCTGCAACATGTAGCCTAATTCCAGGGACCACCATACACCTGCAACATGTAGCCTAATTCCAGAGACCACCATACGCCTTCACCATGTAGCCTAATTCCAGGGACCACCATACACCTGCAACATGTAGCTTAATTCCAGGGACCACCATACACCTGCACCATGTAGCTTAATTCCAGGGACCACCATACACCTTCACCATGTAGCCTAATTCCAGGGACCACCATACGCCTTCACCATGTAGCCTAATTCCAGGGACCACCATACACCTGCACCATGTAGCCTAATTCCAGGGACCACCATACACCTGCACCATGTAGCTTAATTCCAGGGACCACCATACACCTGCACCATGTAGCCTAATTCCAGGGACCACCATACACCTGCACCATGTAGCTTAATTCCAGGGATCACCATACACCTGCACCATGTAGCTTAATTCCAGGGACCACCATACATCTGCACCATGTAGCTTAATTCCAGGGACCACCATACACCTGCAATATGTAGCTTAATTCCAGGGACCACCATACACCTGCACCATGTAGCTTAATTCCAGGGACCACCATACACCTGCACCATGTAGCCTAATTCCAGGGACCACCATACACCTGCACCATGTAGCTTAATTCCAGGGACCACCATACACCTGCATCATGTAGCTTAATTCCAGGGACCACCATACACCTGCACCATGTAGCTTAATTCCAGGGACCACCATACACCTGCACCATGTAGCTTAATTCCAGGGACCACCATACACCTGCATCATATAGCCTAATTCCAGGGACCACCATACACCTGCACCATGTAGCCTAATTCCAGGGTACCAACATACGCCTGCACCATGTAGCCTAATTCCAGGGACCACCATACGCCTGCACCATGTAGCCTAATTCCAGGGACCACCATACACCTGCATCATATAGCCTAATTCCAGGGACCACCATACACCTGCACCATGTAGCCTAATTCCAGGTACCAACATACGCCTGCACCATGTAGCCTAATTCCAGGGACCACCATACGCCTGCACCATGTAGCCTAATTCCAGGGACCACCATACACCTGCACCATGTAGCCTAATTCCAGGGACCATCATACGCCTTCACCATGTAGCCTAATTCCAGGGACCACCATACACCTGCAACATGTAGCCTCATTCCAGGGACCACCATACACCTGCATCATGTAGCCTAATTCCAGGGACCACCATACGCCTTCACCATGTAGCCTAATTCCAGGGACCACTATACACCTGCACCATGTAGCTTAATTCCAGGGACCACCATACACCTGCACCATGTAGCTTAATTCCAGGGACCACCATACACCTGCACCATGTAGCCTAATTCCAGGGACCACCATACGCCTTCACCATGTAGCCTAATTCCAGGGACCACCATACACCTGCACCATGTAGCTTAATTCCAGGGACCACCATACACCTGCACCATGTAGCCTAATTCCAGGGACCACCATACACCTGCACCATGTAGCTTAATTCCAGGGATCACCATACACCTGCACCATGTAGCTTAATTCCAGGGACCACCATACACCTGCACCATGTAGCTTATTTCCAGGGACCACCATACACCTGCACCATGTAGCCTAATTCCAGGGACCACCATACACCTGAACCATGTAGCTTAATTCCAGGGACCACCATACACCTGCACCATGTAGCTTAATTCCAGGGACCACCATACACCTGCACCATGTAGCTTAATTCCAGGGACCACCATACACCTGCACCATGTAGCTTAATTCCAGGGACCACCATACACCTGCACCATGTAGCCTAATTCCAGGGACCACCACGCACCTGCACTATGTAGCCTAATTCCATGGACCACCACACACCTGCACCATGTAGCCTAATTCCAGGGACCGCCACGCACCTGCACCATGTAGCCTAATTCCAGGGACCACCACGCACCTGCACCATGTAGCCTAATTCCAGGGACCGCCACGCACCTGCAACATGTAGCCTAATTCCAGGGACCACCACACACCTGCACCATGTAGCCTAAATCCAGGGACCAAAATACGCATTCACCATGTAGCCTAATTCCAGGGACCACCATACACCTGCACCATGTAGCCTAATTCCAGGGACCACCATACGCCTTCACCATGTAGCCTAATTCCAGGGACCACCATACACCTGCAACATGTAGCCTAATTCCAGGGACCACCATACACCTGCAACATGTAGCCTAATTCCAGGGACCACCATACGCCTTCACCATGTAGCCTAATTCCAGGGACCACCATACACCTGCAACATGTAGCTTAATTCCAGGGACCACCATACACCTGCACCATGTAGCTTAATTCCAAAGACCACCATACACCTTCACCATGTAGCCTAATTCCAGGGACCGCCACGCACCTGCACCATGTAGCCTAATTCCAGGGAACCACCATACACCTTCACTATGTAGCCTAATTCCAGGGACCACCATACACCTGCACCATGTAGCCTAATTCCAGGGACCACCACGCACCTGCACTATGAAGCCTAATTCCATGGACCACCACACACCTGCACCATGTAGCCTAATTCCAGGGACCACCACGCACCTGCACCATGTAGCCTAATTCCAGGGACCACCACGCACCTGCACCATGCAGCCTAATTCCAGGGACCGCCACGCACCTGCACCATTTAGCCTAATTCCAGGGACCACCACACACCTGCACCATATAGCCTAATTCCAGGGACCACCATACACCTGCATCATGTAGCCTAAATCCAGGGACCAACATACGCATTCACCATGTAGCCTAATTCCAGGGACCACCATACACCTGCACCATGTAGCCTAATTCCAGGGACCACCATACGCCTTCACCATGTAGCCTAATTCCAGGGACCACCATACACCTGCAACATGTAGCCTAATTCCAGGGACCACCATACACCTGCAACATGTAGCCTAATTCCAGAGACCACCATACGCCTTCACCATGTAGCCTAATTCCAGGGACCACCATACACCTGCAACATGTAGCTTAATTCCAGGGACCACCATACACCTGCACCATGTAGCTTAATTCCAGGGACCACCATACACCTTCACCATGTAGCCTAATTCCAGGGACCACCATACGCCTTCACCATGTAGCCTAATTCCAGGGACCACCATACACCTGCACCATGTAGCCTAATTCCAGGGACCACCATACACCTGCACCATGTAGCTTAATTCCAGGGACCACCATACACCTGCACCATGTAGCCTAATTCCAGGGACCACCATACACCTGCACCATGTAGCTTAATTCCAGGGATCACCATACACCTGCACCATGTAGCTTAATTCCAGGGACCACCATACATCTGCACCATGTAGCTTAATTCCAGGGACCACCATACACCTGCAATATGTAGCTTAATTCCAGGGACCACCATACACCTGCACCATGTAGCTTAATTCCAGGGACCACCATACACCTGCACCATGTAGCCTAATTCCAGGGACCACCATACACCTGCACCATGTAGCTTAATTCCAGGGACCACCATACACCTGCATCATGTAGCTTAATTCCAGGGACCACCATACACCTGCACCATGTAGCTTAATTCCAGGGACCACCATACACCTGCACCATGTAGCTTAATTCCAGGGACCACCATACACCTGCATCATATAGCCTAATTCCAGGGACCACCATACACCTGCACCATGTAGCCTAATTCCAGGGTACCACCATACGCCTGCACCATGTAGCCTAATTCCAGGGACCACCATACGCCTGCACCATGTAGCCTAATTCCAGGGACCACCATACACCTGCACCATGTAGCCTAATTCCAGGGACCACCATACGCCTGCACCATGTAGCCTAATTCCAGGGACCACCATACACCTGCAACATGTAGCCTAATTCCAGGGACCACCATACACCTGCATCATGTAGCCTAATTCCAGGGACCACCATACGCCTTCACCATGTAGCCTAATTCCAGGGACCACTATACACCTGCACCATGTAGCTTAATTCCAGGACCACCATACACCTGCACCATGTAGCTTAATTCCAGGGACCACCATACACCTGCACCATGTAGCCTAATTCCAGGGACCACCATACGCCTTCACCATGTAGCCTAATTCCAGGGACCACCATACACCTGCACCATGTAGCTTAATTCCAGGGACCACCATACACCTGCACCATGTAGCCTAATTCCAGGGACCACCATACACCTGCACCATGTAGCTTAATTCCAGGGATCACCATACACCTGCACCATGTAGCTTAATTCCAGGGACCACCATACACCTGCACCATGTAGCTTATTTCCAGGGACCACCATACACCTGCACCATGTAGCCTAATTCCAGGGACCACCATACACCTGAACCATGTAGCTTAATTCCAGGGACCACCATACACCTGCACCATGTAGCTTAATTCCAGGGACCACCATACACCTGCACCATGTAGCTTAATTCCAGGGACCACCATACACCTGCACCATGTAGCTTAATTCCAGGGACCACCATACACCTGCACCATGTAGCCTAATTCCAGGGACCACCATACACCTGCACCATGTAGCCTAATTCCAGGGACCACCATACGCCTGCACCATGTAGCCTAATTCCAGGGGACCACCATACGCCTGCACCATGTAGCCTAATTCCAGGGACCACCATACGCCTGCACCATGTAGCCTAATTCCAGGGACCACCATACACCTGCACCATGTAGCCTAATTCCAGGGACCACCATACACCTGCACCATGTAGCCTAATTCCAGGGACCACCATACACCTGCACCATGTAGCCTAATTCCAGGGACCACCATACACCTGCACCATGTAGCCTAATTCCAGGGACCACCATACACCTGCACCATGTAGCCTAATTCCAGGGACCACCATACACCTGCACCATGTAGCCTAATTCCAGGGACCACCATACACCTGCACCATGTAGCCTAATTCCAGGGACCACCATACACCTGCACCATGTAGCCTAATTCCAGGGACCACCATACACCTGCACCATGTAGCCTAATTCCAGGGACCACCATACACCTGCACCATGTAGCCTAATTCCAGGGACCACCATACACCTGCACCATGTAGCCTAATTCCAGGGACCACCATACACCTGCACCATGTAGCCTAATTCCAGGGACCACCATACACCTGCACCATGTAGCCTAATTCCAGGGACCACCATACACCTGCACCATGTAGCCTAATTCCAGGGACCACCATACACCTGCACCATGTAGCCTAATTCCAGGGACCACCATACACCTGCACCATGTAGCCTAATTCCAGGGACCACCATACACCTGCACCATGTAGCCTAATTCCAGGGACCACCATACACCTGCACCATGTAGCCTAATTCCAGGGACCACCATACACCTGCACCATGTAGCCTAATTCCAGGGACCACCATACACCT